>NW_023590681.1:572161-798399 GCF_014843425.1 Jatropha curcas
GATAGTCTCCGACTTAGATTATAATCGGTAGCAAGCTCCAGAGGGATTCTGAACCTGAACGGTTCCCGAGAACAGATGGATAATGAAAATGCGTGTGTGCTGTGCGAAGGGATACTGTTTGCTGACCTAAAAGGTATTCGTTGAAAAACATATGAACAGAGCCGGTATCTTCAAGAAAGCCTGTGGAAGCCAAACAGCTTACCCAAGCAACCAATGCAAAACACCATCATGCCTGTACTGGATTCTTCTTAGCAGGCCAATTCATGCAATAGCCGCAGTCCCGAGTCAGAAATGAAGGAAACTGACTTAATTCATCCATTTATGCAAAACTGTAAACCCTTTCTTAAGCTTTGTATGTGATTCATGTTGGGCTTAATAATAATAATAATAAAACAATAACAATAACAATAACAATAAGCAGCTCAAGTGTGACAATTGGACTCAGCTCTCCATGTACAGTCCCAAATTGCCACATCAGCACTGCAGGAGAGAGCTTCTCTTTCACAATTAATGTCGTCTTCTGTGCTTGGCTCAAGAAAATGGACTGAGTTAAACCCAAAAGCATAGTTATTCTGCAGTTGTCCTTTTGGGAGAGTACTGAATTGGCAAGTTTTGCTGGTAATGCTGGAAACTAAGGTATCTGGATAAAGAAAATAAAAGGTGAAAGAAGCTCCAAGGTCTTGCCTTTAAGTAGTTTGTCTCTTTGCATTTTTAATTAAAATGTAAGGAACGTGCTGATTCTAAGTAGTGGAAGTGGTTATTTTTTGGCTCATGGGGTAATCATTTATTCAGTTGTGTTTCGAACATTTAATTCTGCTTGTTAGATTCTTTCAATATAAATTAATAAATTAATTTTGCGCATTTTAAAGTGATTCCGTTCGCAAGATCATAAACTAATAGTTTTTTACTTAAAATATTTAAAAGAGAAGACAATCACGTCTTACAAAGAGGGAGGATACTCAACTTATTGGCGGTGGTTAATTATAGTAAAAAATAAATTAACTAATAAAAATTTCACTTAAATTTTAGTGAATTTTAAATTTTAATAGGATATTTCATAACATATAATTAACTGCTTAAATAAAAAAAAAAGTATTGTTGTAAATGGTAATTGTGTTTTTAAACATTTAGTTCCTTTTCCGTGTAAAGGGTAAAAAAAACAAGGTGAAAACACCATCTAGCTCTTGCAGCACTCTCAGTCTAAGTGTGATTTTTGGACTTCCATCCAAAAAACAAATTAATTTAAGAAATTGCTGAGAATTTAGGACCATTTCCAAAATTTGAGCTAAATAATGTACATAGTTAACTGCAATAATAATTTTGGCTTATGGGAAAAATTTATGATGTCTAGGATAAATTTTATTTATATTAATAATATTATGTGTTATATATATATTACTGTTGTGTTCAACAAACTTGACGATGATAAGGGGTTCAGGTCATAGTTTCTTCGATCTTTAAAGTTCTTGTTATTAATTGCTAGCAAAATTTTAGGTGGTAATACAGTGGAACGAGAAATTGTCATAATTAAAGTATTTTATTAAGAAATTTAATATAATTATATAATAAAATATTATTATATTTACTTATCGAATTTTAATAAAAAATAAAATCTACTTATTCAATCAATATTAAATTTTTTTCATAACAATTTAAATTGAATGACTTAAATTTTATTATAATATAATTGTTCATATTATTTAAAATATAAAATGCATATTACAATAATTAGATATTTTAATCATTATTTTATGCTATCATTTATAATTTTTTGCTTTCTTTTTTTTTCTATTTTTTGCCAAAAGTCTTAATGAGCATATTAATTTAAATTAACATGTTTTATTTCTTTTTAAGAATAAAATTCTTTTAATGTATTATATGGTTGCTAATTATAAGTGTCATAACTTTATTATATATATATATAATATAATATATAATATATATTATATATGATATATATATTTCTAGCAAAGTTTTATTTCTATTTTTTATCCAAACAATAAATCTATAATATATTCTTAATAAATAGTTAATAAATTAGCATTTATTTTTTATAAAATAAGTTATCCGAAATAATTATAAACAATCAAATTTAAGTTATTAAAAATAATAAATTTTTTGAAAATAATTATATATTAAATTATGCCATTTAATATTGTACTTTCGATGTAAATATATATAGTAGTTATACCCATATTAATATGTACTTTATATTTAGATAAAATCAGTATATACATACCCTTATTTATATATATAATATAATTATTAGGTTTATCTAATAGATTTATATTTAATAGAAAATTAATATTACTAATTAAAATTAAAACTTACTTTTATTTTTCAACCAATAAAATTTAAAATTCAAATTTAAATAGAATTAAATTGCTTAGTTAGTGTATACAATTAAAAACTAAATTTTACTATATGTTAATATATTATCTTATGTAGTATATATATAATTTATATTTTTATTCATAAATTTAAAATTTAAATTAAAAAATTAATATAAACTATTAAATTAAATTGCTTCCAACGCCCACTTGAGTATATATATTCGCAATTTCATTACATGATTGTGGTTGTTAAAGTGAAATTATTACCATTGAAGTTATAGATTGAATTTTGTATTTGGCAGTAAATTTTGAGAAAATTTTCTAACATTTCTTAACATAATCTCATGCGTAATTTAGGTCATATCATTTTAGCTTGATGTGAAGCTAGTGCACATGAAAATTTCCTTCATTTTTCTATTTTAATTATATAAACTCAATAAATTAAATTGATATAATTGCGTTGCCTGATTGGATTGGACAACTAGTGATTCGGATGTTCATGTCTTTAGTGCTTGGGTATTTTACAGACCTGTTGCTTTTAACAGTACCGATGAAAATTGAGATTTGGCCTTGGTGACCCTCGGATTAGTTAATGAGGACAATGGTAGCAGTTTTGCTTGCGTGTTTTTTCGGACGATGAATTTCGTGTCGGCCCTTTTGATATGGATCCTAATAAGTCAACCTTGGCCTTTGGATGTTTGAACCCTGTTTTTTTCAAAAAAGTTGGGGTATCCTGGTCCTGATATTAGCAACCTTGTCGCCTTTGGCTTAGTCAAGGTACAGTACCGCCCTCTCTTACTAAAGGACTCTGTTATTCTTAATTCCTAAAGTGTGATAGGCCCTGAATTTGAAGGTATTACCGGCCGATGTCATTATGCAACGTGTTGTATAAAATTTTAGCAAAAAGCTCTTGCTAATCCGTTTGAAAATGGTTCTTCCGTAAAATTATCTCTGATTCACAATCGGCTTTATCCAAGAAGACTTGCATTACTGATAATTTCTTTTGATTGCTTTTTGGGACCATTCATAATTTGAAATGGAGGCTAGGGTACTTATTGGATCGTGTGCTTTGAAAATTGATATGGCGAAAGCTTACGATCGATGTTTAGTGGAATTATTTAACTAAGATGCTTTTGGCCTTGGTTCTCTGATCGTTGGGTTAATTGGATGCTACCAAGTGTTTTTGTGAAGTTACTTATTCTGTAAATGTTTAATGGGGATTGAAGTGGGGACCGATTTACCCCGGCGTTTGTTCTCCGTCAAGGTACCCATCTCCCTATCTTTTTTTTGATTGTGGCAGAGGGGCTATCACTTGTTTGTTACAAAAATGCTGAGCGTAGGGCCTTATCCATGGGTGTCGTGCGTGCTAATTGCCCAAGAATCTCTCATCTATTTCAGAGACTCTTCCTGTTCTTTGATGCTTCTTTGGATGAGGGTAGGGGAACAAGGTGGGATAAAGGATATTCTCGGAGCTATTTTTTGCTTCGGGTCAATCAGTTATTTGGCAAGTCTGGATTGCTTCTTCAGTTCCTTGTGTTTCTGAGTACCTTGAAGCATGACATATCTGCCCTGCTCGTTGGGCGTCTTTTTCGCCACTTAATGGAAGTATTTACTTGGGTTTGCCATCTTTAGTTATGCAGGCAACAGGCAAATTTTTTAATTTTCTCAAAGAAAGTTGTGGAAACGGATTATCTTAGCTGGAACTAATAAGTTTCGTATCACGAGGCTGGGCGTGAAGTTATGCTTCAAAGCAGTTGCTAGGCTATTCCTAATTACTGCATGAATGTGTTTCAAGCTACCTACTACTCTTTGCATGAATGTGTTTCAGCTACCTACTACTCTTTGCAATGATTTGCAGGTGATGATGAACCGTTTCTGGTGGAACGGTAATAAGTTTGATGGGCATGGCATAAACTGGTTATCTTGGGACCGTATGTGCGTTAGTAAGTCAGGTGGTGGTATGGGGTTCAGGGACCTTCATTGTTTTAATGTTGCTTTGCTAGGGAAACAAGGGTGGCGGTTGTTGACCAAAACTAATACTCTTCTACATCACGTGTTTAAAGCTAAATATTTCCCAAGGGGGGATTTTTTGTCGGCTAGTGCCACTCCAGGCCAAAGCTTTGTTTGGAAGAGTATATTGTCCTCTAAGCAGGTGTTAATTCAGGGGTCTCGTTGGCGTGTTGGTAATGGTCAGAATATACATGTAAACTCTAGTCCTTGGATTCCTAAGGATGATGGTTTCTTTCCAGATGATGGCCAGCTTTTTATTCCGAATGCCATGTGTGTTTGTGACTTGTTTGTGCCTGGAGAGAATCGTTGGGATGTGAATAAGCTTATGAATCTATTTTCCATTCGGGATTTGAGGGCCATTCTTTCAATTCCTTTGAGTATTATGAATAGAGAAGACAAAATTATTTGGCATTTCCACAAAAAGGGTATTTATACTGTGAAGACAGCTTATTATGAAATTTTCAATTCTTTGAGGCATTATCAATTGCCCTCTAATGATTCTGTTTGGAACAGAATTTGGAACCTGCATGTGCCTCCTAAGATAAGGGATTTTATGTGGCGAGCTTGTCGAAACATTCTTCCCACCCGGTGTAAGCTTGTGGAGCGCGGTATTGGGGTTCCTAGTGCTTGTCTTTTCTGCCCTGATAATGAGACCAGTGATCATGTTTTGTTCGCTTGCCCTCGTGCCCGTGAGGTTTGGAGAATCAGCGGATTTATTCTGCCATCGGGTATGCTTTCTTTTAATCAGTTCTTTGAGCAAGTTTATTTGAACTTGGGTAGAGATAAGGCTGCCACTATTGCGACTATTGCATGGAAAATTTGGGCTTCACGTAATGATATGTTGTGGTCTAACAAGTGGCTTCCTCCTGCACTGATTGTCCGACTTGCTAGTGATTATCTTCACTCTTTTGTTGCGGCTCAATCATTTCCAGCTTCTTCCCCATCGCTAACTGCAGGTCGTGCTTCCACAAGTGCTCAAATGGTTGAGGGTGCTGATTGGTTGGGTTTTACAGATGGCGCTATCTTTCCTAGCTCAGATTTTGTGGGTTTCGGCTGTCTTTTTGAAGATGGTGAAGGCTCATTCTCACTTGCAATTTCGGGTTTTAATGAAGGTGGTCACGACCCTGCTATAGCTGAGGCGCTAGCCTTGAGGCAAGGCTTGCTCTATGCTGTTGATGCCTTTCCTGGTCCAGGCAGAATGTTTACAGATTGCTTGTGTCTTGTGCAAGCTCTTTACTCTTCTTCTATTGATTTTTCTGATTTTGGATCTATTGTTATGGATTGTAAAGCTATTTTGTTGACTAGACCGGACATTAGTGTGTCTTGGGTGTGAAGATCGTCGAATAGAGGTGCTCATTTGTTGGCCCGTGCTTCTATTCGCTATGATCGTTTCAAAGTTTGGGTTTCCATGCCCAATACTCTTGTTGATTATTATCATCAGATTAATATATAGAAGCTCTGCCTTCTTTTTCAAAAAAAAAAAGTGTGTCTTGGGTGCGAAGAATCGTCCGAATAGAGGTGCTCATTTTGGTTTGGCCCCGTTCGAACATTCTACTAAAATCGGTACTCGCTTGATCCGTGTTCAAAGTTTTTTGGGTTTTTCCGAATGCCCAATACTCTTGTTGATTATAATACATCAGAATAAATATAACTACCGAAAAGAACTATTGCCTTTTCAATTTTCCAAAAAAAAAAATATAAATTAAAGAATTTAATAATTTTATTCTCAATTTATTACCATTTCAACATATGAAGTGTTAAGCTGCTCACTCAAGTCTTCCATTAGTTTCAATTCTCTTATTTGGATTTTTTTTTTTTTAAATAGTGCCATGAGTTTATTCCTGAGTAGCTTGAATCGGAAAGTTTAATATACTTTCGTTGTGAGCATACCCGATTTAATCCTTCAATTTAGGACATTTAAATATTTGAATATTAAAAAACGTTGTATGTAAATATTTAATAAAAATATACTTTTAAATTTTATATATTTAAATAATCATATTTTTTAATGTAATTTCTCATAATTACAAATGAATAATTTTCTAGTTAATATTATTTTAAATAAATTAATTTTTATATTAATATTTATTAATAATTTTTATTAATATTTTAATAAATTAATTTTTATTAATATTTTAATAAATCAGTGATAGAAAAGATAAAATAATTTTTATTAATTAAAGTTTTAATATGCCTATTTTGATTTTATCAAAATCATGCAAATAGTCAATTTAAAAGAGGAAGTATAAGAAAGCAACTTTGATAAAGTCCACTATGTGATCAAACTTGAAAAATTAAAAGCAAAGAAACTTCAACTAATTCGGGTGAAATTTTAAAAAAGAAATTATAAGAAAATCTTGAGGAATATAATACATTACAGAAATCTGTATGAACAAAAAAAAAAAAAATCAATTTCAAACAATCAAAACTTCTGAAATCACAGATACAGAATGAAAACTGGATTATAATTTTAATACCTTAAATTTATTAAAACAATTTTTTTAATTCTTGAGAACCTCTAGTTAGCAAAAAAAGAAAAATTTAGAACAGAAATTAAAAATAAAAATGCAAAAAAAAAAAAAATAATGGAGATTGGGGAGCTCAGATTCTATGGGTGTAGAAAGAGTCTGTCATGCCGAAATTAGGCAAAATTCAGTACGAGGAATTTCTTATAATCATCGCAGCCCCAAACATCCTTAGAACCTTCAATACCACAATAAACAAAACCTCAAAAATCTCAAATAATAAACCAAAAAAAAAAAAAAAAAATAAACCAAAAAAAAAAAACAATATAAGAGGGTAGCTAATCCGACCAGCAGAAGAAAGGCTCAGACAACCGCGACAACCCGTCGTCATATTTAAACAAAACTCAATAACTAGCAACTTTCGTCGTCCCAAAAAATCGTTAAGCGAGAGGCAAAATTATATATCATATGATCAGCGCAAGTCCGAGAGTTAAATGTAATTCGAGGCCTTCATTCGACCTAACGAGACACCTACTCCATATTCGTATTTTATAGCCAAAACTTCACACAAAACAAACAATATAGTCCTATCGATAACACCATAGAGTCCCGAATTAAGTGTATAATTACCAGAAAACGCGACCTGGACAGAAATCATTCCCAACCCCTGCCCGAGATTCAACAAAACAAAAACACCACATAAACTCCGCATAACAACAAATCAAAAAAGACGAAAGATGCGCGAGCGGATTCTTTCCTCTGTGTTCACGCTCCCTCATCACCTATCGTCTTCCTAATGCCAAGAACCCTAACATCCGCATACCACTACTTCATGCTTTTCGGAGATTATACAAAAAGGCTTCAGTTTATTTCCGTTTGTTTGGTTTATTTTTGCGAGAGACAAACACAATACTTACTACTACATAATATAGATTTACTTGGAACTAGGCCCTCTAATAGGAGCCTCCTCAATTTCGGGCACGAGCTCAGAGGGAGAGTACCAAGCTGGGTGTCCTAACCCAGTTACGCCCACAATTTACAAATATTAGAAGCTTCTAAGTCCCATGTCTCACCTCCATGCAACATACGTGTTATCTGAAGATGTCCATTTCTGCCAGTATTTAAATACAAAAATCTACGTCATATGAGAAAGCCTTTTTGAGAAATATCGCTTGTTCGGATATAGTTGTAGACAAAATAATGTCTCTTTCCCACTTCTTTATTCTTGTTTAAATGTTTAAACCAAGACTTGAAATGAGGGTGCATTAATTGTATGTTTTTTTGTGAAAGTGAATAAACTTAATAGTTCAATACATAATTACCTTCTATTCTTTTCTGCTGTTCGTGAACAACAAAATATTATCTGAAATGAAACGCCTCATTAGGGCCAATTTAATAGGGTTCTCTTCTGATTAGATTCTGAGAGGTATAACATACCTTAAATTAACCTCCACACATATTGTCCAGTACTAGGTGGAGAGCTGTCCTATAAATTTCAAGTATGAACTAACACGCTGTTGACATAATAAATGCTCTAGAGGGAGTTCTACACCTCCTAATCTAATTACAACAATGAGTCACACGCTACAAGTAATGATTGACAGTGGTGCCACTGACCAATATAGAAGCTTTTCGCCATGTGTCGATACATTGGAACGATATTCGCTTTACTAATAATGATCAGATTTTGATGGTTGATGTTAGTTTGTCTCTCATCATTATATACTCTCCCCTTCTTATTTGTTACAAATATAGGATATGAATAGGGCATATCTGGATTTAACCAATTTTAAAGATTAGGAGTGAATATGGGTGTAAAAGAATCTAAAGCCTTCAAGGTTATTTGGTTTATTGAGATAACAGGGATTTTCTTTATTTTCCCTTTGGGCGGAGTGTGGACTAGATCTATTGGCTTAAATTTTTGGTATTACTTGGCTAGAGACTTTCGGGCAGAGATCTGTAATTCCAACAAAACCGGGTCATTGATTATAGCTTCCATGGGAGCAAATACAGACATCTATGTGATTTGTTATTGAAAGATTTCTATCAAAATTTTGAAAGAGTAATTTTAAGTTTGGATAAACTCTCAATGTGTTGGTAGTGACACAACTTTTAACAACTTTATGTCGAGGTCCTCATATTTCTATGAGATAGGCGTTCTACATTAATCTTCCAATATCGGGAAAATCGAGGAAAGTGCAAATTTTAGATACAAAAAAAAAAAAAAAAAGAGAGAAGAAGGCTCAGACACGCACAAACGCAGTCATCAAAACTAATAACAGCTTCTTTGTTGGTCCTAATGAAAAGCAAAATTAGATCAGTATCGAGAAATGTAATCAGTCATCACAGCCCTCTCATTTCGATTTATAACTCAAAACAACAAATTATCGATAATCATGAGTAACGAATATTGAAAGAAAACGCGAATCAAAATACATTACATGAAACAAAAATAAAAGAGAGGCGGCGGATTCTTTCTGTTGGTTAAATCTTCAATGAAGAACCCTAATGCTCTGCTCGGAGATTATACTAAAAGGCTCTTCCGTTTCCTTTTGAGAAACATATATATATATATCTGGATCTAGGCCTCTAGGCCCTTCGGAGAGTCGGGATACAGCGGGCCAAAAGCCCAATTACAAATTAGACTTGCCCAGTAACCTGGCCCTAATGTGTTAAATATTCTGGTTAAATCAAAATTGCATTGAAAGCTTTAAAACTTCTATAATTGACAAATATTCTCTCCCACTTTTCTTGTTAAATGTTACACTATAGGCATAATGTATTTTTTTGAAATGTAAATTAAAGTTAATATATATTTGTGTGACAAATTAAAACTTAGGAGCCAATTTAATAGGGTCTATAGTCTAGGGATCATGAGTGAAATTAACCTCAAAATGCTACATTAACTTCTAAAAAGTTAGTTTAAACGCTATGTTATCGAATACTATATACAATGACGTTAAGCTACTTAGAAGTTGCTGTCGAATACGGTCATGATGTGTGGATGTTGTTTTATATATTTATATAAATAAATATTTTAAATTAAGTTAAAATAGTAAGCCGGTACTGACTGACTGGCAAACCATTTAAATCAAACCGCATTAATAGGCGTAATGTATTTTTTTGAAATTTCAATTAAAGTTAATATATATTTGTGTGACAAATTAAAACTTAGGAGCCAATTTAATAGGGTCTATAGTCTAGGGATCATGAGTGAAATTAACCCTAAAATACTATATTAACTTCTAAAAGCTAGTTTAAACGCTATGTTACCGAATACTATATACAATGATGTTAAGCTACTTAGAAGCTGCTGTCGAATATGGTCAAGATGTGTGGATGTAGTTTTATATATTTATATAAATAAATATTTTAAATTAAATTAAAATATATAGTAAGCCGGTACTGACTGACTGGCAAACCATTTAAATCAAACCGCATTAAAAGCCTTAAAGCTTCTATAATTTGATTTCTAAATCATATTACAATTTTGCTCTTTACTTACAACATCTAATGCTCTTAGTGCTTTGTAATTTTAAGTGTGATAAAAGGAGAATTTAGTAAAAAGATATGAAAGTTACTTATTTTAAACAATCTAAAAAATTAAAAGAAAATCTACCTATGAAGGAGACTATGGTAACTTGAATCTTGCCTTTAAAGATGACCAAAATCATGCTTTTCTTTCTTCTATAAAATCCAGACAAAATATTTGCATAGCACATCTAAGATTTACAGACTGTGTTTTGTCTTCTCCTTCAATTTCAACTCCCAACTTCTCTTGGGAGAGCCTTATACAGACTTGTTAAATAGATATATTTTTTCTATTATGAATCCTAATACGGATAGTAATGAAGTTTCTTCACAAGTCTCTTCTATTTATGAGTCCAATCAAAAGGTTCATATATTTAGTTTAGCTAAGCAAGAGAGCCAATCTATGCTATTGAACCATCTTAAGGCTCCTCCATTGCTAAAAGCTACTGCTTCTCTGGTTTATGGTTCATCATCTTCACTTAAACCAGAATCAGCTTCTCCATTTTGGAATGGAGATGATGGGTTAATGGAGAGAAGTGGCCAAAGCCACACTGCCTTCCCTTACTATGGATCTGCTCCTTACAGTATAAGTATAGGTATGTATATAGAAAATAGACACATTCAATTTCTCAAAAAGATATGCATTTCATGTGTTTTAATTTTTGTTCAAAATGTAATAATTATTATTAGCTAGAAGATTAAATTGACTTGTTTTACTCAAAACTGGTAAACGATTTTAATTTGTTTCACCTTCGATTTTGTAAAATGCATTTATTCAAAGATTCTGACATATTTTGTCCTCACGGAAGATTTTGGCAAATTTTGGTAAATTTGACACATAAAACTTAAATTTACATAGCTTCATTAATTAGAATTTTAAAATTTTCATGCAGTTGCATGCAGTCTTCAATTTTTGAATTTGATTTTCTTTTTTCAAGTTAAACAAAATTACAAAAATTCGGGGTATTAATATAATTATAGAACTTCCATGAACGTTTGAGGCGAAATGTTGCATACATGTCATTTTGCAGGTTATGGTAGTGAAAATTTAAATGGAGTAGGAGGAGCATTTACTGCATCTGAGAGGATGGAATTAAAACAGCAAGCATTGATCTACAAGCACATCTCTGCAAGTGTTCCTGAACCTGATAATTTGCTCCTACCTCTTGAGAATAACCTCCGCCCCCATCCATATGGTTTGCCTGCCTCTTCTGCTGGGGTCTTTCCTTCCAATTCATGTAAGGTTCTTAATCTTTATTTTTTCTCCTCTTTTGGGTTATTTGACATGCTGTTGGACTAAGCTATGTGTGTTTATCTTTCCTTTTCAACCCAAGCACGAGTAACCTTCTCCTTTACTTATCTAAATTGGTAAAAACTCTTATAGTCGAGATGACTCGAATTTAATATTTTTTACTTTCTACGTAAATGAGAAAAACTAATTAAACCACATTTATTTGATAACAAACATTTAGGCCAAGAGTAGAAAATTCATAATAAATAATTAAGTACCTCGTATTGCTATGTCTCTAGTACTCGTACGTAATTTAGTTATAAAATTGGAAAATTCACTTTATCAATTGAGCTAATCTCAAGTATATATTAACCAAGTGTCAATATTTAATTAATGATTTAAAATGTTTAATAAATTAGCATTATTTTAAATGGAATAATTAAAAAATAATTGAAGGTTTGAATCTAGTGTGGTTTAATTGGTTTTCTCGTCTATCTAGAGGTATGAGTTTAAGAATCGAGACCTCTCCACGATAAGAGTTTTTATCAAATTGGTGAATAAAGGGATGGTTAACTTGTTGTGCAGCTCATGTGTTCTGACCTTTGAGCCTCTTAGTTAATAAAAAAAATATAATTGAAGTAAAAAAGCAGAGTTTTACACTGTAACCGTGGATAACATAATTTAGTTACGTAGCTTAAGTCTTTATGTTTTGAAACTTTCTACAGTGGGATGCAGTAGTCTCCAACTAGGTTACATGGGCAGCAGCACCAGCAGGGATTCTGAACCTGAACGGTGTCGTAGAACAGATGGAAAGAAATGGCGATGCTCAAGGAATACTGTTCCGGACCAAAAGTATTGTGAAAAACATAGGAACAGAGGCCGCTATCGTTCAAGAAAGCCTGTGGAAGCCCAAACAGCTGCCCAAGCAACCAACACAAACACCAGCATGCCTGTAACTGTCATCTCCGGCAAGCCATTTCATGCAATTTCACAGCTCCAACAGTCAAAGAATGAGGAAACTGCTAATAATTCAGGCATTTATGAAAACTGTGACCCTTTCTTAAGCTTTTTCAATGATGGTCATGGTTGGCTTAATAATAGTAATAATAAGCAGCTGAAGTCTGATAATTGGACTCCACTTTCCATGTCAAACCCAATTGCCACATCAGCATTGCAGGAGAGAGCTTCTATTTCACCATTAATGTCGTCTTCTGTGCTTGGCAATCAAATGGATGAGTTAACCCAAAAGCAAAGTTATTCTACAGTTGGTGGCCGTTTAGGAGAGGTACTGAATGCAAGTTTTGCTGGTAATGCTGGAAACTGAGGTAGTGGTGGGATAAGGAAAATAAAAGGTGAAGAAGCCTGGAGTTCTTTGCCCCTTGAGATGTTTGTCTCTTTTTTATATTTTTAATTAGGAATGTAAGGACTTGCTGATATCAATTGAGCAGGAGGTTGTTATTTTTGCTCATATTGTGTTTCAGAATAATATTTTAATTTCTGCTTTGTTGCATTTCTTTCAATTATAAATTAATGATATTTGCATTTATAAATTATTTGGCTGGAGTATGATTATAAACTAACATTTTTATTAGAAATATTTAAAAGGATAAAACAGTCAAGTTTATACTATGAGGCATATAAGTAATTATTTGACCGTTGATTTAATTGCAAAAACAAATGAATACATAAAAATTTTCACTTATTTTAAATTTTATTAAAAATATTATCAAATAACTTAAAATAATTAACTGCTTAAATTTTTTAAAAAAACTAATTGTAAATGTTAAATTGTGTTTATGAACATCAGTCCTTTTTGTGTAAAGGGAAAAAGTAAAAACGTCATCTAACTTAGTATGCTATGGGTCAAATGTGATTATGACCCAGTCATTCAACAAAATAATTTAAGAAATATGATAGCGCTATATTTGAATAAAATAATGAATTTATTTTACATCATTTTAAAATTTGAACTAAATTAAATTACATTTTAATTTAATTCAATTTAATTTGGTTTTATTTTAAATATTTACTATCCTAGATTAAAGTGTATATATATATAATTTTTTTCAAACGTGTGTCACACATTGACAGAGAAAGCAGCTCAAGCCATGATTCTTCCGATTTTTAAAAGTTGATTATTAATTGCTAGCAAATTTGGTGATAATGTGGTGAAATGAGAAATGTTATAATCAAATAATTTGTTATGGAAATAATATCTTTATAATAATAAAATATTATTATAATTTAACTATCAAATTTGGATGAAAATGAAATTACTCATCAACCAATAAAAATTTTTCTCATAACAATTTAAATTTGATTACTTAATTTTTATATAATATAATACCATAAAATATCTGTATTATTAAAATATAAAAGGCAATATTATAATAATTAATATATCAATCATTATGATATAGCATCACTTATAATTTGCTTTTTTTTTTTTTTAATTTTTGCAAAAATCTATGAGGATATGATTAATTGTATGTTTATTGTTTTAAGAAAAAAACTTTCAATGTATTATATGGGTTTGCTAACACAGCGTGTCATAATTTTATATTTTATATATATATATTTCTAATAAGTTTTGTTTTCTATTTTATATAAAAAATAAATTTTATAATATATTCCTTAATAAATAATAATAAATTAAGTATATTTTTTCTAAAATAAGTTACTTGTCAAAAATAATTATAATTAATCACATTAAAGATTTATTAAAAATAATAATTAAATATATTATATTCTTACCATATGTAATATGTACTTTATATAGTAATATATTACAGTACATACTTTTTTTTTTTTGAAAGGTAGTACATACCATATTTAGTATGTACTTTATATAGTAATATAATATAGTACGTACCATATTTAATATGTACTTTGTACAGTAATATAATATAACACATACCTTATTTTGTATATAATATAATTTATTAGTTCATCTAATGGAATTTATATATAAATAGAAAATTAATATACTAATTAAAATGCATTTAATAAGTATACTTAACAATTTTATTTGAGACGCAGTTGATTTTAATTGCAAAAAACAAAGTCGAATAACGCTATTAAAAATTTTGACACTCTAAATTTTATTAAAATTTTTATTAAAAATATTATCAAATAAACTTAAAACTAGATTAACTGACGTATAATTTTATCTTTATAAAAAAACTAATTGGGTAAATGTTAAATTGTGTTTTATGAAACATCAAGTCCTTTTGGTGAAAGTAAAGACAGAAGGAGAGAAGAGATTAAAAACCGTCAAATTTCTCTCTACACTTAAATTGAGAGAGACGCTAAAGTGGGATCTAATACTTGTTGGAATTACTGACCAGTCATTGTCATCACAATATCCTACAATCTTAAGAAATATGATAGCGCTTACTTTGGAGTCTAAAACACTAAATATGAATTTCTGTAAATCATTATACAAGAGTCATTTTTTAATTAGCAAAGAATTTGAACACTAGACTAACACTTAAAATTACATTTTAATAATTATATTTCAATTATATAATGGTGTGGTTTTATTCCATTTTAAATATTTACTAGCCATAAATGAATTTTGAGCACACGAGTATGAGTGTGAGTTTATTGAGGTCAATATAGTATATGTCTTTTTTCAATAAACCGGATGATGTCACTGACAACTTGACAGAGATAAGCAGCCTCTCGAACAGACCACTGATCCGATTACTTAGAATACTATTCTACGCGATTGATTCCTAAAAGTTGATTCATTATAATTTGGCTAGCATATATTCTGGCGATTGATAAATCTCTGCTGGTGAAAATGAGAACACAGTGCTTATGAAAAATAACGGAAATATATTGGTCTCGGATTACATCGGAAAAACCTCCGTGTTAATACTTTACCAGAGAAATTTAAACAGACCATGAGGAACCTCTGCTTCCAGCCTGAATAAGTCTGCCAAAACTTATAAACTAAAAAAAAATGATTAATTTTCAATTCTTATAATTTTGTTTATATCCTTTTTCTTAGTATTTTGTCTTTTCTCATATTTAATTAAATTTTATAATACATTTTGTGGCTAAGGAGAATAGAACATGAAATAGAATGAGAAAGTATATCATTATAATATATAAAATCCGATATTCTAAAAAGAGCTTTTTTGTGAAGATTGTTGAAAGATGAAATTAACTGCATCAACCATAATTTTCTCAATAACAATTTAAATTTGATTACTTAATTTTTAATTAATATAATACATAAATATCTGTATATTAAAATATAAAAGGCAATATTATAATATTAATCTATCAATCATTATGATATAAGCATCACTTATAAATTTGCTTTTTTTTTTTTTTTTAATTTTTGCAAAAAATCTAATGAGGATATGATTTAATTGTATGTTTATTGTTTTAAAAGAAAAAAACTTTCAATGTATATATGGGTTTGCTAACACAGCGTGGGATCATAATTTTATTTTTTAATATATATAATTCTGAATAAGTTTGTTTTTCTATTTTATATAAACAAATAAATTATAATAATTCCTTAATAAATAATAATAAATTAAGTATAATTTTTTCTAAAATAAGTTACTTGTCAAAATAAATTGATAAAATTATAAATTATCACATTTATAACCTATATTTTATTATAGAACCATTATAGTAAAGTTAAATGATAATTAGGACTTGTTCTTCTCTCTACCGGATGAGGATTGTGAATATAATTGGTAATCTATTTATAATAGTAAAAGGTACAGTACACTTACTCGTTATTTATTTTTATTAGAAAAGGTAAGTCCACAATAACGCGCCCATAATTCTTGTTATAAGCTATGGTTTATTCTATTATATAGAGATGAAAAATATACAAAATTTTGTAGACTAAAGAAGCGGTACACAAGTAATAAATTGAATATGAATTATAGCCTAATTATGTTCAACAACTGTAATATAAATAACACATACCTTATTTTTGTTATATATATAGGAATTCTATAAGTTACACATCTAAACTGAAATTTGATACTATAAGTTCAATGTTTAGAAGGAAATTAATGAGAGACTATTAAAAATTTAAATATCTTTTTATATTATTTATAATTTTTTAAACTAAATAAAAATTAAAAATTTTTGAAGAATATTAAGCATATAATTTTTATTAGTATGTTAATAGTAATACCTATATTATAGTATATTAATTTATTATTTTAAATTAGTGAATAAATAATTTTAAATTTAATTAAAAATAATATGAAGTAATCTAAAATTTAAATTGACTTTATTTTTTGAAAATTGATCAAAACCTTTTTGGCAAAATGCCCATTCTCACGGTGAGGATATATATACTACCATAGACACTAAAATTTAAATTTAAATAAAAAATAATATGAATAATTAAAATTAAATTGACTTTATTTTTTGAATTGATCAAAACTTTTTGGCAATGCCCATTCTCACTTGAATATATATATACATACACGGAAAGTAATTCACTTATTCACAAATTTCCTTACATGATTTTTGGTTGATTTCTTTTTCCTCTCTTTTGTCTTTTGGCTATTGAAAGAAGAAAATTAAAGTGAAATATTACCATATATATATATATATATGAAAACAAAGAGAAAGTATAAGACGCTTTTTCTGTTTAATATTCTATTTTTTTAGAAATTTTTAAAATTTTTTTATTTTTCTACGTTGTGATTGGCCAAAATTAATATTTAATGAAAATATTATCTATATAAAATATATAAATCTTTTTAATAATAACTAAAACTTTTAAAATTCAAATATACTTATCCATATTATCTATATCCTACGTGAATAAGAGATTTGATTTAAACATATAACCACATTATTCTTTGCCAAACCTAAACAACGTCCTTCTATTGCAGAGATTAAACAACGATTCCAATTGTACTGCTTTAGATTCTGCTATGTGGCTTCTCAAATCAACTAGAAGCAAGTTATATAATCAAGTACTATTTTTGTTCTTAATATTGATTATTGGATTCGTTTATAACTTTTTTTTTTTACTATGGGTTCTGCCATGCTTATGAAATATTGAATAGAATATTGTTAGGACTTGATTTACATTTACATGTGATCTTGGATTAATGTATTTTGATTCAAGTTTTTCTATTTTGATCAAAATTTTGGGGGCTAGAAAAATACACTATGTAGAAAGAATTTTGAAAAAATTTTCAATAATGTTCAAACAATAAATATAATTCCTTTCTGTCTTTTTAATTTCTTTCCATTTCTTCAATGTTGTTTTCAATTATTTTCTATTTTTGGAAAAAAAAAAATTGGTGGCTTAAAAAGAAAAAAATCTAAGTCTTATGTTCATTGGTATTTTTTTAAAACTTTAATTTATTAATTTACAAATAAATTATATAAAACTTTAGTAAATACATTAATAGTCAATTTAATTTCTCAAAATTTAATATCCTGCTTTATAATAACAGTAATGGCATGCGATTATAGCAGATTGTGTTGAGCTTTGTAATAACAGTAACAATATTACTGTTAATTGGGTATGGAGATCAGCGAACAAAGTCTTTGGCTAGAGTATCTTGTTCGTATGCTGGTTTTTATGTTTGGTTTCAGCTTCCTTCAAACATTGAAGCTACTTTCATTTCCGATTTGATTAAACGATATTTATTATTTTCAAAAAAAATTTAATATCATGCTTAATTTTTATATTTTTATATTTAAAATTCAAATTCAAAATATACTAATTTTTGAAATCATTCATATCAGGATAAAATAAATAAATCAATAACCTTAAATTTCAAATTATCATCGATTTATAACTAAATATAGGGGTTAGTTATTATTATTAATAAAAAAATTTTAATGTAAAATTACAAATTAAAAACTTTTCAAAGTAATTCAATAATAATAATAATCACCAAGTAATGCTCACTTATCTTGGAGCATAATTAGTAATAATGTATATATTTATCGTATTGTGTTTCTAAAAAATTCAAATTATTATTATTATTTTTTTTTTTTTTGTTTCACTAAAGACCTTTTGGATTTACTAGAAAAGAATACCGAGTGAACACCTTTTATGAAATTACAATTGAGGGAACTTAATATTATATTTAATGAAACTTGATTAAAATATTGTAGATTTACAATGATATATTATTGCAAACAATGCCATAAATTTTTTTTTATTACACATCATTTTGACATTTACCACAGTTAGATTATATCAAGTAGAATTTTGATTATTCATCTTAATAATTTTATAATTCATAATAATTTATTAAAATAATAATATAATCGCTCCACGATATGAAAAATTTAAAAAAAAATTAAAAACAAAGAAATTTACTTCAACTAATTAAGGTAAAATTTTAAAAAGAAATTATAAGAAAATGTGAAGGAATATAATATATTCCAGAAATCTGTATGGACAAAAAAAAAAAAAAAAATTCCAAATATCTTGTATGGACAAAAAAAAAAAAAAAAAAAAAAAAAACAAATTTCGAAGAATCAAAACTCTGAAGTCACAGATAAAGAATGAAAACTGGATTATAATTTTTAATAATTAAAATTTATTAAAACAGTTCTTTTTTTTTTTAATGCATTAGGAGCCTTGGTTGGCAAAAAAAAAAAAAAGAATTTAAAACAGAAATTAAATTAAAAAAGAAAAAAATAAAAATAAAAAATGGAGATTGGGAAGCTCAGATTATAATAAAATGATAAATAAATTAAAAAAATTGATTTATAAGATTTATCAATGTCTAAAAAATATTTTACTCTCTCGAAAATGGTATGTTATTTTCCTTAAAAAATGACTTAATTTTTCTTTGAGCAGAAAAATATTTTTCGTTAACTTATTTTTCTGAATGCTCCAAACAACGGAAAATTTTAAAAAATATTTTCTTATAAATTATCTTATGGAAACAATCAGAGCCTAAGAATAACGAATAGTATAAGAAACAGGTGAATCAAAATACATTATATGAAAATTTGAAGGAGACGAAAATAAAAGAGAGGCCGCGAATTCTTTCTGATAGTTCCGTCTTCAATGAAAAACCCCAATGCTTTGCTCCGAGATTATATAGAGAAGGCTGTTGCCTTTTCTGCTTCCTTTCGAGAAATATATATCTGGATCTAGGCCTCTAGGCCTTTCGGAGAGTGGGCGTAAACCCAATTACAAATTACTTTTCAATGGTTGGGTCTAGAAAGCAAATTAAAATAAATCGTTCTCACATTAGCAGATTTTTATATATTGGTAGGAAAAAGAGACAATAAAATCATTATCGTTACAAAGTTGGTTGTCCGGCAATACAATCTACTTTCTCTTTATCTAACGACTTTTTTTTTTTTTTTTTTTTTTTTTTTTTTTTTTGAAACTATCCAAACTTAGTTGCCAAAAATAAATTTTTTTTTTTTTTTTTTGAAACTATCCAACTTAGTTGCCAAAATAAAATAATCAAAATCAATAGAAATCAGTCAACATACAAAAATCTCAAATAATTTAAACAAAAGATCAAATGTTCGATACTTATGAATAAAGAAAATTTATGCTGGAATTCTCTTTTAGGAAAAAACATTGAATAAAAATTTTTTTATAGGAAGCTGAAAATCAAAGTTTATCCAATAAGCTTTTAAGTTGATTCATCTTGCAGATATTCTGAGACTATTTTTATATCTTCCCAAGTTGATGTAATTCGATGTCAATACTCAATCATAGAGCAAACATTATTCTCCATCCGAAATGATTCAGGTTTCCATCTATAGCTACCACACACCACTAATTAGCTGTTACTACCTTTTCCTGTTAATCAAATTCCTCTACAAGAGAGAATGAACAAAGGACCCTGGTTCAATTTTCGTCTTTATTATAACGCTATAACATTACGCTATCCATATCCATATCATATGTCCATAATAATAAAATATATACTTCGTGTTGTTTGAGTGTCCATTTGTTTGACTGCTATACATGTTTGCGTCCTTGCCCAATCAATGTTTTGCCTTCCACTACACTCCTAGAAATTGCTTTCTCTGCAGCAATCTTTAACAAATTTTCTATGGTTAAGAGGTTATAGTCATTCTTCTAATTCTCAATTCTGCCATGCACAAGTTATACAAAAATCTTCTCATAATACAGTGTATGTGTTAATTTGCATTACCCAATACATGGTGCAACTAATTACTTCCTTCCCTTTTAGAAATTAGATTGATGATGACTTGCGTGGTGTACATCAGTACATGAGTTCGGAAACTTCATTTAACCTAGCAAGAAATGGAAAATAACTCGTAAGTAGACTGTTAGGAAGACATTGAAAAATGTGATCTCCCAGTAATAGTGTCCTTGAATGAACAATTTTACACCTAACCAAACACATTGTCTCCTTCTTCATCATCTAATTCTTTGAATTGGTTCAAAAGCTAAACCTTTCTCACTATCACGTTTCCTTTGCTTGCCCTGTTGGTTTCTTTAGTTTGCAGTTAAAAGGTACAAAGTGCATGAACATAGAGTTGTAACTCTCTCAATATTATAAGAACCAATTACTAGTCTTCTCTTGCATACCCCAATATATCTCCCACAAAATTATTAAAATGAGCCATAGAAAGGTTTATTCTCATGGAAGCATACCTTTTTCATGGGAGGACTCACCTGGAGTTTCTAAGGCACGTGTCCTCAACCTATCACCTTCTCCAACGTTAACGACATCGAATAGCTCCTTTCAAGACACAAAGATTCCTCTTCCTCCCTGCCAGAACTTACAGCCGCCGAGGCGAAGCACTACTGCCAAAGGGTTCGGGTTGTGGCAAGAAGACCCTTTTCTTGCAGCTTACAAAGAGTGCACAAAAAATGTCAGAATTAGTAATAATGGTAAGCAGATGCATAGTGAAAATTGCAAGAAGTCTAACAGTAATATTACCATTAATGCGTCTAAAATTATGAGGAAGAGTAAGCTTATGATATTTTCTTGCAAGAATTCATGTGAGGTTAAAGATGATAATTTGGTAAGGTTATGTAATAATCTCCCATCTATTCCTACAAATAGAATTCCAAGAAAATGAAGAAAGTGTATATATTTTTTATGGGTTAATTAATTAGCATTTTCTCTTATCAAAATAGATTAAATAATCTTATATTTCATTAGATGAGATACTACATGATAAATTATAATTAACTAGTTAAATAATTTATATAGCCTCCATATCCTAACTTAATTAAAGAAGCAAAATCCATAGCATAATTGAGGTTATTTAGTAAATTTAAGATCCTTCATTATATCTTCAGAATAATTTTAATTTATTAAACAAAAGAAACAATCAATTATATTGAAATTTTACATATTTATTCACATCCAATATCTTCAGAATAAGTTACATCACTAATGCAGTAGTGATAAATGAATCTTAAAAGAACAAAATAGTACAAATTTTAAGCATTAACAAATGGGTAAATCTCATATCTAACGGTGCAACTCCCACCAACAACCCTACCTCCTTTTTTCCCATCACAACAACTTGGAAGTTCACTTATAGCACTATCAATACACTTCTGACAATCACCACTAGAAAGATCTCTACTGCATTGAGCCAACCCATAAACTTTCTTTGATCCTTCAATCTCCATATCTCCAGCAGCAAACATTCTTGGACTAACAGAAGCATTTTCAGCTAATTTGCTTAACAAATCCTTCACGTTTGCGTTAAACGATGCCGGATCGCTCACATTTTGTACGTTCAAGAGATAAAACTTGTTTTGTTCATCTATTTGGCCAAAGAAGTTAATATTCGAGTACTTGATCAGACAATTATCGTACCATATAGTTGCTTGTTTGTTATTTGGGCAGCGTGTGCGTATTTCATTGCTGGCTTCTGCAATACAGGTTAAGCAATCTGAAGCGGAGATGTCTCCTCTGCAAAGAGTGAGTCCATACGGTCGATCTTGGCTAGTTTGACCCAAAGAACCAAGAGCAAAGCCCTTTGCTGGGGCTAAATACTTGATATTTTCAATTAGCTTGTGCAAGCTTTTAGCATAAGAACTACTTACAGTGAAATTTTCAGTTCTTGAACAAGAATAGAAAAGAGGATCAGTTTTTGCAAAAACGGTGGGGAGAAGTAGAACTAATGTAAGTAAGTAGCTAAATCTTGAGAAGGCCATTGTTGGATACAGAATAATTTTTGAGTTTACGGTTATTGGGAGAGTGTATTTATAGTGTTCGATTCAAAATTTATTAGATAGTGATTGACCTTTTCTTTTGGATTTGGCAACTGATCAAGCTGACAAGAAGAATTCAAACATAAGCTAAGCCATTTGACACAGAATTATAATGGCATTAGGAGATAGCAACGAAACTACATTGATGATAAACAGTATACTTAGTTTTGTAATGCAAAACAAAAAGCCCATAATTAGACTGGTTAATTGCACCTCCTCCAAATAATCACTCTATTACTTTTCTTAGTTAAGATATTTAATTATAGCACACAAGGTTGGAATGCGAAAGTTTTTTACATTTTATCAAATAATAAATCTGTCAATCTTGACTTCATCAAAAACATATATTATTCTTTTTTTTTATCCTTCCTAAAACGACTGATTCGAAGTTTTGTTTTATCCAATAAACATTACTTACTTGCAAGTATTAGTAATACATATACTAATTCAAGAGTTGACAAACCAACAAGATGTTGAGATGAGTGTTTGGCCATTCCCTCTTTACTATCACCATAAAAATTTAGAGTAATGGTAGGAATAGTGGAATTTATGCTTTTAATGTCAAAAATAATACATTACCATTAATCATCTAACTATTTTTATTTTATTATTTTATTTGATGAATATGTATTTTTTTCCTTTTTAGTATTGAAAGAGAGCTTCGAACCTGAATCAATAGTCAGGACGTATATGTACTTATCACTAGATTATGCTCGGTACGTAGATCAATATGTATTTTTACTAATATATGTATACATACATGGCAAAAAAAAAAAAGTTCAAATATAAAAATAAAAATTCATATGAAGCTCTTTAATTTTCGTTTCATTTTACCACTTTTTAATACGCTATTTTCCACTTTTTTTTTTATTTTTATTTTTATTTTTTTTTATTTTTTTGTAATGATCTTGATCACGAAGTGTCCAAAATCACGTTATTGATAACATCTATCCCATGTATTTTTCTAAAATTTATCAGTTGTTGGCATAATTGGTTAATAAAATTTCAAGGCTTTCTCTGGAGTAGTGGGCTTTGCTCTAAAATCCATGCTTTTAGTCTACCTGACTTAAAATTGGGCCCCCCATAAGGCCCAACTAAAATTACAATTACACATGAATCACGCCGTTGTCCTTATGGAGTTGCCTGCCTTCACTACCCACATTAGGATGTCACCAAGCATTGTTTTGTTTATTTATTTATTTTTTTGAAGAATGTCATCAAGCATTCTTTAATTTATTTATTTTTTTTGAAGAATGTCATCAAGCATCCTTAGAAAAATAATACTTTATACATTCACTTGTTGTTATAATATTGATGAAATTAATTTATTGAAGTAGATATTTCTTTATATTATTGATAATATAATATAAGTAATAATATAACTAATGGAGAAGGATTTTTTTATTACACTAATATTAAATTAATATAATATAATTAAGGAATTTAATGCGGATTTTTGGAAATAAAGTTCTGAATTAGAATAGATATAATCTTTGAAATTGAATTCTATAATCATTAAGATATTAAAAACTCTCCAAAGCAACATCAATTGGATTAGATAAGATTAAATAATTAATGGGGGAATTGTAGTGGAATAATTTCTTGTTCAAATAAGATACTTAATCTTAATTCACTCTTTGCCGATTTGCAGAAGTTTTTCGCGAAAGTTCTTTTACTATATTTCTCACGTTTTTTTTTATTATTATTTATTATTTAACTTTAATTCAATCAGGCAAATAGATTCATTCAGACAAGGCATGTAATTATATTCAGACTGGTTAGAGAAGATATAGTGAAAGATTTTTAATTTGGTGATTAGGATCAAAATAAGTGCAATCATGTCATTTCTTTATATATCTTCTAGGCCCCCACATTACCATCAAACCTTTCATGTCTTCAAATTAATCATGTTTCCTTGCACTGCTAGTTGTAGTGGTGCAATTGGCAATAGCAAAATTTATTATATAATAATATAAAGTAAAATGCAATTAAACAAATATTTTAATTGAATTAGCACTCGGCAATAATATAATAATGCGATACTGGATAAACATAAGTCTTCAAAATCAAATGCTGATTTTATTTTCTCACGTTTCACGGATATGAGATAATATTCAAAATTTTTTTTTTGTTCACTAATACGATTTTAAAATTTTAAAACCATGATTTTATAGGTAAAGTTTATATAAGAAAACGGTCTAATTTTGTAATATGAGCTTTTGTTGATTTAAATAAAAATTACCAACTTATACTATAATTGCAGATATGTATGGAGAATAAGATGATGTTGAGAGTTCTTAGTTTCAAGGAAGTTCCTGGTTTCAAGGAAAGGTAAATGAATTGAGTGACAGACATGCAAAAACCATGCTCTATCTTAAGATTTCTTTTTAATTATTTTATGTGTGTGCCAAAAGAAGAGTAATTGAGGAGACAAAGTCCTAGAACCAAATTGGTAAAATTAATAAAATCAGAGTTGGACACTCAATCATCATTACCGAGTATAATAACCTTAATTTCTGAGACTAATCTTAAGAATTAATTTATCAATATGATAATATTGAACCATATATATAATGATAATTAAAAGTAGTGATGCCCTAAACCATAGAAAAGGACTGATTGATGAAGAAAGACAGTCATGGCAGCAAGCAAAACGAAGCTTACACGTGCCTAATTCAACTTTTTATGTGTTAAGCTTGGACCAATCTGGAACCTACTGTTTGCTACTCTTAATTAACAGTAGCCACATAACATTTTTTTCTATTTTAAATAATTTTTGTGCAAAGCGTGATTAATGAAGATGTAGGCATTAACTATTTGTATATCATATCATACGATGTCGCTTTTATGTTGAAAACAAAGTTTTGGTGTTTATAACTTACTTTAGAGGTAAAGAACAGACAAGTAGAGGACACCTTCATGCCCTAAACCTGCCTTTTTCTGGAGAGACTCTATTTTTATAAATAATTTTTATAATATATATATATATAGTTACAATCCATACCTACTCTTGATCATATAAATTAAGGACTTAGATATAACATTCATGATTGCAATTTCTTGAATCATCAGTATTAAAAAGAAGATTCAACAATTAAAAAAAAAAAAAAAAAAAAAAATTAAAGGACTTAGATATAACATTCATGTATTGCAATTTCCTTGAATCATCCCAGGTTTATTTTAAAAAAGTTAAGAGTTTCAACAATTAAAAAAAAAACAATAAAAATAAATAACAAACTGTTTAATATATTTTGTGTTGTTTGTAACAATTCAATAGCTCAAAGCCTAATTTTTACAGGTTTCTAATCTTTGATTTTGATCTTCTATACTTGTTTTTTGTCCACAATAAAAGTTTTAAAAAAAAAAAAAAAAAAAACTGTTAATATTTGTTTGTTTACATTCAAGCCAAGCCTAATTTTTAGGTATCTTTGATTTTGATCTTCTATACTTGTTTTGTCCAAAAAGTTTTTTGGGTTTGTCCTATATGATGTAAGAGAATTAATTTATAGCGGCTATCATTTTTAATAAAATTTTTTTTATAAGAAAATGGCTGGAAATATTATTGGCTATCAAGTCGAAGAAAATAAATATTATTGTTTATCATTTTTAATAATTAATATATATATATGATAAATATTATATCATTTGACCGTACACAGATTATTAAATTAAGTATCATCTATATTTGGTACCAATAATGGATTCAATTAGAAAAATTAGACTGCATCCCTAATTAAATTTTCTTTGTAAAATCAAAGATTTGAAATTTGTAGTTACCATTTTTTTAAAAGTTTAGCTGATAATATATAACATTACCCTCAATTCGAATATAGAAGTGACCAAACTTAGGTATCATATACAGAATATCCATTGCACCCTTGGAACATCAGGTTAACTTTAATTATAATCTTCATTAATTAATACGAACAATCTATATTTTTTAATTATAAAGTTTATTAATTAAGACAAACAGTCCTTTGTCTTTGCATTTAAGATTTTTAGAAAAGAGTTTACTGAATGTGAATGTCTAATTTTTTATATATGAGGATTAATTATTTAACTGTAGTGTTGGATGTATTGAATGGTGAATGAAGTTAGAGGTGATGAAAGCATCCATCTAACTTTTTTTCCTTTAATTTGTTATGGGCTGATTAAATGGATTACGTCTTTAATCACAATTGTGGCCCCTCTAATACCTTGCCATCATTTTTAAAGCATATAAAGCCATTCTTCTCTTTATTATTATTATTAAAGCAATATTCATATTTAAAATTATAAAATTGTGAATTTGAACAGTAATTAAAAGTTAATTAATTAAGAAATATTACTACTAGTATTATTATTATTACTTGGAAAATTAATTTTTCATGTAAGTATATTGTCTGCTGTTCGGATAATTGTCTATCAATCATTGGATCCTCAATTATTTGGAGAAGGCAGGTGTGGAGTAATACGTCAAACAAATGGACCATTTGCTTTTATTTATTTCTTTTAAAACGTGAATAGACCATTAATAAATAAAGATCAACATGTTCAATTGAGGACAAAGTTATTGCTTTTTTGTCCATTTCTTTTTAACGAAATAAAAATCAACACCTTCACCCACTTCTCAATTCATTAAGTTGTTATTCTTTGATTGAAGAGGTCGATATTGCCCTTCAAAGAGTGATGTTTTCCTGATAAATCTTAATAATTAATCAATACTGTAATTAAATATCAAAGCATGCTTATGATGATTTGATTAATATCCGAAAGCACCACATAATTAGTGGTAATTAGGATGTTAGGCAGCATATTGTTATTCACAGATCGCGGTCACAGACAACAAAATTAGTGGATCAAATTAAAAAGAAAAATATATAAGTGGAGCTTGGAACTCGCTAATTAATTATAATTATAATTTATAATTACTAGCTAATTAACTACCCAAAAACATGACACGTTGTATATAATACTTTAATAAGTAAACACTAATTACACTAGCTTTATACACCATAATTTTTCCCCAAAAAAGTACGACCCGCTCAACCTTTATCAAAAATCACCATCAAAACCCACCATTTCTTTTGCTTTGACACCTTTGTCATTTACAGAGACTCTAGAGACAGAGAGAGAGAGAGAGAGAGAGAGAGAGAGAGAGAGAGTTTCTCTTAATTCGTTCCCTAATTAAAACTTTAAGGGACTGATTTATTTTATATAATATATATATGATATGTAAATTTATTCATCATGAAGTGATTAACGATGGGTTCTGTTCGGTCGTGATTAAGTTATTGCATGGCCATGCAGACGTGAATTGTTGCAGTTGTCTGAACATCAAAATTTGCCGTATGTTCGACAGTTTTTGTCGGAGCATACTATGTTCAGACCGGAGCCGGTCGTTGTCCCTTCGTACGCTTTGACAATGGTACAAAACAAACCGCAACCGGTTCGTCAGTTCCCGGTTCTCAATCCTCAGCCGGTTCACCTGGTTTCTTAAGTTTTCTAAGTGCTTCTGTTTTCGCATCCTTGACCGCCTAGCCGATTCCCGATTCGATATCATCCGCCTGCGTTTCCGCTCATCGATAACTGAAACTGTACTCGTTTGGTCCGACCGGTTCGGTTCGCTTGGTTCATCTGAACCTGAACTCGAACCCGAACCGACCGGTTTTGGTGATAATTGAGTGTTATTATGATCATCGTGATCTTGAGCCTCACTAGCAAGGAGTTCAGAACAGCGAACCGACCGGTTTTGGTGATAATTGAGTGTTATTATGATCATCGTGATCTTGAGCCTCACTAGCAAGGAGTTCAGAACAGTCCCACGGCGTAAAGCCGCCGTTTTCAAAGGACGGAAATTGGTCTCCGAACATCGGATCAGACAGAAAGAAAGCCGGAGTCGGAACAGTAGACGACATGACTCACCGGAATTTTTTAATAGAGAATAAGGAGGGAAGGAGGAGGAAAGGGAAGAAATGCAGCGGAGTAGCCTCATATTTATGGGCAAATTTGAGGGCAGCCGTGGGACCCAGTGTAGGCATGAAAAATGCTTTCCGGGGGTAGTTTGGTCAACCAATGTAATTGTCTGTACATCGAGTCAGTGGGCACTACTGTGGGGTTTCAACTGTTCAAGCGTTTGAGCTTCGCTTTTTTGGTAAGAGCTCGCTGACATAAGCCGGTGGGTCCATTTATTTAGCTTAGTCAAGAAGGAACAAAGATTCGGGTCCCACTATTGATACGTGTCAAAATCAGAAAAGATGTACGTGTGATCAGCCTATAGTTTGGAAGGTTGCTGACGTGGAATCCAGTGTTTACATGGCTTGGCTAATTGATAAATGGCTAGCTGAGCCGCAGAAACTAATTGGAAGGGGATGTAATGGCTGATATGATCAAAAAGCACCAAGCTTGGAAAAAATATATAAATATGTATTGCCATCACTATTAATTGACGTACCATTAGCTTTTTATTTTTTTTATTTCTTTGGAAATTAAAAATTAGCGAAAAGTCATTATGTTGGTACAGTTGTTCACTTTTTGATATAAATTAAATTATTAAAATAAAAAATGGCATGGTCTATGTTTAAATATAATATTGTCAATTTCTCATATAAAAGAAATTCATCACCTATTTTAATAATCGAAAGTCATTTTACTAGCATAGTAATAAGCAATAAAAAAAATAGTAAGAAAGCTACAAATACATGTTGTTATTATTATTATTATTATTATTCAATATATACATTTATGTTTTGTTGTTTTATGATTTACTTTTAATTATTGATGGGATAAATGTATCTAGAAGAAGAAGATGCAGACACATCAAGTGAACGCAATATCAACACTACAACCCAAAAAAGAGAAGATGCAGGTACACATCAAGTGAACGCAATATCAACACTACAACCCAAAAAAAAAAAAAATATAGTTATTATATATATATTATAGATATATATATATATATATATATATAGCTTATATAGAATTAAAATTTTAATACCGAAAGTTTGATAAATTGTAAAAAATTAAAATTTTAATACGAAAGTTGATAATTGTAAAGACATTTAAAATTTTATATATTTATTTATAATACTTAGTGCAAATTTCGGGTCAATTCTTTTTACTTATCAAATTTTAATTTGGTTGGAAATTTTAAATAATATATAGATAAACATTATTGAACAATCTAAAATCAATAAGTTTTCAAAAAAATTTTAATTTTGATAGAGTTATAATGTTGATTGCTGCTGCACTTTTTGTGCATATATATTAGTGCTGTCTTGTGCTTTATTGCTGTAAAATTGCTATTTAAATAATTTATTAATAATATATATTTGGTTTGCCTATTAAAAAATATTATAATTTTAAAGTATTGATGGTTACATCTAGATTTTTGTTCTAATTATTATGTTTATCCCAACACTCCAAATAAAATGCTGAATTATGTAATTTTATAATATAAAATAAGGATAGTGTTTTTGCGACATCCTGACGCACAAAGTGATCTTGGGCAGAGCAAAGCTCCTGGCTAGCTTTAGGATGGCAGGCTTGTTATGGGTAGTGGAATGTGGGACACATGAATGAATTGAATCGTATATCGAAAAGGGAAAAATTAAATCGTAAAAGGCGAGTTTTGGTGTAATGGCTTGGAGAATTGAGAGAACTATAGGGTTAAGTATGCCCGCTTAACGAAAATCCTAGAATGAGTGATCTCTTGGGAAGTTCCATATATCACTTGTGAGACAAAACCTTACGGGTCTTGCGAATTCAGTATAGGATGTAATTGGCTTGATACAAAGTGAATAATTCTTCTAGTAGTTAAAGTCGGGCGTGACATCCAATGAAGAATTCAAATTTGGAGACTAATTGGTAGGTAAGGCTATCAAGATGTGCATCTAGCCAGAGATTGTGTTCAACCACAACTTTTAAATAATTTTCAGTGTTGATCGGTTAAAATGTTAAATGACATTTTTTTATAATATTCAGTAATATAATATTTGAATTACATTTTAGAGATTAAAGAATTGTTTTATAAAAAATTAACACATTTAGCTTTAGCGTTTTATGAAAAGATATCCAAACAGCTAAATTAATAAGTATTAAAATAACTAATTTTGTATACCAGATATAAATAGATAGCAATCTTAGCTTTTTAATCACTAAAATGAGATTTGACTTTAGTTAGCTTAGGGTTTCATTCACAACATGGCTCTTCTTTGCATGGATTCTGATAGATCAAATGGTGGTGAATTTACAAATTTTGTTTAATGGATTTTATGCATTTACATAATTTTGTTATATTTTAGTTTTGTAAATATTTTATTTGTTTATGAGTTATGACTCAGTTGGCAATGTAGGCTGAACATGTAAGAAGAGCTTTTGGGTTTGATCCTCACTAAATACACAAGCAGACGGTGACGGATCCACATTGTAAAAGAGGTGTCAATTGACCCCTCTTTCTTTTAGAATTTTTTAATATATACGTATTTTTATCTAAATTAATCTATAAAATTCAATTTATTTATGTTTTTGACCCCTCTTTTTTCAAAAATTCACTCCATGGAAAAATATTTCTAGATCCGCTATTGCATGCAGAGAGGAGCGAAGAATCTTAACTTTGATTAAGTTCCGAGCCGGATTAGGCGGTCCTTGATAATAAAATTCGAATACTGGTGGTTTACATAGAAAAAAAATATTATATTGGATGATGATCGTGGATAAACATAAGAAATCATGAAAAAATGGGGGAAAAAAAAGAAGGAAAGAGAAAATAAGGGAATTTGTAGTAAAAGATATTTTGGATTTCTTAACTTACCAAACAATTGAAATTAGGTTCATAATGACTTCTTTTATTTATGAATTGGAATAGTGAGAGACTATGAGAGTGACAAAGTGAGGATAATTTTATCCAATTAAAGATTCTAGCTTATGATTAATAAAAGAACTCTGAAAATATCACTATCTCAGAATAATTATTTTTTTACTAATCAAGTGTAATTTAATTAGTCTTTCCACACTTCAAAGAAGATGTGAGGAGGGACCTCATATGTAATATATATCTATATCTATCTAAATATATAAAAGTTGAGTCCTAAAAACTTATGTGACATCATTTTAGAATATAAAGGTGCTTATACGACAACGTTAATCTATTAAGTTAGGAAATAATTTTTATTTTTTAAAAAATTATTTTTAATAGTATTAATAGAGAATTTAATTAATATCATTAATATTTCTAGTTTAAAATAATTAATAAAATTAATAATATCTAGTTAAGTTAGGAATAATTGTTATTTTTTTTTAAAAAATTTATTTTTAATAGTATTAATAGAGAATTTTAAGTAATTATCATTTAATATTTAGATCCTATTTGAAAGTGGATAATGTTAATAAAGATTAATAATATCCTATGTAATATGTTTTAAGAAAGCTTTTTGTCACTTCTTTTTTTTATGAAATAATTAAAAATGTCATGTAGATAGTTTTCGTCTTTCAATTTTCTTTAAATATCTATTTCAATAGAGAATTTAATTAATATCATTAATATTTCTAGTTTAAAATAATTAATAAAATTAATAATATCATTAATATTTTAAAAACTTTTCACTTTCTTTTTATAAATAATTAAAAATGTCATTAATATTTTCTCTTTCATTTTCTTTAAATATCTATTTCAATATAAATAAAACCATAAAAAAAAAATCACATCATATTTTCAACAAAAGGAAATGGATTCCTTGCAAACAATACAAGACTATTTTCATGGCATTTAATAAATTTGAGCTTGATTAATGTGGCGATGGTGATGGAATTACAAAATATGTTCAGTTCTCGATGATCAATTAAGGTATGATTAAATTGATATGTATGAAAGGAGATGATAGTATTTCTCGATCTATTTTAAACCAGGGCAAATTTTAATGAAAATTTTTTTATGTTTTTAATCTTTATTATATTTATGCCCATATTTTAGACTATTTATTCAAAATGAATTCAATAGTAATTGATATTTATAAATATTATTTTAAAACCTAATAAAATATTTCTTGAAAATAAAAAATTCTAGATTAATTATAAACTTAAACTTGATTTATGTATGTATATGTTCATATATATTGATCCTTTTGCAAGAATCTAAAAATTGTCATATTATTGCTGGACTATTTTGAATAAAAACGAAAATGACAAAGCTTGCAATTGATTAAGTAAAAAAAGAAAGTGACATTTCAACTTATGATTAATGCCTTCATTGATAATTTCAATAGAGTAAACAAAGTTTTGTCAAAGTCATTGTGTGTCTTGCCGAAAGGCAGAAAAAGGTTAATCACATAATTCCCTCAAGGCAAGGGATCTAGATCCATAATTAATCCTTAAGACTTATTTAATTTTATATAATTCCCTCATTAAATATATTTCAAGAATGAATCAATTAATTAATCCACAATTAAATCAGAGAAAATAAAATATATTTCTACGTGAATTTTACTTAAAATAATTTAAAATTTGAAATCACTACTGTTAAAAGAGTTTTACTTCATGATTCACTCAATCCAGAACAAATAAGTGTATGAAAAAAATAAGAATGAAACCTATATCTTAGGAGAGGGAATCTAAATTGATTTAGAGTCAATATTTAAAAACTTATTAAATTTAAGGCTCAAAGTTTAGGAGGGGGAATCTATAGCTTACGAAGGAATCTTGTGAAAATGATAATTGGAGAAATAGCAAAAAAAAGTCTCATGAAAGAAAAGAACAAAACAAGAACTTAATACGTAGTGTTGTGCAAGAAATGGTTAGCATGTGGCCGACACTCAAAAGCAAAATCTAATTAATAATATAATATGGTATTCTATAAAAAAAAAAACAAAAAAAAAACTATCATCATTTAATTTTCTTTTCATAAAAATATTTTTAAATTTAAATCAATGACATTAATTTGATAATTAAAGAACAAAAATCATACCTGTTTTTATATTCAAATATTCTATTTCCATGAAGATAATTAATTAATTAATTACTTGGAATGGAGAATATTCTCCTCTTTGGTTTTTTAATAGTAAAATTAAAGCTGCAACTGTTTTATAACTTCCCATGAATGATTCTCTTTCTTGTTTGAAGAGGGCTTCATGTGAAAGATACCTTAATAAAGAATAAAGATTTGATAAATTTTTTAATTGATTTTTAGAAATATAAATTACTTAATAAAGATTAAACATTAAAGATAATTTATTTCTGTGGAGGAAACTGATTCAAAGAAAACAAAAGCTACAGATGATATCCTCTCATAATATATAATTTGTATATGTACAATTATAACTTCCTTAACTGGAAATTTCTTTGCGGTGCGGTTCGTAATTATTGCAGAAAAAGCGTGTAAAGAGAACATGCATGTATATATATATTTGCAAAGTGATCTGAAGGGACAAGGATAAAAAAAGCAAGAGGGACATGACATTTTCTTTAACAGCTTAATAGGAAAAAAGATAAGAACTTGAACGTTACTTTTGCTTTTTTGTATTAGAGTTCCAATGGGGGAGCAACAGCTTAATGCTTGACCCATATCCATCACATGGAAAAAAAAAAATATAGATATATATAAAAAAAAGATTATTAGATTTACTTATCCATATAAACTTTAAAATTATTATATTTTAAAATCTTTTTATCATTATTTCTTAACTTATAAGTTTGAGATTGGTTATATATTCTAAAATAGATCGGGAAGAAATTTTATTCTAAAGTTTTTTTTGCTTTTCTTTTTGTACATAAAAAATGAAAGAGAAGCTAAGAATTACACCATTCTAAAATAAGCTCTACCAAGCTAACCAGAAGAGAATCAAATTAGCTTATTTAAAGATATGAGAAACAATTTATTTCTGCAAAGAGGGGAAGATAGGATTGGATGGACCTCACAAGCGAAAATTTTAATGTTAGTTTCTATTTTTTAATTAATAAATTTAGATTTAATTGACCCAATTGTTTTATGTTTTGAATTTCAATTATTATTATTTTCTAAATTTTTATTTTAGTCTTCAGCTTTTTAATATTAAAATATTTTTTAAATTTTAATTGAATAAAAATTGATTTGGATTAATTTAAAATTACAAATATTATTTAATCTTTGATCTAAACTTAGTTGGACTTAATTTAATGTAATTGAAATTTCTGGAACCACTTTTAAAGTGAAATATTTCTAAAAAGATCTATATAGAATGCAATTAATATTAAACTTGCAAATTCAGAAAATATAAAGTGTTAGATAAAAAAGTTAAAAATATCAAATTTAATTCACTTTTCTTTTCTTTTCTTTTTGAATGGAAATGAGGGAATTAACCCGACAAACAAAACATGATGTCAAACAATACCAAATAAAATTTGCTTCTGAAATAGTAATCGACAATTCATGATTATGCATTTATTTATATTGTTGGAGCAAGACCCATCTAGACATTGCACACTGTCTTTTTCTATTACTGTATGTATACTGTTTTCCTCATCTTCACACATATGCTCATCAAATCTTTTTCTACACAATGCACGCACTTGAAGTATGTGGTGTGTGCAATTAAAAGACAAAAACATAGAAATCAAATACAAGGTGTGTGTGATTTTGATTTGGTGGTATTATAAATTTAAGCCTAATCTTAAAATTTATTAGGTATTAAAATTAATTAATAATTTTTCAGTATTATTTTTTCCTTTTTTTTTTTTTTTTTTTTCACAATGCCACGCACTTGAAGTAGTGGTGTGTGCAATTAAAAAGGACAAAAAACATAGAATCAAATACAAGGTGTGTGTGATTGTTGAGTTGGGTTGGTATTCATAGAATTTAAAAGGCCAATCTTCAAAATTTCATTAACGTTATTAAAATTAATTAAGTGAATTTTTGCAGTATTGATTTTTTCGCCTTTTTTTTTTTTTTTTTTTTTGTTGTCTTTGTCCTGGTAATTTTCATCATAAGGTTTTGGTTATGTTTTTGATTAAGTTTTGGATTTCCTATCGTTTGGTAAGAAACTAATCTATTTCTTCCAAATTAGGCTTTTTTTCCTTTTTTTTTTTTTTTTTTTGTTGTCTTTGTCTGTAATTTTCATATAATTTTGGTTAATTTTGATTGAATTTGGATTTCCTATCTTGGAAGAAACTAATCTATTCTTCCAATTAAGGCCACGAAGCAGTTCATATTTCAATGAAAAGATATATGATACTGAAAGCAAGTCAATTGATGATAAGATGAAAAATTGAGGATTAATATATACCAAACTTGTAAATTCCTTTGTGACATTGACCACTTAAATGATAATATCAGTAAGTATTAATAGTAATGATACTAGTCTAGATAATGTTGAATTAGAAATTATACTTCATATATAGGATTTTTGTCACTATACTTTACAGTGGATTAAGATAGAACTTCCATATAATATTCCTAAAAATTATTATTATTTTTTTTTTACCATTTGGTACTAGATATTATATATAAGAGATATATTATAATCTGCAGTGACTATTTATATAATTATAATTTTAGTCCAATCCATAAGGGACAAATGTTACAAATGATTATAAAAATGTTGGGCAAGAAGATAGAACTCATGATCTTCAGTGTAGAACTCATATGATTATATAGTTTGTGATGCATGACCCTGGTTTGACATGTTTTATCTTTAGATAAAATGTTCATATAACTAATAATGATTAATGCCCATCAATTTTTCCTTTTTCAAACTTTTCAAAAGTTACTTAATTTCATATTGGAATGGAAAATTGAAAACTCCATAATTAGCCGCCCTCGTGTTAACACGTTAAGTTTATTAATTCATTAAACGATCATCTGGTGGTCGTGGTAAATGTTTACCGGTAGCGATAATACGATGATTAATAAATTAAAAAATATGGATTTATAAGATTTGTCAATATTTGAAAAATGTTTTACTCTCTCGAAAATGGAAAGTTATTTTTTTCAAAAAATGACTTAATCTTCCTTTGACTAGGAAAATATTTTTTATTAACTTATTTTCCTGAATGCTCTAAATAACGAAAAATTATGGAAAATATTTTCCTGTAAATTATTTTACGGAAATAAACAGAGCCTTAAATAAAACTTTTTTATTGACTCCATTTGCAAATAATTTACGTTCAAAAAATATTTTTCATATGTCATTTTCTATTGTTTGATTTTAATATTAAAAATTAATTTAAAAACTTAAAAAATTTAATTTATAAGACTAAAAGAAATATTTTGACTACACCATTGTATAGTTTACATGTTCTTTCACTTTATTCAACCTCATATTATTGCTTATTCTATTTTTGAATATCAGATAATATAAAATTTCTCATGAAATTCAATCATATACGTCAAATAATACATATAAATATATGCATATTAAATAATTTTATGAAATTAACAAATAATGCAAACTTCTAAGCTCTTTTATCACATTTAGACCCACTATCATATAAAATCATTAAGGGCAAGCGAGTATGATCAGAATCATCAGAATCATCTTTAGTGTCGAGATAAAAACAAGAACACCGTTCTAACGAAGAGAAGAAGACCGTCGCGACGCCATTAAGAAGCCATGAAGTTATTCCATCGAGCTTGCTGTATGGAGGAACATAGCTTTGGCTTGGTGGTGATGGTGGTGGCACCTTCTTTGGCTGTAGACTTCCTTTACAATGGCAACAATTTATGCAGCTTTTAGAAATAAAATTTGTACCCATTGTTAAATAATTACAGCAATTGAGATAATTTTGAAGATCAATTTAGGGTTTGTAGAGAGATATTGAGGTTGACAGGGATTTAAAGGGTTTTAATCAATTAATTATATTTAGGTTTAGGGTTTTATTATAATAAGATACGATAACAATATTCTAGAAATTTGAGATGCGACCCTTTGGGCATTAACACTAATTAATCCAAGTTGTAATATGATAATGATTCTTGCCTGGGATTGGAAGATAGTTAGATAAATAATTTTGTTTTTTTGAAAAAAAAAAAAGTTTGGAAAAGGACAGAATATTAGTAATTCTAGAATTTGCTTAGTGGGTTAGTTGAGATACATTTCGTGAGCATATGGGTTTTATTAATCATAGACATAAAATGATTTTTATGAAAGCCTCAAAGGCTATTAGTATTAATTATTAATTCAATCAATTTGTGGGTCAAAAGAGAATGTATTGTTTACTGTTTAGTACTAAGGAGATGAAGCATTCTTTCCAAAACAGTTGATACTCCATTTTGAATGCCAAAAATGAAAAAATGCAACTAATTACATATGGAGAAGTTGATAATTGCACATTTGTGCTAATGCAAAAAAACAGACAAAAATCTAAACATAAACATAGGGGCTGATTGGCAAAAATAGTTGTTTTGATAGTTGTTAGTTGTTTTAATGGTGTTTAGTTGTTAGCTGTGTAAATAACTTTTCATTAAACGCTAAAAGTTAAATATTACGTGAGTTAACTTTTATAAAATGTTATCTTAACCTCTAAAAGCTAGTTCAAATATTCAGTAATTGAATACTATAAAAAATAACAATTATCGTTTTGATTTGTCAACACGTTAAAAACTATTTTAAAAAACTGTTGCCGAACACATTAAGCTGAAAGTGATTAAAAAAAAAAAAATAGAAAGCTAATAAGAATCATGAATACGAGAATAGCTTAATTATAGAGTAGAAGAATTTATCTTAGGAACTAATACTACTATAAATTGAAAGGGTAAAGGTAAATTGGATAATAGGTTAGAAGGATAAGATGAAAATGAGTGATATGAGCTTACTTGGGTTTGGATCAACTAATATTAAAAAGTTAGTACTAATCACTTAGCTAGCTAACTTATCACCCTTATATGTCATTTGTAGATCGAGTATTCAATCATCGTGGAATTCTTAACAAATACCATAAACAATTTTTTAAGCTTTAAAAGCTATTCTTTGCCTAGTAATCACTTCAAGCATCAAGAATAAGTTATGGACCATGTTTTTAAAATTGAAGGTTAGAGTGATAGTGTAGGTAATGGACCAACATAAAGAGTAAATTCTAACTAGGATTAATTTAGACATTGCAGCCAGAGTCAACATTATGGGGCAACCCTAAAGTGATTGTGGAGGACCAAAGTTATCTAGGGCCTAACTTGGAAGAAGATTATTTTTTGCACAAAAAGGAAAGAAAGAACATTAATTATTCTCAATCATGGACCATTTTTGATAAATCATACTGTATATGAATGAGCAATGGTTGATTTAGTTTTGGGCTTCATTTTCAAGCTTTAATTTCTGAACTAGTTGAATAAAAAAAATTTAAAAGTAACTAAATAAAAAATTGCATAATTTCTGAATTCTTGTGGTTGTTTGTCTCATCTATGTTGTACGTATATATTATATATCTGATGAAAATATTATTGGCTGAATACATAATTTATTCTTCAATTTTATTATTTTAATTTTATGGTACATTTAATTTTTATTTAGACCCGTTAAATATTTTAATTTATAAAATTACACTTATTAAAATTTTGAATTTATAAAATTATTTTATTTAACACTTTAATTTATAAAATTATGTAATTGTTCCAATTATAAGCTACTTACTCATTACTAATCTCTTTGGTTACTGAACTGAGACGAGGATAAAGTGATGAAGGCTCAGCGAGGAGGAGAATTCTTCCGACTTAACAAATCCTAAATCTTTTAGCCCAAAATTGTGCATTTTGCCAGCAATATACTAAATGGGCCATATGCTTTGTCAAAGCCTCATATTAAGGCTTGCTCACATGCATGGTGGGCGCTAGGCTAGCTTTATGAAATTTGTACTCACATACTCTTTGTTTGAATACTGTTGATTGGGCCTTGCATATATGGGGCGCTAGGCTAGCTTTTATGAAATTTGTACTCCCAAAATACTCTTTGGGTTTTGAAATACTGTTGATTGGGGCCCTTGCCATATACTATATAATAAATATATATATATATATATATATATATATATACATAATTTCACTATTATAAAATTTAATAACAATTTCACTGAAAATTTTCATAATATATACATAATTTCACTATTATAAAATTTAATAACATTTCAACTGAAAATTTTCATATGATAAATAATTAATTAGTGATATAATTTTCATTATCGAAACAAAAGCAAAAGTAAATATTAAAATTTATTAATTATCACGCTTAAGAGTCACATCTGAAATTAAGATATAAAATAAAGCTTAGTTGATTCTAATTTTTTATATTACTTAAATTATTAATAAGGTGAAAGGGACTATCAGGCAAATTTGTGTTTAATTGAATGCTATTAATACATTATTCTTTCAAATTCTTGATCTATTATTACTTGTGTATATTCCTTGACATCATGGCTTTCATAAACATGACAATCACAGAACACAACCTTTTGGTCCTACAAAAAAAGAGTCCTTTCATGCAAGGAATAGACTGTGATCATAAATTTCTGAGTTTTCCCCTTTAAAGCAGGTTCTGTGAAACATTAAATTGGACTCATCAGCTCAGAAACAATTTCAAGTCACAAATACAAAGTCCCACAAAACCTTTTGTTTGATTGTTGAATATCCTATTCGCCATTGTCATCATCAATACACTTCACATTCTAGACAGCAATGTAATTTATAAAAAAACTGATAATATGCCTATTCATCCTTTTTGACCATTTGTTTTTTCTAAAGTTCCACCTTTTCTTTTCTTTCCTTTCCTTTTTGAAAATGAATATTTATATTATAGAAGAAATTTTGTTCACTCCCAATGTATTTTATAACTCTCACACCTCCAATCGGTAATTATTTATAATTCAAAAAAACTACAGCGACCAACTTCAATCATTGAGTATTTCAACGTTTAAAATTGAATTAATTAAACTTTTATTGAATAGAAAAAAAATATGAAAATTATTATTGCAAAAGTTACACCGAACACGTTAAATCAATATTTTGAATATAAAAAAAAAAAACTCTAAAAATTGCTATTCCTAGTATAAAAAGTTATGCAAATATTACCAAAATCCTTAACTTTCAGAATATGATAGATCTCTTAAAAAATTTATAATGCCATAAGGTTATTTAACTAAAGTACAAGAATACATTTATGTATTAGGCTAAAAAACTATCTATTATTGTTATTATTATTTGTCAGTGAAAAATTATTCATATTTTTATTTACCTCTTTTATCAGTATTTAATTTACTGGTTCTATACATCCATTATATATGAATATTTCTTTCACATCCTAAGTTCCTAACCTCAATCAAGGAACATACCAGGATAAAAAAGATGTCTTGGTTGCCTTGTTGAAGAGGTTCTTGAACATAGTCATTTGTCCTATCACTCAGTTGCTTCGATGATATGGTGCTTCTTTGATTGCAATTTCCATTCCTCTCTCCACTGACAATTGCAACTCTGAAAGATATATATCACGTGGTTGAAACATACATATCAGTAATAAACTATCACATCTCCAATTGATAAAAATAGAAACTTTCCTTTTAAAAAAATTAGAATTTAATTTCTCCAAAAAATATTTTAAAAATAATATTTCTTAATACATCAAATTATTCTAAAAGATTACATTTGTTAAATCGCTCGGAAAAAAAAAAAAAAGCTTTAATGCATATAAACTAGATTAAGGATGCTAAACTTGCCACTTCACACTCAACAGTATATGATACACAATATGTGGTAGTTTTTAAAATAACCTTGTCAAGATCAATATCCTTGTCGTCTATGTCAGTTTTATGTTTTGTGCCTTATAATTAGTCAAATACCAATCAAAAAGTGCAAGATGATTTCATGTTCTACAATACAAAATCGAATTCATAATTCTCAGATAATTTTAAATAAAATTACAAACCAAAATCTGAATATTTATGTTTTATAGCACATTGATTAGAATATCAGAATTTAAAATCCTGACAAAATATTATTTTTTATGTGTAAAAAGAATCATTTGAAAAAATTGAGTCTTTTTCTAGAAAGAAGACCACTTACTAAGCTGATGAGAGTGAAAAGTGAGATGAGGACACATGAAACATTTGAAGTTCTTGATGGAGTTCAAAGAAAATGTAATCTAGTTTTCAGACAAAGAGCTTGTGTTTACATGGTGCAGTCAAATTTGGTTTCTTGTACTGGAATTCTGCATAAAATACAAGTAGAACAGATTAGTTTTAATCATATCATATCATGAATTTGTACATACATTTTCTTTCATGGAGCCCACAATACACAGCAATCATAGACATATTTCAGAATTATGTTATATTATATTTTAATTTAAATTACTGTGACACTTGTCAGATAAAAAAGAATTCCCACAAATGGTTAATTTTCTCACTTAGAAAGACAAGAGTAAACATTTTGTTAGTCAAATGATGGAGCCCAACCTTTAGTATTTTCATTGTAGTGATAATTAAGCAAAAGACTGTTTTGATGTTGGGTTTCTTGATGAACATGATAAAGCAATGTAAGAGGTTCCTTTTTCTAGATTAGAATCCTCAAATTGCAATTTTAAACATTCTAGTGGGGTATATATATGAAATAGAATTATTGCATATTGATAGGCCCCTTAAGTTTCTTTCTTTTGAAATTATATATATTGCTTTAGGGTTTTCTGCATATCCATATATCAATCATAGGTTTCTTTCTTTCTTTCTTTATTCCATATATAACTGTTACTAATTATGCTAATTTATCCTTCGTCACTCATTGCGTCAATATTTTCAAATGTCATCCAATAAATAAATAAATAAACCTTACAATTTAAGAAAAAAAATAACGAGTTAACAGCGTAATACACATATATTAAACTTATATATATATTACTAGTTTTCAGGAAATCAAGAAGGAACTCAGTGTTATTAACTGGTGTGTGTGTGTGTCTGTGTGTGTGAATCGGTGGTTTTTGAGCCGATTTTTGATTCTTCATAAAAGAACCAGCCTCAAGCCGGTTCCTTTCATATTAGGGTTGTTAAGATACTCCTTGCTTGGTCAAACAGTTTGGATAATATCAACAATATTCAAACTGTTTGACCAAGCAAGGAGTATCTTAACAAGGGTTAGGTAGGAACGACAGATCCAATTCTGGACTGGGTTTGACCAGCTCCAATTTTGATTCGATTCACATTCAGAACCATCCTGCCCAGATATATATAGTATGAGAAATTGGACCTTAAACCCTAACTTTGATGTACCAAACAGCAGATAAAAAATGGGAAGAATGTTTCGATAATATTTTAGGATGTGGTGGAATTTTGACAGTGATGGATGGAATGAAATATGCTTTACCTACTACCCAAAGGATTATACATGTATACAACTGCTTTTGACTGGTTCAAGAATTAGCTTTTTTTCTTTTTTGACAGGAGAATTGGCTTTCGGTTATTAGAATTTTGTTATGCTAATCCACCTGATTATTCCTTGCTTTTCTTAACGTTCAACTTTTTATATATATATATACCATTTTTCTCTTTTTTTCAAAAAATTTTCGTTTACTTTGTTCAGCCTTAGTGTAAACCAAGATCTTTTACTAACAACAACTTACACAAAAATAGCAGATTTAGAAAATTTTCTTTCGGGGATCAATATTAAAATATTGAAACATTTTTATGTGTAAGGGGTCAATAATAAAAATTAAAGGGGGTTGAATAGAGTAATTACACTGCATATATAAAGAAAAATTGCAAAAGAAGAGGGAACAATCGATGCTTTCTTTACACACACACACACACACAGCTAATCACATGTTATTAATTATTAATATTTGCATTTATCCACACAAGATTTTATTTTATCTCCTACATATATTCACTCGTTTGTTTGTTCTCTTTGCTTTATTCAAATTTTCAAATGTGCATGAACGACATCTAGAAGAGTATTATAATATAATATAAGAAATTAATTAATTAATTAGTGGCACATGTTAATATTATGAATCAAGTTTCTTTAATATTTTAAATTAAATCTTTCAAATATATTTTAATTAATGAAAAATTATTAATTATGGTAGTTAAATAAAATATTTGTGTATGACCAAAGTCATCAACCAACTTGTACTTGGAAGAATACATGAAAAGCTAGTCCTCGCAAGGTAAAACAGTACGGTTGCTGTGATGATGGTTGAATTATCAATTATGTAGTCGATTTTACGTGATTGAGTTCTCATCTTCTTTTCAGTTTCCTAAAATAGCCTAACATACATTAGAATTATAATTAAGGGAAATGTATAATTCCTCTACCTACCTAGTGAAAATGACAATATATATTCATATATAATATTTTAATATTTGTTTTTTTTTTTCCATAAAGAGATGTATTAATATTTTAATAACTGAATTCAAATCAATATAAATATATTAGGCAGTGACTAGTTAAACACACTTATAAAATTTTTTGCAAAATAATTTGAACCATTAAATTAATAAAGCAACAATTGGCACTACCAAATTTCAAAAGTTGAAAAATTTATTTGTTCTTCAAATCAAAAAACCTAGTAACTCCCTCTTTCTCTCTCAAACCTATAATCTAAAAGCTTTTTTTTCTTTTTCCACGGGCGGCTACCGATGAACTCACTAATAATCACCCATTTTTTTGTTCTTTTTTTTTGTTTTTTTAATAAATAATCCTCAAATATACAAATCTGAGTTATTATCGCCCAATTATTAGGATTTGTTATTGCTGCATATTGGGATTTGATTCTCATATCTAATTTTGAGTTATTTTTGTCACCAGTATGGTGATTTTGTTTAGCATCTTTTGTTATTTGGATAGTTATATAGAAATAAGTGCAGATCTTCAGAAGAAATTTGAAAGTAATTAGATCGAACTTGTAGAAAGATCATGGAGTCGAACAATGGCTATGAACAGCCACTAAATGGAGCAAGCATCACTGATGTCACAAATATTATGCTCTGTCAGCTCGATTAGATACTTTAAATCAAGATTGTATTTTTTTTTATTTTTATATAAGAGGTTTATTATTAGACTTCCTATACAAAAATATAAAAATATATTGATATGTATCCTATCTCTATATACAGTTTCTTCTTAATGAAATTTCTAGTTTGATTTTCATTTAAAAAAAATTTAAATTTTGAAGATCATTATCCATAAAATAAATGGTTCATAAATTACATCCATTTTCATAAAAGGAAAAAAAAATAAGTAAAAATATATTGAATGTATGCCTATCTCTTCTTATACAAGTTTCTTCTTAATGATCAATTTCTAGTTTGATTTTCATTTAAAAAAAATTTAAATATTTTTGAAGATCATTATCCAGTAAAATAAAATGGTTCAATAAATTCATCCATTTTCCATAAAAAGGAAAAAAAAAAACACTCCAAATCTTAATGAAATTTCTAGTTTGATTTTCATTTAAAAAAAATTTAAATTTTGAAGATCATTATCCATAAAATAAATGGTTCATAAATTACATCCATTTTCATAAAAGGAAAAAAAAAAACACTCCAAATAACCGGAGATAATCATAACTCTACACAAAATGGGAATAAATTGAATCTAGATTTAGTTTGAAGGAATAAGACCTAATCTAAGAATAAAAGAAAAGAATCAATAGAAAAATAAATAAAATGATGAATTAGACGTCAAATAGGTATATTTGAAAAAATATAAAAACAAAAGAAAAGACAAAATAGAATAAAAAGGATAGGACTGTCACAAGAAATAAAAATTATTCCGTCCTCAATTGCTCGATAAAGTGGGAATAATTTTAGAAAATTTATATTGTGATTAGTTTGGTACATTGGTGGACTCATAGATGAGTCGCAACAAATTTTCTCTATCGACGATTGAAAAAAAAAAGAGTAAAAAATGAAATATATTTTTTTAATAATCTAAAGTACAAAAGAAAAATGGTATATCTACCTCTACGATCCCACAAAATACACTACTTAAAAACATAATATCTACCATTAAGATTATTTTTCGTTTAGTTTTCAAATAGTTTATTTTTTTATTTGAGAAAAAAAAAATTCCCACCGTCTTTGTCTCTCTCTTTGAGGAATTTCTTGATTTTGGATAGCCACCAAACCAACTAAAAAACTTTAGGAAACAGTGCAGGAATATGCAGCTCGAACTTAGTCTATAATGTTAAATATAGATTAGTGGAGTAATTAATTAAGAAGATCAAGTCTAATTAGTGGCAATAATTAAGGTTGTAAATGGTGGAAAATGATGAAGTCAATACACGGTATGCTAATGCTATCCATCATGAAGCAGCTAGAGCTAGCCCGTCGTTCGGTTTGAAGTCCACTAACCCAACACTTATTTTGCCACTTATTGATCATATACATTCATATTTCAACTATTCTCATACAAAAATGCCTCACATTTCAGACCATTAAGTAACTTTTTTTTCTTTTTCCCCTTTCAATAAATGTTATTTTCATTATTTCTTGTGGTACATAGATAGAAAATAATATGTCATTATGACCTAATCATATGCTTCAGCATTAGAGATAAATTGAGGCCATATGTGGATGTCCATGTCCTTCTAGGGCATTCTAGATGTAGATGTCCTCATATATATGAATTATCATTTACTATTAATAAGCGTGTTTCTGTATTCTTCCTTAAGTGAGATCGAGACTTCAATTTTTATTAATGGAATAAATACTCGCTGAGAGGACTTTACCTTTTAATGGATCAACTCGATACGAATAAGATTTAGTTTTAATCTAACGAAAAATGAATAATATACGTATCACTTTAGACAAAAAATTTAGATAAAATTAGCAAGTCTTATACAAGTCAATTTCAGCATTAATTAAATAAGCAAGTACAATTTTAATTTTTTTTGTTGCCTGTTGACCATTCCACTTCGATGCAATATATGTACTTCTGTTGAGTTCCATTGTCAATGAGAGATGGTATGTGTATCTTTCCAAGCTGTCCCAAATTTGGCTTTCCCTACTCATATTTGATTTTGTCTATGAAAATGTCACAAGGGTTTACAATTTTTTTTTTTTTTCCTTCTCTTGAATAAATGAAAACATGATAAAGCCACCAGTGAGATACACATGATATACATGCAAGATCATCATTAAAACATCTCACTTGCGGACAATTGATGAACTGATCAGATTAACTAACCATAGTTAGCTTCAATCATTATGTAATGAGCATAAGCAAAATCCTCAGTAGCGGTCCATTCAATTTATATTTATTACATGGTCTAAACCCATACCTACCGCTTATTTTTATTTTAATCCAAGAGCCACACGTGAAAAACATCACTTAAGTGGCGATGGCTCAATTTTTTAATTTAAGTGTGGAATAATTTGACTCTAATTGGCTCAAGTTATTTAAGATTTAATTCTCACACATAAATCACAATTGAAAAATTTTTATTTATTATTATTTTAATTTTTGATGTAAATCACCGGTATCTAGACCCTATTATTAAGAACAGTCCAATTCAGCTCGAGTCTAATCACAATTAAAACTTTTCACCTCTTTCTACAGGTATATTTAATAGGAATCAAATTCAAGAACTCTTCTCACATTTTCAGATTCATAAAATAAATTTTTTATGACATAGGTTTGTGTACAAAACAGAAATAAGTGACATTACTATTTTTAAATATAAAGAATCAATTATCGATAATAATAAAATAAAAAAATATATAAAAAGTAAATTTCGGTAGTATCACCTAAGAATTTCAAACATCCTTTTTGGGTATTAATTCCCATGGTGCATCTTTAATTCCACCTTCTCTTATCCGAGTTCTTTTCTAGAATAACCTTAAGATTAGGTCATTTTTCAAATAAAAACATGTGATATTTAAAAGCTTTTTGATTTTTCTATTTTTATTATTCATTGCAAGAAATAACAGATATAAAAAATATTATGGATTATGTAATAGCCAATACTTTCTTATTTACCCATTAAATTGATGAAAATCTCTCGCTCTCCATATAAATGAAGAAAGAAGATCAATCAGACCACACTTAATTGACTTTAATTTTTTTCCCTATAAATATTTTCAAATATTTTTGGAATATAAAATTAATATTGTTCGGGGTTCATACTTACCTCTCTCACTGTGTGTGTTTTCTACAAATCGAAGACAGCGATTATCAGGCTGAAAAAAAAATATAGATGTTTATTTAAATATATATTATCAAATTTCTTATCCTAATTATTGAAGAAGCTGCTATAGTTGAATTCTCACCCCCTGCTTGAGTTCACATGCTGACATGACATGCACAATTTCTTCAGTCTACCTCTATAAATACTACACACATATTCTTTCCTTTATGCATATCTCGAAAACTCAATTATCTGATCTCTTTCTGCCTTCTCTCTTATATCCCAAAAAAGAAAAGATGATTAAAGTTAAGGTCGCCACCCTTTTATTTCTGGCAGCCCTTCTCCTATGCTCCATCCTAACCTCCGCCGGTCGCCGTGAACCAGCCTTTTCTAATGGCTCCTCAGCTCAGGACACACAACAGGTTTTAAAATTTTAAATTCTTTTTAAATTAAACATAATTTATCAGAAACATAAAATATTGACATATGGGTTTTTGTCTTTTTGCTTGTTTGTCTCTAGGGTTTTGAAACAGAGCAAAATACAGAGAGCTGTGAAGGAGTTGGAGAAGAAGAGTGTTTGATGAGAAGGACTCTTGCTGCTCATATAGACTACATCTATACCCAGAATCACAAACCATGAATTGATGTCAAGTATTCTTTTATTAACTAATTATTATTTACCTATTTATACTCGCTACATATGGATTGTATAATTACTTGTTTGTGATAATTAACAAGGAGTTTTCGTATCCTTGGTATAATTAAAATTGCATAATCAGTTTCTATTTCTGTATTCTTCTGCCATTTCAGAATATATATAAAGAATTTAATGGTTTAATCTTCTTAATTAAGTTTTCAACAACAATTATCATGTAGCTCATCCTAGCTATATATACGTAGGCTAGGCAGCTCTTTAATTATTTCTCTTCCCCATTTTCTTTTTTCTTTTTCAATTACTGTATTCATGCATAATTGAATTCCCTAATTAAATAATGAAGTTTCTAACTCTGGGATCAAAGTTGCTAATTTAAAGCTAACTGTAAGACTAAACTTGGAAAAGAAAAAGGTTGAATGTATTGGGAGACCTGATGGCCCAGACTTAAATACTTAATTATGTTATGTAAGAAGAAAAGAAAAATTTTATTGATAAAAAGAAAATGGTGGTCATTATCATGCAAGCTTATGCATAGCAATAAGTAGCTGTGCGATATACGTATGTTCCTTTAACAACGCGGATTTGACTAACATTCTTTCATATTGAATCGAATGACTGCAATTTCCTTGTTATTGCTCATTTCTTGACTCTTTAGCATAATGAATCTCAGGCTCAAGAATGTTAGTTCAATTTATGATTGTTGAACATTATTAATAAATTGAAAGCAGGGTGTTCACAGTTTGTTTGGTATTGAAATTGAATTTAAAACATAATTGGACAAAAATTGACTTGGAAATACCGGTCGCAAATTAAAATGAGATTGGGAGTGATTGGTTCAAATTTGAACTAATTGAGAATTTCAGTCCCATCCAATTTCAAATTGGCATGAGGCAAAAAATAAGAGTTGAGGTGGAAGCTGTAAGTTCGAGCCCCGTCAATCCCGACGTATCCAATCCAATAAAAAAAATACATCAACCATTTTTTGTGAAAGTGATTTTATTTTTTCAAAATTCATCTATTCCGTTCGCCCGTTCAGACACCACTCCCTTTTTTATTATCATCTACTGTCTTTTCATCCATCATAATAAATGATTTAGATTACAGTACACGATTAAAGAAAAGAATGACATACACAATTATTGCTTTAACAGTCGATTATGAACCAAAATTAAAGTCAAAGGCGACGAGGCTTTTACAAAATTAGAATCGACATGAAATTGACGGAATCAACACTTAAATCAACACCCTTAAAAACTTGTTGAAGTCTTAATTTCACTTTTGATTTCCCAATTGATCAATTCAGTGAACTGTGGTCCCTAATTGAAAATGAAAGGATTTTTGGTTGACAAAAATGAGTTTCTTGATTATTAACAAAAAAAAAAAAAAAAAAAAAAAAGTTGAAAAAATGAGTTTCTTGATTATTAACAAAAAAAAAAAAAAAAAAAAAAAAAACATAACAGTCAGTTTCTCACTACATATTGTTGAAGTGGAAGAATAAACGTACCAGTTTCAGGCTTTCAGCTTAGAACATTATATTGGAGAAAAGCACATTTTCGCCATGTGATAAATGCATTCTCTAATCACTTGTTTTGCTTAAGTAATTGGTAAGATTGTTAAGTAAATGAATCAATAAAGTTTAAGCCAAACACTTTCCTGCTTGTTAATTAGTTATAAAGCTGCAAAAAAAAAAAAAAAAAAAAAAAACACAGTCAGTTCTATAACATATTGTGAAGTGGAAGAATACACGTACCAGTTTCAGGCTTTCAGCTTAGAACATTTATTGGAGAAAGCACATTTTCGCATGTGATAATGCATTCTCTAATCACTTGTTTGCTTAAGTATTGGTAAGATTGTTAGTAAATGATCATAAAGTTTAAGCCAACACTTTCTGCTTGTTTAATTAGTTATAAAGCTGCTTGTTTTCGATCTATTTAATTAGAATTGAATGCAAACAACTACTCTTGTGAGTTTTAGTTGAGAAATAACACAAGCAGCACCAGTTCTTGGCCGAAATATATAGCTGGCGGTTGAGTGGAATAAATTTGATTGCAGTGCGTTAAAGATTGTGCATTAAACAAATATTACAATTTTATTTATCTTTTTATGTATAAAATAAGATTGTTTTGCTCTAATTTCTTGTTTAGAATTGTTTTTAATTATTAGATTATCAACTTATGATAAAGATAATAATAATAATTCAAATTAGCTCCTTCAATTGGTCTTCATTTGAAGATATGGTTGATGTAATAATTTTGATTATCAATCATATATGATTTAGTTAGTCTTCTCATTTATACGAGGAATGAAAGGTCTTAAATTTAAGTACTCTGACCATGAATTCTTACCACGTGTAGGAACAACAGAGGGTTACAAATGAATTCCTTTCTAGAAAGCAATTAGGAGGTAGATTTTCAAGGTCAATTTTCCATTGAACACCATGTGGTGGGCCTGATCACCCAAACTCTATGGACCATAAGAAACCCCTTTACTTTTGACAAATACATAAAAGGAACATTATGGTTATGGTTCTTCCTCCTTACATGGGTCCCTACCCATGTAACCAATAGTAAGAGCAAATGCCTGATTGGCTGTTGGTAGTCACTAGTCAGCATTATCAGAATGATTTATGTGTTTAACAATACCAAGATTACATCATTCTTACATAATTTTTTAATTTTCTTAAAATATACATAATAGAGTGGAATTGTTATTAAAAAATGTTGTTGATGGTTAAGGAACATAAGATATCATTACTTGTTAATGTTCATATTAATTATTTATAGATTAATTAATACAAAATCAATGTGAAGAGGATGTATATTCAAATGCAATCTAACTACAACCTTCTTTTGGTCATAGTGTTTTTTTTAAACATTGTGTTTATTATATACCATTAAGATAACATCAACTTGCAAGTTGCCAGTGTGCTTTCTCATTAGTATTTGAGGCCCAAATCAATGATAACATATATTTTTGTTTTTTTTTATATCACTAGGTTAGACTTGGTCCAATTAGGCCCAATGTTCTAGGTACGGTAAGGATGAAGCCTTACTCTTTTTTAAGTTTCCAAAGCCCATTTCTGTTTAGATCCGGAATTGTACGTTTAATTGGAAGGAAGACGAAGAAGAACAAGAGGCAGAAGCAGCTGGCAAAACCCTGAAATCGGAGAGGATTGTACAAACCTCGCAACCATCAAAAATTGAAGAAGAAGAAGAAGAGAAAGCTATTGGATATGTTTTTTGGAAGAAGATTTCTGTCCTTCCCCATGGTAATTGGAGCCGTAGTGTGAGTTTCCTTTCTTTGTACTCTCTTTTATCGTTCTTTTACTTTCTATGAGCTGATATTATCACTTCGATCGGATGAAGTAGTAATTAGTTAGAGTAGTTGTTCAATTTTTTTAGGACGCATTACCTCATTAGATATGTAAATGATGATAAATTTAGTTTCTTTAACATTAATGATTGCAGTCAATAGGACTTCTTAATCTAAAATATCTTGAATTTCAGAGAGTTAAACAATCTTGCCGCTTTCTTTGAAATTTATTTTTCCTTATGTTTAATTTCACATTGATTTCCAAGAAACATTTGGGGCAAAAATACTTTTGATAAACTTTAACGTAGTACTTATACATTTATATTTATGTTGACATATAGCCATGTTGGAAACTGGTTTTACATTTGCCTAAATGAATTTAGATAGCCAAGCCAGTAGCCACGGACATGCCACTTGGAATAAGTAGAGTATAGACTATAATTAGGTATTTCCAAACTATGGACTGTACCTTCGTCTTCTTCATTTTCTCTCTAATTAATCCTTTGTAGGAAAACAGGAACAGTAATGCATTATTATTCTTGCTAAAGAAGTTCTAGGTAAAAATAGTATGTAAATTTCACCATGAAGTATACTAGTTTTCTATAGCCTGACTGGTTTTGTTGGAAGTTCAACTCAAGGCATGTTAAGAAAACATTAATATAGCAATACATTTTGTTTTATTGGATCTGAAATAAATCATAATTCTTCATTTAAGTGCTCCAGTTGGTGAGATATCAAAGTGTTCTGTTGTCTTTGGAAATGATTATAAATGAATTTTTGCAGGATCGGGGTTGTTTCAGGAAAAGCATTATTTGGGCCCCCTCTTGATGAGTACTGGAAAAAGAAGCTCCAGGAAGAGGCAGCTACCAAGGAGACCGACTCAAGCTCTAATCAATAGATACTGTACTGAATTATCATGATAGTGGGAACTGGGAGGAGGGAGGTTGTCTTTTCCAGTTGCTGACTGAAGAAGCCTAATATACATTCATATTTTCATTGCACACTGATACAATATAGACTTTGGATTTGGACAATGCACAAGCTTATACATCTGGGTGGGATGGGATTCTAGCTGCATGTGTATCCATGAAGATAGGATGAACTAAGTCGATTGCATTATTTGGTTGTTTTCTAGTCAAAGCAAAAAAGCATAATCGACCTCATCTGCTAGACATTGGAGCTTCACATTCCCAATGGATAATGTTATTGAACGTTGCTGGGGTTGCTGTCAAAACTCCACCGGTGTTGTTTGAACTTTCGTTCTTTTTGGTATTGTTGTTTGACTTTCAACGGAGAAATACGCCAAGTTGAAAAAGAGTATTGATTAGAGATTATTGAAGCTTATGTTTAAAGTGAATTTACATCTTTTGATAATAAAATTCTTTTGATAAAAGTGTATGCATATTGTTATTTTCCAATTCTTGCTCCCTCTACATTGTGGCTTCAAGTTACAATCACCGACTAATTCCACATTGATAGACATCCAAGAAAGTAGCCAAAACAGGTGATGTACTGTTAACAGCAAGTCAGAAAATTGTTTCGCAGCTGCAATGATCATTTAGCCAACGGCATAACTGTCGTAACTTAAAATTCGTCAAGAAATCTTAACAGAAGATGCAAAGATCCTGCAATGGGGCAGGCACTTTTTGTCGTTTCTATTGCCTTGCAGTTAGAAAAATCAGGACGGGGCTGGGACAGCATTTGAATAACAACAAATGGCGAAGGAAGGGAGGGAAGGCACATAACCCTTATGTTCTTCATAATTTTATAAATTATTGAAAATTACACTATATTATACTATATTTGCACAATTAGTAACGTATTCTTGAGAATAATAAACTATAAATCATTGAAGATTATCAAACCACAAGCCTCAAGTAGTACTGCTGCTTCTAACATAGTTCTCAATATTTCAATACAATTATTCAGAATACAGAAATAATTATAGAAAACTTAGGAATGAAAAGGTTGCTTCCAATATTCTGCAAATCCATTTATTAGTTATTCTTGTTCTAAAGAATGAAAACAGAACAGAATTATTGTAGGCAGAAGTATCATTCCGCTAAAGTAACTGTACAAAAGTTGGTATAAGAAAGGAAGAATAGATGTACAAAGAAATCTGATACATAAATGGGATCATCGTTCAACTGACAGTTCTTGAAGAATTTTATGTCAAAGAACAATTAAAAATGATTATTAAAGAGAAACATCCAATGACTTAAGCTGGCATCAAAATCCAAGAGCTATCCATTATGTGCAAACACAAAGAAAGACAAATAGTTGCAATAACAGAAGATTTTGCAGTAACATATCTGACAACTCCAAGACTACTGCCAACAACAGCTTCATAAACAACATCAGCACACTTCTTTATTCCTTCATAAATTTTCTCCACCAAAAATTCCAAGAAAGATCTAACTGTCTCAAATGTAACTCTACCAGTCAAATCAAGGACAAGCCTCCTATTACTTGGCACTGCCAAAGTAGATGATACTTTATCAATCCACCCACCATCCTCTACTTCATCAAATGAATTTCTTGCTTCCGGTTCATCCTTAGAAGCTTCATTTTCCAAGAACATATTCTCTGATTCAACTTCTCGTTGATCAATGGCCATTCTTGATTTTGCTTCAGTACTTGTCAAGACTTGATGAGATGTTTTAACAAGAGTTTCAACTGCGCCATTGCATACTGAAACTAATACTTCTCTTACTTTCTTTTCGTGTTTTGGATTGGTTAATCCAGCGAAAATTTCATCATAGGTGTTGATGTGCATAGTCTTGTCAAGATAAACAGCAACTGCAGTACTCACAAATAACTGAATGCAATCACCAATAAGCTCTTTACCCTTATGACCACAAACCACATCCACATATTTTGTAACAGAATTTATTTCCAGACCAACAGAGTTCAAATCTGAATTGGAATTCAATTCTCTAGTACTAGAATTCCCATCTTGATATAAGGCCATGACCAGATTCCTAGCAAAGCTTCCAACAATTACAGAAACAAAACCAGACCCGGCCGGCGTAGAAAGCTTATCAAAAACCTTATCCAAGAAACTTGAGTTGTTAGCTGCAGTGGAACCATAATCAATTCTTGAACTAGATTGATAACCACGCAAGATCCCCAAAGTTAAAGCTTGTGTGAGGCAAATTACAGAATCTGAGAACTCAGATGACTTGGCAACTTTAGAAATTTGCTTCAAACTATTAGGGATTTGGTCAGATTCTGATTGAAGAAAATCTTTCAAATCTTTGGAGATGACTCCAATTGTTTCGGCAGAATCAGAGACAGCCTCAGCTATAGAAATTAAAGCCCCTAAAAGATTTGAAATTCTTTTTCTTTTCCGAGTAATTGAGGGTAAGTGATAAACTCTGTAGGCAGCATAACTAGAGAAACCAAGAGCTGCTAATATAGAAATCAATCTTTTCTTTTTCTTTGTATAATCAAGAACACCCTTTTTCACCGATTGCATGTCCATTGGAAACAATTCAAAATCAAAAGAACCCGATGGCAGTTGTGACCAAAAGTTTGCTATTTTCTTGGTGTTCATAATTTTGAAGTCAAATAGAAGTGTTATAGCTGTACAAGCAAGACAACCGTTAAAGTCAAGAATTTATAATTTTCTTTTCTTTTCTTCTTATCCTAAAAAGGTAAACAGAAATTGAATTCAAACTCGTCAAAAGCATGGACTGAGAATGTGCATACCTATCCAAGAGCAAAAACATCGAGGAAAATTAAGAAAGATAAGAGGAACCAGAGAGAAGGAGAAGAGGAAATTACATGAGGCGGTTGCAGAGGGAAGTGGCATATCGTGCAAGAATGGAAGTGTATGGGCCTGTAGCCCTTCTGGATGGGAGGAGACTAACAATCAACTTCAAAATTCAATGGCCACATGAAAATACCATATTTAAACTTAAAAACAAAATACAAGTTAAGTTGTAGAGTTTTCTTTTTCCAAGAATTGGAGGATGGCATTCATTCAACTGAATAAAGAGATCAACGTTCAATTTCAAAAACATAAAATACAAGTGATATATGCGCTTATTATTAAATTACGATCTATATATTTTAACAAATGATGTTAATATTTCAATTAAGATATTTCCAATTTAATTTATATTATATGATTCTATTAGGAAGTGATTTATATTCTATGACTCACCAATATACCAAATGAATAGTATAACAAATTACTATAATATTATTATTTTTCAATAAATATATCTCAAGTTTTAAACTTTGAAATGATGCATTTCCTATCTTAAAGTATAATTTTCAAAATCGTCTATACTAAATAGAATAAAAAAATGTTTGACAAAATTTGGATATTTTATACCCTATATTCATATTTGATCATTGTATTCTTTTCGAAATCAATATCTGATCGTTGTATTTAAGTTATAATTAATTTATATAATATTCCACTAAATTTCCAGAGCAAATAACCGTTGCCTGGGTCGAGGGTGGCATATTTTAAATGGTCCAAGCCCAGTCCGTTATTTTGAAATTTAAGACTAACCTAGCTGAGTATTAAAAACCTAACACTTGATCCCAATTTAAAACTAAATTATAAATGTAACCTAATTAAGTATTATTTATAATGTTCACCGGCGTAGTGTTTACAGGAGTTAGAGTTTGATGAAACGCACATAAAATAACTATTATTAAAATAATTAATATTTACTAAAACAATTAATTTTACCACATCATACCTATGTATAAGAATTGAATTTAAATATTTATTTGATCAGACAAATAAAATTGCCATCTTTTTTAAAAATCAAATCCTAAAAATCCAATCAAAATTTTATCCTTTTATTTCATCCCTTCCCTTATCTTTCAAAAGCCCTTTCCTTTTTGGCCATATATAAAATAGGACATGAAAATTTCCATGAAAATACTAATGGACTCGAGGGTTCCCTGTATTTAGCTGGCACTTGTAAACTTGGAAATACAGTGAAACAAAGATTTTGATGGAAGAAGTTTTGAGAATCAAAATTAAAAATTGAAGCCAAGCCAGCTAATTAGCCATATCTTGGGTTCTTGTTTCCTCTTCCTCATTCCTTGACTGGGTAAAGACAATCCAAATTGACAACTAATCACTCCTAATTCAACCCCTTAAAGCAAGCAAATCCCCAAATCAATTCTCACCCACAATTTTATATTTTCCACAAAACACACGTGTCTAAATTAGCGGAACCGAGCCGCCGCAACCCATTGCCACGTGTCATACATATCACACGTGGCAAAGGCACAGTGAAATTATGACTCCTACTGGCTAGGTAATCTCTTGTGCCTTTAACCCTGTGCTAGCACGTTCCACACACATACACACCAAAAGACAAAAATGATAAAGATTTTTTTTTCTTTGAAAAAATGGGATAGACTCAAAATTAAAAACTAAAGAATAACATAACATAAAATAAAGACCTCCATTTATATGTGTTTTCCTTTTTTAGGTTTATTATTATTTTTTTTTTTTGAGAATTGGTTTATTATATTTCAGATTGAAAGTGAGAGTAAAAAAGAAATAGCCAAAAAAGAAGTGGTTTTTTCTTTTATTTATTTATTTCAGTTACATTGATTCTTCCATCTCTTTCGGCTCTACAAACTCTGCTGCCAAGAAAACGATCTAAAATTGGCTAAAACACTTGAACCTTGTAAGGTCCTATTCGCTTGCTGCTTCTTTTCTCGCATATTTAAAACAAATTTCTTTCGTCTAATTCTAAGTATCTCTATCCATATAATTGTCTGCAATTTGCTGGACTTAATACTTCGCCGTATCGAAAGGTATTCTCTCTTCTTCTTCTTCTTGCTTCTTGCTTCTTGTTTCTTGTTTCTTGTTCTTGCTTTATGAACATCAAGAGAGTAATGGGTTTTGCTTCTCCTTTAAGTTTCATAGATTAATATATATAGATTTAATATATATATTATATTATATTATATATTTATTATTAGATTAGGACTGGGAAGTTCTTTACATTTGATATATATTATTACTTAGATTAGGACTGGGAGTTCTTTAATTTGACAACTGTTTAGTTTTATGTCCAACCAATTTTTTTTTTCTTTCTTTTCAATCATTCTCGCACTTAGTTACCTGGATGAAACCAATCTCTTCCGTATACAGAATTCTTCTTTAATTTCGTTTGAAATTATTTTTCTTTTTATTCAAGAAACATAGCTAGTTTATAATACAAAACTAAGAAATCTACGCTGCGCGCAGTGTTATGTCCTTCCTACGTTACCGTCCGCTGCTAATTTGTTGTCAACAATTATTCTTTTAGTATTTTTTTTTTGAAGAATGTGTATATAAATACAGGTTTACAGCAAGAATATCAAAGGAGTCTCTAATCTCTGGCAATTGAGAGACAAATCTTGAAAAACTACTGCTAAGAACAAGAATGGAGATTGCTTACCAGCCTTATATCGATCCCGAGTTCGAATCTCTAATCGAAAGAATTTACCCTCCTAGGTATAGACGTATAGTTGTAATCTAATGCTATATTTCATAATTAATTAGAAAGTAACTCTCATGTTTCTTAATTAAAATTTACTGGTAGTTTTGCATTAATGGTTTAATCAGTTTGCTCATGGTTTTGATTTTGCAGGGTTTGTATTGATAATGACTCTTGCCAAGACTGCACGCTTGTTAAGGTTAGTTTAATTTTTTATTTTGCATCTGATAGTGACAAAAATTATAAAATAATAAAATGGTATTAGAACATATATAGTTTTAAACTAATCTTTGTTTAGCAGATGAGAAACATGATCCATAGACTTGTTTAGTCTTTTGTTTAAGTTTAATATTGTCGCTTGTGCATAAAGTTGGTGTTGGAGATTCCATTAATGAAGGATGATGGATTGTTTATGCTCATAATTAGATATAAAATACCAATATTAACATGTATTATAGGTTCCATTATAGATATATTTAACAGAAACGCATCAATCCCACCTGTTCTTGACACAGAGATGATGTTTCTGAACCCACCAAGTGGAGGACCACTAGAAATTATTGAAAATTTCAAAAGAAATAGCCTTTTCCTGTTACTTTTAATAGCAGAAGATTGAGAATCGGTTTACTTAGTTAGTTCCTCTCTTATTGCAGGAAATTACTTTTTTCCTAGCAACCAAACGAGATGACGTAATCTAGTTGTAGAAAGACTCAAAACCCTATTACTAGAAACGAAACTTACTAGGAAATTTCAATTTATTAAGTAAATAAGAAAAAGAACGAGTGAAAATAGTGTTGGTCCCGTAACCTAGTCTGAATGAAATTAACTAGTTTGGTTTCAATAAATGTCAGAAAATGACATAACTTATTAAGCGGAAATTTATTTATTTATTTATTTTCATATGCAGGTTGATAGTGCAAACAAGCACGGGATTCTATTAGAAATGGTCCAAGTATTGACAGATCTTGATCTTGTTATTTCCAAATCATACATTTCCTCTGATGGGGGATGGTTCATGGACGGTCAGTGATCTATTCCTCATGCTTGCATCACCTTACACTTAAATTACTATTTTTAATTTAACTTAATAACCACAATTTGATGCTAATTAAATTTATAACCAATTTTTTCTTGTTTTTTTTTAAGAAATAAATTTTCAAAATTGAATTCATAACTTAAAATTTACAAGTAGAACGATGTAACAATTAAATCAGATCACGTCTTCATATATGAAGAAAAAATTACTAATTATTGATATATTGCTCATCCATATAAAAAATTGATTCGATATTTGTGCTAATCATAATATAATTAGTTTAGTGAATATGTTTGTCTTTAAATTTATCAATTAAGGAGACGTAATTAATTTTATTTATGAAATAAATATGAGTCATCCCACTTGTATACCTCATGTGGTGTGGGTTTGTTTTTATTGCAATGGTTTGCAGTGTTCCACGTGACTGACCAGCTTGGGAACAAAATTACGGACGAAAGCCTCATACTTTATATTCAACAGGTGTCACTCTACTCTACGTATATTATACACTTGGAAATACACAATAAATACGTATAAAATAATAATAGGAGTATATACTTTGTGTCTTATACCAAATGGTGAATTTCAGGAACTATGTGCAAATAGGAAAGGAGGGATATCACAGGAGCTCCAAAATTGTCTAAAAAGAGAAGTCAGGCCACGACACGTGTCAACAGAACACACAGCGATAGAGATGACGGGGACCGACAGACCAGGTCTGTTATCTGAAATTTCAGCCGTACTTGCTGAGCTGGAATGCCAAGTCACTGCTGCAGTGGTGTGGACCCACAACGCCCGAGCAGCATGTATAATCTACTTGGAAGACAGGTTGAGAGGTGGGCCCATTACCGATCCAAATAGGCTAGGTCATATAGAAGAGCAATTGGAAAACGTAGTTGATGCACATCATGGGGTAGGGGAAAGAAGAAGCTTAAGGTTAATAACACCGGTGGCCGGACAAACCCACACCGAGCGGCGGCTCCATCAGTTGATGTATTCAAATATAGATTATGCGCCGTGTTGCAGCTGCACGGATACCGGTGTTGGGCACCGGAGGAATTGTACTAAAATTCATGTTTCGATAGAGTCCTGCAAAGAGAAAGGGTATTCAGTAGTGAATATGAGGAGCAGAGACCGGCCTAAGCTTTTATTTGATACGTTATGCGTATTAACTGATATGCAATATGTAGTATTCCACGCTGCAGTTAGCTCCATGGGCACTATGGCTGATCAGGTGAATATTTAGATGCCTTTTTTATAAGTGAGTACTATTAGAGTTGCTCTTCAAACGACAGAAAAATGAAATTTTGAAATTGCAGGAGTACTTTATACGACATAAAGATGGCTTTACTTTGGATACAGAAGGTGAAAGGCATAAACTGACTCAATGTTTGATTGCTGCGATTGAAAGAAGAGTATCCCATGTGAGTAAAATGTCTGGGCATTTGAATCCACTCAACTAAGTTATGAATTTTTCAATTTGATAAATTGAAATACTATTCTGTATGCAGGGATTGAGACTAGACCTCTGCACACACAACAGAATCGGATTACTTTCAGACATGACACGGGCATTTCGCGAAAATGGTTTATCGATATCAAGGGCTGAGATGGGAACACAAGGTGAGACAGCAGTAGGATCATTCTATGTAACTGATGCTTCAGGAGATGAAATTAATCCGCTGACAATAGAAGTAGTGAGGAAAGAAATAGGGGGATCTGTCTTGGTAGTTAATAAATCACCAGACTGGACTCCTAGATCGCCGTCGACAGCTAGTATGAGCAGAACCAGCAGTGGCAGTATAGGTGACGATAAGCCAAGATTCTCATTAGGAAGCCTATTATGGTCTCAGCTTGAGCGACTGTCTGGAAATTTCGGCTCCATAAGATCATAAGGAGGTCTCAATCTGTAGTCGAGGCATTTTGTAAATAAGGTTGTATATCAGCATATCAGTAGTTTCTCTTCCTAAGCTAGTTCTCTGTAGTGTCGTTGTAATAATGTGTCTAATCAGTGTCGTATGTTGTCAATATATTCTTCAATCCTCACATTGAATAGAATTTACAGCCAATGCGAAGATTTTTAGCAAATCTATATGTTATGCATTTCCCATTTTTGTAATATAGAGGATACGCATAAAGATCAAGTAAAACATTTCTTTTCCCAGAAAAGAAAAGGGTAATGACGTATGAGAAATCAATTTTATCCAAAAAGAAAACGACAGTGATGTATAAGAAATCAACGATAAGATAGTTTATTTATTTCTTTGCAAATGGATGAATAATTTCAAACGTATCTACAATGAGGTCAGGTCTTCATGTAGCAGTTAAAGATTTTCTTTTTGGGGGGAAAAAAAAGATATTAGAAAAGGTAGTTCGGATGTTTTGTTATATTTTTTTTGAAATTTTAGAAATTAGAAGTTAGAACAAAGTAAAATTCACCTTGAAAAATAAACTTTCATAATGTATAATATATGTCCTGCACATATCGTTTTTCATAACATCAGCTCAAACAATAATATCAAAAAATCATACGACAGTTGAAACTTGGAAATTTCTTGGTTGAACTTGAAATCCCATTATGTTTAGATTGGGGTTAAGCTAAGTAAGATCGAGAGAGAGAGAGAGAGGGTGATACCCTTAACCTATTATTTGGGAAGGATTTTAATTCGGTTGTGATGATGAATGAAGTGGGTTCTATTAACTCATTTTTTGCAGATGGGGGATGACTGAATGAGAATGGGAATCACTAATGGACACAAAAGTCCATTGAATGCCTAAAGGCAATTAATTAAGGCTGAAAAAGAGAAAGGAATCTGCCCCTTGTCTAAAAAGATTGGGTAGTTTACACCGACCATTTCTCTCACGCATTACATGAGAAGACAAAAAATGAACTGCATTCATCAAGTGCAGGTATCTAAGCATCAACAACCTTCAATAACTAACCTTCATCGGTTTTCTTTTCCAAACACAATAACACAGACTTACGGAAAATCAACAATCAGTGCTACTAAGAGACACAAGATGACAACTTCCAATCACATACTTTGTCTAAAGAGTTGAAACATTCTTGCTTCTGCCTGCCTTCACATGCTCGACAATGACACATGATGTTAATCTCATATCAAATAAAATTGATATATTTCATAGGAAACAGAGAATTATTAAATGGTAAAAAGTTACATACTGTGTGCTTGCAGGATCATCCAATATAGGTTTGGATTTATGTACATATAGTTTTGAAAGCCTGACTTAGACTGCAGAAACCATATACAAACTATTCACAAGAACGTAACTGAAAGATGGAAAACACATTTCCCCTAGAGGCTTTTATGTTATTATCACATAACATCAATGTCATCAACATCAAGCCAATCATTAGACTCCTTGGGTTCCGAATTACGAGCACTTACCTGCTCAGGCACAGCATGTTTGACACTGACAGGGTTAATATCCTTGACTGAGTCAGCAGAGCTTTTGCTTAACTGAACCCAATCTCGTGAGTCTTTTGTTGATGCATCTGCACTTGATGTTACTTTCTTATAACTTATAGGCACATCTTCATCATCCTCTTCTAAATCACTGAATGACACATCCTCATCATTTTCAATAGGCACTGAAGTTGCACTGGTGCCTACCATTTCTGAACTGTCTTCTCTCAACCAATCATCAGTATCATCCTCAAATTTCTCATCCACAACTATCGGGATGGAGCTAGATAAATGTTGAGCTTTGGCATGGTAAAAAGGTTCTTCCTCAACCACAGCTTTATCTATAATTTGCATCTCAGTGCTCTGAACTGGGTGCTTCTCAGTTTCTAGTTCATCCACAATGCTAGAGGAGACTGTTTCTTTGATAGATGTCTTGGCTGCAACAGTGGGAGAAACAACTTCAATGCTAGATGTCTTTGGAGGCACTGATTCTGATACTGGGACAGGAGATGGCACAGAGAGAGACTCTTCGTGAGGTAAGTCAGCAATTTCATTTGATCTAGAAGTACCTATTTCTGACCAACCTGGTTTGCTTGGCTTAGAGTGTTTCTGCAATTGGTGTGATAAAATGGTTCTTGCTTCCAGTATCTGCAGGCACACAATGAAGTTAGTGATGCAGCCCTAGCAAATTCATTGTTCAGGACAGACAATATCTTAAAAATAGATATTAGTTTGATCAACTGAAAGACAACTGCCAAATTTGGACACTTGAAAATCATGAACTGTCTTCTACATTTAAAACTGTCGATGCCCTCTCTCATCCCTCCATCATCGTAAAGTTTGAGGGGTATACTCCATAAAACACACCAACAATGCTGACCAAAAAACAAGGATACTGTCATTCCATCATATGTTCTTTCACAAAAAATACTAGCTTGTTTTGATACATAGAGAGGACTAGTAGATGCACTGGAATGGAAGATTGAGCATATCCAACTTCAAGTAGTGAAGAGGACGAAAGATTTATCAATGATGACAGGGGGAAAAGTGAATGGATTTAGCAGAAAGACTTGATTAACTATCTAATCTACCTCTGTTGACTAACCAACCTTCTTCTAATTTCCATCTTCACCAAGAAATATTATTAGGATATAATTACTGATTTACTGTCTATTGATTCAATCAGTTAACAACAACAGATATGTGTGTGTATGTGTGTTTGTGTGTGTGTGCATTTCATACACCAATGTCAAACCAGGATGGTACTGGCATGCAACAAGGCATCCATAGAACATGTATAATCAACAAATGTGAAATGACTGACTGTAGTAAAGAAAAGCAACATACTTGGGGAGTTGAAAGCAGTTCGGCGTCATGTTTACTCAGCCTAGGGTGCAAAAGTACAAAGTAGATCTTCCAAAAGCAGCCCTCACTCATATAGCCTGGGCAAAGTTCAATCCGGAGAGCAGCTAATCTTGGGGCAAGGCGTTCAACAGTCAAAGCATGTTCTTGTTGGGCATCAGACATGTCAAAATCTGAAAAAAAAAAAAAAAAAAAAAAAAAAAAAAAAAAAAAAAAAAAAAAAAAAAAAAAAAAAAAAAAAAAAAAAAAAAAAAAAAAAAAAAAAAAAAAAAAAAAAAAAAAAAAAAAAAAAAAAAGAGGCTTGACATTAGCCAAACCCAGAAAAGAAATACACAGAAACCTGACAAAAAGCTATGGATAAATCTCTGATTGAATTCAAGTTAACTATAGCGTAAAAAATATGTAATGAAAATAAGTCCACTACAAGATTTGCAGCATTCTCGTTTCAATCTTTTGAGGTATCCAGAATGTAAAGTACTTGGCTTATCCAAGGTGTGCATGCATCAAACAAATAAAAGTCAAAGAAAGCAACACAAACATATACAAAGTGAAATTCATAAACAGGAAAACAAAGGAAAAGGTTGGATTTGGGCATGTGGGGTAAATAAGAATGAGCAAGATAAATGAATAGGTAAATTCTGATCCATGACGACTTCAACTTTTTAATGCAAAGGCGAAAACAAAGTTAAAGTCTACTTAATATTCTTTAACTGTAGTTTTGATGATTGGTAATTAGCAGGATTGTCAGTGACTTTAATTAAGATAAGTAGAATCAACATTAGATATTTAAAAAGCACTGAGATCACTTTAACAATGAATACCAAGGTCGCCCAATAGATGATGCAGTAAAGAAAAAAGAAACACATTATTATTTGAAATGATAATTTGTATGAATATAAAGAAATAGAATGGCAATATTTGTACCCTTTCTTGCACAGAAGTATGTAATTATGCTAAAAGAAACTAGTAGGTGATAATAGACCACCCAATCTCGCATTTCTGTTCTCAATAGGCCATATGTAGTTTTGCAAACACGGCATACCAGATTTAAAACAATTAGACACCAATTAAGCAACATTTTAGCTCGCCAGATTGAATGGAAAAACAGATTGAAGGAAAATTCCAAAGCATAATCCAGCCTATACAAAAATAATTGATTACAGTACCCATAGAATATTAGACGCTTGAGATGAAACATAATTATGGTTTGTACAAAATAAGCAAGCTACAGTCCGGCATCCCTACATACTATCTGTCTATCACCAAATTTGATTATTTCAAAATGCTAAAACTGGAAATGTACCTCATTGCTATAAGGTAAACGCTTAAACATGCATTCCATAAAATCTATTGTCAACAAACATACGCAAATTCACACTGAAGCTACATTCTGTTTTCTCATTACTAAATTGCTTCAATTAAAAAAACAACTCTCGAATTTCCATCTTAGTTCAGGTCAATGCATTTACCGGTATTTACATGAAGTATCAAACCAGAGATGAGAATTAAAGAAAATATATACCATCAAATTCTTCATCGTCAGTAACAGGAAAGTCAAGCCAAGTCTCCGGATGCATAGAGATATCTCTCGCGAAGGCTACAACCTCCTCGGTCACACCAACCGCACTACCAATCAAATCCTCATCAGTTAAATCATTTTCCGATCCAAGCTGCAGAAAGTTCGACGCCATCTTCGTGATCTCCGATACGGCAGCGTTGGTCGACAGCTTGGAGATCCCAGACTTGAATTTCCCGCCAATCTCGGCGAAGTCACTGCGAATCCCGGCAATCAAATCCTCATTGGATGCTTCTGGATCGGACGGCAGGTGAGGTTGCGGATTATCGGATAGTTCATTGGAGATCTGAGAAGAATGGGAAGAGGAAGAGGAGGAAGGAGGATCAGGCGAAGGAGCGAGGAAAGAAGCAACGCCCCAAAATTGGCGGGTCAGAGTTTTAGTGAGCTCAGAAAGATCTTCTTTGACACCACGGGGTGTGGTAGCGGAGGTTGTGGATGATGGCGACGACGGTGATGGTGATTGGGTTTGGTGATCGGATTGTGGATTTGAGGGTGATTTTGAATCAGTGACATTAGGGTTAGGGGTATTGTTATTATATTGGTCATTGTCGTCGTCATCGTCTTCAAGCTTGAGAGAGTTGGCGATAGACCTAGCCAGCCATGACATTTTTTTTTTTAGCTTTGGATTTGAGTAGACACAAATGAGTTGCAGAGAGTGTATCTGGAGTTCCTATTGACGGCAAGGGAGGGACCATATAATTATTAATAAATAATAAACTTCCACGAAAAAAAAAAAAAAATTTAAGATTTATGCAGAAATTTTGTTATTTTTATGTAAATTTGAAATTAAATTATTAGTAGAACAATTTCGTGGTCGAGTTTCTATAATTTTGTAATGTACAGCTCATTCGTTGAAGTGTTATAATATTTTATTACTATTAGAGATAATACAAAAATGCAGTCCATATGATTACAATTATTAACTTAAACTTTTTAAAATAAACAACCTACTAATTACTATCAAAATTGATAGTCCAACTTTTGAAATAATAATTTTTTATTTTTTAATTATTTAATAAATATTTAATAATAATTTCATAAATTAGAGTATTTTGTAAAATGATTTTATAAATTTAAATATTTAATAAATGTAATTTTATAAATTTATATGTTAATCGTGTTATATAATTTTTTTTTTGAATAAGTTATACAACTTTTCGCTAAAAATGTGGATAAATTTTTAAATTGAGCCATGTAACATGTCATCTATAATGATAGATTAAATGTAATCAATAATTTCACATTTTTTAAGAATGTGGAGCCATGGTTCAAGTTCTCCACACCAACCCCTCCTAGTCCCTAAAATCATTTTAGCCTAATTGATATTTAATGAATAAAAAACAAAGTTTTATGAGACATATATATGATTTTCATACATAAATATATATATATATATATATACATAATATATAATATATATATATATATATATATGTATTATGCAAAATGTAGGACATTGAGAATTTTCTTGATATTATGTAAATTATCTTATGCAATAAAAATAAAAATAAAGGTGGAAAAATTCAATTCTTATAGAAAATAAATACTCTTTGACAAAACACGCATACTAAGAATTTAGTCAACAAAAGTTATTTTTCCTTTTTTTACTCTTGACTTACTAAGACATTAATAAAAGTTCTTCGTTCAATCAACAATTATAAAGATTATCATTGGAAAAATTATTGTTTACATATGCAAATTTAGAAATCTTGCAAATATTTTGAAACATCAAAAAATGAATAATAAACAAACAAAATGAGATGGAGGAAGTACTAAATTATATAATAACATTTATTGTTATTCTTTATCATACTATTTTTTTCAGAAAATTTTTATTATTATAATATAAACACCATAATTTATTTTTTTTTTATAATACTTTCCTAGAATGTTTATTTAAAAAAAAATCCATAGAAAATTTGAATTTCTCTAACTAAACCCCATCTAAATCAAAAAGTCAGTTTAATGATTTCAATGCGACTCAAAAGGAATGTGGCGGCTAATTGCCGTCTTTGAGTATTAAAACTACCGGTAGCTTATCGCTGCTTACCCGTTTGTTGTAAATCTTGGCTTTCCTTTCACACACGCTACTACGCTAGCCATTTCTTCTTTTTTCTTTCTTTATTCATTTTATCATCTGCCTATATGTGATAAATCAACATTTCCATTTATAAAAATATATGGCAGATGATCACAAAGCTCTCTCTATATATAATTATGTCTTTTTAACTTGAATTAATAATTCATTCACATACAATATAATCACAACAAAGAAAGAAACAAATTAAACTAGGCAAAGACAAAAATATCCAACAGTAATCCATTTTTCTTAGAACAACCATTCCTACTGGCTACTAGAAAAACTCCACTGATCTGAAAACCCAGCAGCAGCAGAGCCAGAAGATGAGATCCCATTTCCACATTTAGCAACAGCTCTCATGTTTTCAATCAGTTCGTGAGTTTGATTTTCTTGAGAAAGTATTTCCAAAAGCTGATCTGGACTAATCACAAGCTTCACTTTCCAAAACCCCTCATGACTATTATTACTACTATACCTGCTACTAGAGAAGGCTTCAGTATAAGACCTTTTTAGCATTCCTTGATAATCGAAAGACATTCTATATGGAGTAATAACAGAAGATGTGGGAGTGCTTTTTGATCTCACATGACCTTCTCTTACAACTTGGCCACCTATCTTTGTGCTGTTCACTGGAAGCAAATAATATGAGTTTCCTGCTAAAAGATCTTCATTTAGAGAAAGAGGTCTCCAGAAAAGATCCTGACTTGGAAATATTGCATGGCCTGGAAACTCATGGGTTATGCAACCTGCTGTTATTGGCCCTGAAAATTCCATTACTCCACCATTGGAGCCTATCACTTTGATTACTCCTCCTCGGTCACCGCCACTGCCACCACCCTCTCCTCCTACCCCTCCAAAGAGGCAATTTCCCATGAAACTGAATAATGAATAGAGGGTGTTCTCTGCATATGCTGGAGAGTTATTTTGATAATCAGGAACTTACAATAAGAGAAAGGGAAAGTTCTGGAGGGAAAAGAATCATCGGTGGAGTTGTATTTTACAAATAAAACAGAAAAGCGGTGCCATATCTTTATTGGTAGGTGTGGATGCCCTATGCATATATAGATAGTTCAAACTGTTCATACACGGAAAGAAATGTTTATGTATATATTATTGTGTGGACCGTGTTTTTGTCACTATAGTGACAATACCACTTTCTTTGTTATGTTTAAAGAGTGGGGCCGTTTAGCCGGCGAATGAGGAGGTTTTTGTTAAAGAATTATACGGTTGTTAATGACTTCAATTCCCAGACATGCAATTCTAAATCCATGGTCAATGGACGAAAAAGAAAGGCAACTATATGAACTCTTTTTTTCTACTTTTCCTTTATAACACTGCCCTACTATATATTTTCTCACCAAAGTAAAAGAGTTGGATTAGAATTTAAGTTCATATTTCCCTCGTTTGCAAAGGTGTTATATATTAGAATTTTATTTGTATTTTGTAAATATTAGCGAGAGAAATTTTGAAGAACATGATGCCAGTCGATCCTGAAATCAAAAAATCTTGGAGGCTCGTCAGTTAGGTTAGAACTTTGGCTACTTACTACTGATTAGATTTAAATCCTGGATCAAGCTTCAAAAGGGATACTTGATTTTTTCTTTTCTATGTTTATTTTCAAAATAAGTGGTTGATTATATGAGAAAGATGAGATTATGAGGGGCTTCTTCAAAGTTTTATTTGCCTTTTTTTTTTTTTTTTTTTTTTCTTGTCTATAATGTTTAATTTTTCCAAAATAAGTGGGTTGATTATATGAAGAAGATGAGCTTATTGAGGGTGCTCTCTTCAATTCTTATTTGCCTTTTTTTTTTCTTTTTCCTTTTTTTTTTTTTTTTTTTGGGAAAAAGACAAAGGCAAAAAACTTTAAATCAATTTAAGCAGATCTGCTGCAATTACCTGCCCATCAAAGTGATTGTCCTTATAACAAGTGTTGTATTAATTATCTTTTTCTATTTGGCTTTAGTGGATTTTCAGTTAATAAATAGTATGTGCACAAAAGAAAAAAATGAAATTCCCATAAAAGAAACAAGGGCTAATGGGAGACTGAAACACTGAAATTTTGGCAAGGGCCGGTGGCCAGGCCACCATGCTTAGCATTTCCGCATTAGCTCACTGGGCAGCCACCCCACCATATTCATTAAGTATTATTTGTAAATTCCGTCAAAAAAAAAAAGAAGTTCTTACCCAATTTTTCTTAAGGAATGAAAAAAATTATCTAAAACTAAATTTGCATGTTTAGAGTGGTGTATAGATTATTTATATTATCTTTTGAGGTGGTGTTTATCCTTAAACCTTTTAATTAAGGTTAAAATACAACAATATCTTTATTATTTATATTGTTCATTTTTATAGAATGTTTAGAGTTTATGAAACTCTTTTTTTTTTAGTATTGGGAAGAAGATTTGAATCTGGATCTATTGCAAAGTCGTACATGCACTTATCACTGGACTATCTCTTGATATTCGAAACCTTAATCCTTTAATTTTTGATGAAACACTAATTAAATAGATAATACTAAGGGGTAGCAAGTACTAAGGATATATTTAACAATATTAATTATTTTAATAATAAAGTTGATGGTATTTTTATAAGTTTAGTCTTACAAAAGTTATGTTACCGAACCATAGAGATAGAGTTTAATTTTGCCAAAATGTTAAAATTTAGCTCAAAATGGAACCTACCTAAAATAACTAATTTGGTTTTGAACAGTTAGCTTTCATGACCAAAATAAATCAATTAAATAATACCATTGAACAAATTAAATCAAAAAATTTTCATTTTTACTTTGGATTTGAGACTGATTGGGAGAAATTTTTTACAACACGGGGCGTGATTAGTGCATAAATGAAAATATAAAATACTTGTATTAACCTTTTTGAATATTGCCCCTTCCAATAAGGGCTCATGGGTGGTGATTTGTGTACCAAAAGAAAAAAATGTTGAAATTTACCACATTGTGATTTAATTAAATCTTAATGGGTCAAATGCAAATTTTTAAAAATTGGAATATAAAAAAACATATTATGACTTTGGTTTAGGGACATCAATTTTTCTTCAACATATTTTTAGGGAATTAATTATTGAAACCTTCTTAATATTTTTTTCTATGGATCATTATTTCTCATTAGATCACAATAAGAATATGTAATTCCAATAACGTAGACATTGGTTTTATTGAGTAAATTATTTAAAATATCATTAACTTTCAGGTTATAATTGTGATTATAATTGCTAAACAGTTCTTGAACATAGGTTATCATTGCTAAAAGAAAAAATTAAATACAATTAAAAAAATTAACTTCATAAATTCATCTTTGTCATCGCCCATCGGGCCCTATTGCTATTAACTTCCTTCAGGAATAGTTTCAAGCACCGGCCGCCACCTTGATGAAGAGTTAGTTCCACGCCATTTATCATCATCTTCGTTATTAACACCCAACAGGCACATTTCCTCCGCTGATATTTTGTTTGACAGTAATTCTTGAAGCTCTTGCTTTGTTATGATCAGTTTAATTCTCTCAGTGGTAGTACCAGTGGCCGCCGTAACTGAATCACCACCATCACTAACACCGGACGCCGGAAATAGATAATAAACATAACCGATCTTTAATTTATAATTGTAAGGAAGAGCTTGCAATGGCTTCTTTGAGATACTGACACCATAACCAGAGAAGTTTATCAGTATATCTTTAACAAGCATAGGCTTTTTGTACTCCGTGATTTTGCCATCAGTTTCAAAACTTTTTCTTTTTCTAAATATATTGAAGTTCGGCCATGGAAAGCAATTGCCCATTGCTAGCTAGCTGCAGAAAGATAGCAAGAGATGGTTGTGCAGTGGGATATATATCAATATGTAGGAGAGAAGTTTAAGAAACAAATGAAAGAATGCTATACACATATATTTCTATGAAACGTAAGTTTCGTACATGGAAAATGATGGTTTGTTAAGACTTGTAAGCGGACAAGTTAAGTTACCTTTCTGTTACAAAAGAAGGTTTTTTTTTTTCCCATATGGGAATTCACAACTAGTGATTTGTGGATAAGTGAATTTATTTTTTATTTTATTAATTAATGCTGGATTTCTAAAATGGTATTGTAAAAAATTTCTTTTTTCACTCTTTTTAGAAAATTTTATAAATTTTTAGAGAAAATTAGAAGATCAATCAAACAATACTTAAATGACAGTTAAAAACAAAAGAAATGAGAATAAAAAGAGCGAAAATCACAAATCAAAGAGAAAAAAAAGATTGAAGTTGGAATGGAAACTAGAAATTAAAGTATTGTGAAATGCATGAAGGAAATTAAAGGAGAAGACATTGTCAATAAAGCAATTACAAGAAGAGAATTAAGTGAACGGAATCATATGTATAGTTTTTCTAATTAGAAAAAGTGAAAGGTTAAGGAAATGAAAAGGTTAAAGATTGAGGCAAAAAGAAGGAAAAAGGAAAGCTGCAACCATAATCTTGCTAAATTTTTCACACAGGATTTTAATTTTCTTGGTTGATCTTTTAATTCTAGAATAATATATGAATTTTTGTTGCAACAAACCACAGCCGTCCATCAACATTTTTGCAGGTGTTTTGCGTGCAAGAAGTTAATTAATTCTAAAACTATTCATGAGAAAAATAAGAATTTCATTTATTTTAAACTCTTTAATATTAATAAGAATGTATTTATATATGTCCATCAACATTTTTTGCAGGTGTTTTGCGTGCAAAGAAGTTAATTAATTCCTAAAACTATTTCATGAGAAAAAATAAAGAATTTCAAATTTTATTTTTAAACTCTTTAATATTAATAAAGAAATGTATTTATATATAATATATATATATATATATATATATATATTTATTTATATTTCATAAATAATTATTTCTATTTTCTTCTTGGGCAAACTTGACTATGGTTTGAGTGATATGTAGTACTTTTGGAGCCATGATCCAAGGTTAAGCTGGGATCAAAGAAAATTTTTTAAAAGTTAAGGGGCAAATTTTAAAAAAGAAAATTGCAAGAATGTATGAAGTAAATTTTATAAAATTGTTTGAGCATCACCAATTCAGCTGTTCAGTGGCACTGCTATGGTAGTATATTTGAATAATAAAAAGATGATTTTTTTTTTTTTAAATTTAGCATTGGGATTATTTCAACACAACAAATTGTACAAATATAAGAAAAATATCAAAAGCTGACCTGTGAAGCTAAAACTCAATAAAGCAATTTGGGGGATTTGAAAAGAAACAAATATAAGAAACATATATAAAAAGCAAAATCAACACATAATTGTGTAAATTATAAATTCAGCTCATAATGCGAGGAGCAGGAAGTTTCAAGTTCAAGTCCTCTCGATCATATTTGTTTTCATCAATTTGGTAAGTTAAGGAGCTGCCTCCTATTATATAGTCCATAATATTATTTCAGTTCTTAAAAGACTCCAATGAGTTAAAAAAAAAAAAAAAAAAAAAAAAGAATTTAAACTTATCCTGTACTAAGCAACCAACATTTTTTTTGAGTCAAATTTCAATAGTTCTATGAAAGATTTTGTCTCATGTTACAGTTTTTAAAGAACAAAAAATTGGCAAATTGGTGATAGGAATAGAGTGTTATTGGTAAGAGTTAACACCAGATGATCTATTACATCCAATCCTCGATAATCGCCGATTTAGTTCGCCACCTTTGAAAAAAAAAAAAAAAAAAAAAAGAATTTAAACTTATCTGTACAGCAACCAACATTTTTTGAGTCAAATTTCAAATAGTTCATGAAAGATTTGTCTCATGTTACATTTTTAAAGAACAAAAATGGCATTGTATGGAATAGAGTGTTATTGTAGAGTTACACATGATCTATTACAATTCCACTCGCAAATAATCCGATTTAGTTCCACCTTTAAAATATAATTAATTAGGTTAGATCAGTTTCAAATATATTATATAAATTTATATATCAATATTGTAAAAAACAATAATAACAATAATAGTAAAAAATTAATTACATAAATTAAATTTGATAAGAGAAAAAAACAAAATACGTTGCATTAGTGTATTTTGGCTTTTTCAAATAACCTATTTGCATGTCAATCAGGTATGGTCTGGTTGGACTTCCACATCACATTAAAGATGTAAGGAGTGAAAGGTCGAGTTCTAATTTTCTCCAATTTTGAAGAGAGCTACCTCTGTTATGTAGTCAACAACGTTATTTCGGCCTTTTGTACTTCTCAAGTATAATAAAAATAACTCATTCTGCATTTGTTTAATTTTGTTTTTCTTTCAATAGTTGTATTTTGTCTAAAAGATTTGTTTTATTTATATTTTTTGACTGTTAATTCATGTTATAAAAGTTATACTCCTAAATTATTAATATAAAAAAATATACAATATTATCAAAATCTAAAAAATCAAATGAATAATAAGTTATGCATAAAATTCTAAGGTATGAACAAAGTGTAGGAATGAAGTGGCTCTTTGTTGTTTATTGCCGCCCGAATTTGGGGAACAAACGACATCGTTTTGATCTGAACAGACTACAGAGCGTCCAGTAGACTGGTACCCGATTAAGCTCAGCAACAGGGACACCTTACAGCGGGCTAAACGCAGCAGAATGTTACTACGAGGTCGCTTATTCACTCTCTTATCGATTCCATCTCTACATCTACCTTCACTAAAATCTCTGCCATATAACCTTTCTTTCAATTACTTTACCCAAAAATCTCTGAACCCGAACCCTAAGTCGAACTTCCATATTTCTGCTTCTAAGATCACGAAACCGTCTATCTCCGACTCCGCCCGCTTCGCTCGGACAGTTCTCTTCGTTCCACCAGGGGTCGACCTGGATGAGGTGACAGAGGAGATGGTTTTGCCTGGGTCGAACATCGTTGTCGGACCCTACGCGGGTCATTCACAGATTAAGGAAGTGGAGTTCGTTAAGAGTAGTAGTAGGGCTAGAGATTGCCCGAGAGATGACCGACCCGAGTTTGCCATTCTGGGTCGGTCCAATGTGGGCAAGTCTTCTCTTATTAATGCTTTGGTTAGAAAAAAGGAAGTTGCTCTCACATCTAAGAAACCAGGTTTAGAAATTATTGAAAAATCGTAAATGAGATTTTTTTTTTTTTTTTTTAAATTTATCATGGGTTGTGATTTTATGCAGGAAAGACTCAGTTGATAAATCATTTCTTGGTGAATAAAAGCTGGTACATTGTTGATTTGCCTGGTTATGGGTAAGCAAAACAAGCTTCTTCCTTTTATAGAACTAACTTTTAGTTAATGCTTGATGTTTGCTGGCTATACAAATGGTTTTGAAGTATTAATATGCTTGAAATTTCAATCCTTGTGCTCAAATATTTTAGAGCTTTTAATATAACCAATTTGGTCATCAGCTAGATTGAGAAACAGAATTGATTTCTTTTTTTCTGCGTGTGAATGGTTTTCGTGAAGAAATTTATCAGAGCTGCTTATTAAGCTTTTCTACTCTAAGAGGCCTTTATGCTCTCCATAAATGTGATCAGTTCTGTTTTCCTCTAAAATTGTAATTTAAGTTTTTTTCGTCCTTGGGTAATAATTTGGGAATTATGGTGTGACATTGATAATTTTTTGTTGGCATTATTACCAGAGCAAATATTGTTAATGCCTGAGAATAAATTTGACCCTTATTAGTTCCAATATCTCACATAACAAAAATTGTGGTTATTTACTTTAATCTTTACTTCTTTAATCTTTACTTCACAGCATATTTTATTTTCTTTTTACAATTTTGTTGCTTTAATTTATGGATTCTATTATGCAGCACATTCGAGTTGCTTGTTCTGCTTTTCAACTGATGGGTTTAACTGAGCTCTTGAATAATTCGCTCATGGCTTCCTTTGGAACTTTTTTTTGGCACTGATTTAATGAGCTTCATTTAATGTGCTCTCAATATGGTCGCCTCCTTCATTTTAGCTGGCTAGGCCTCCATGTTTGCCTTTATTTGTCATCCTGGATCTATATTTCAAGAAGTTATCAATAGTACACAGTTGAAATGAAACATTTGAGAAGTATTTAACAATTAATAACATTTAATTTTGTTTTCTAGTCTGAACTATATAAACAAGGACACCTTTCTATCTTTTACCATAGTAGTTACCTTCAATTTTTATTCTACATCTTTGAAAAATTTTAGGAAAACTAATTATAAGAGCAATAGTTCTATGGAAAATTTAATGCTTATTACAATTTTTCCCTCATTGAATTTGTATGTCAGTTCTTTATAAGAAAGAGAGTTTTCTCAACTAAAAAAAAAGAGAGAGGGTTTTAATTGAAAAGGTAATGAGGGAAGGTTAACTTTTTCCAAATAAAAACTGATGCTTTGCCATTAATAATTTTGCCCTCTGGCAATAACGCAACCCTAATTTTATTATTGAAGTTTAAACTTGACGAATCTCTAGTAGAATTAATAATGATCCATTGCTTATCGGAATTTCACCACTAGGTTTTTAGAACTGGATAGTCATGAAATTGTCAGGTTGGCCAACCTAACTATGATATTGATAGTGCAAATGTTACTGTAGCCTTTTTTCTTACAATTTCTTTCAAAACCATTTAGAGGTGCTTGCATACTTCTCTTTTTTCTTTTTTTCTTTTTTAACATCTAAACATAGATGTGCAACTCTTTTATACCATCTTACCTGTGTAGTGTGTACTAATTAATTGTTTGAACATTGGGTATTTGGTTTTTTGCATTAAATCCTATGCTGCCTGAAGTATTGATAGGTAAAGAAACTGGGGTTAAACATTCGACAATTTTATTCTTGTGGCTTTATTTTATCTAGCTAAATTGTGGTTTTACTGTTTTTATGTGAATTTATGAAATTCTAATGGCATGTTGTACTTCTTCTTAGCTTATTGGTGTAGAGCTGATGACCATATATGCATTGAATTACTTGACTTTATTGCATTTTGGAAGAAGCACACTACATTCTGGATATCCTGTGGATCATTAAGCATCACTTCTTTATGTTCTTAGAAGCGAGGAATCTGGACCAATGGAAGATACTCCAATAATGGTTCTTTACCTGCAAGAGATCTTGGAGTATCTCCCATTGATCCAGTATCTCCCACTGATCCAGGTTCATTGCTTCTAACATATATGACGACATCTCTCTCATCACGGCGTAAAGGTCATAGTGGATCACAGTGATCAAATTAATTGTTATTGATGTGACTGTACTTCAGTTAATGAACTGCTAGTGCCAGTTTAATTTTTCATAACGACTAATATTTTCATGATCGTATAAAATAATTGTATTTTTGCTCTCTGTAATTTCATAAATTTGAAATCAGTATGTGGTGAGTGATGACAGTAAATATGTAGTATATTTCAAGGTTAATAAATCTCCCCTTTGCAGGTTTGCTAAGGCCCCAGATTCTGCACGAACAGATTGGTCCTCATTCACCAAAGGCTATTTTTTGAACAGAGAAACTCTAGTTGCTGTCCTACTTCTTATCGATGCAAGTGTCCCTCCTCAAAAGATTGACCTAGATTGTGCTAGTTGGCTTGGACGCAATAATGTAGGTTTCACCCTAATATAAAACTTCCATTATTTAATCTGCGTAAGTTTACTGGCATAAGGCAAAATTCTTGTTATCTCATGGTTTTCTACTTCATGCATTTCAGATACCGTTAACTTTTGTTTTCACCAAGTGTGACAAAATGAAAGGGGGGAAGGGAACAAGACCTGATGAGAACATTAGGAATTTCCAGGAATTGATCAGACAAAACTACCGAGAACATCCTCCATGGATCATGACTAGTAGCGTCACTGGCTTGGGCAGGGATGAACTTCTTCTACATATGTCACAGCTAAGGAACTACTGGGATCAATAAAATGTGTCAAGTCAAAACTACTTATTTAACTATAAGGATGATATATGAGAATCCAGGTATTTAGATGTCCTGATATGTTTACATTTTCCAACCCAATCGCAATTTTTTCCTTCTACATGTTAATTCTTCTAAAGAAAGTTTGTGTTAAAATAAAACTGGGGTCTACAACTTGCAATGTACTAGATGTAACGTTCTTCATTTGTATATATACTGACTCTTGTATATATATACGTCATGGAAAATGCTATTATGTTTACATGCTTAAACTTTATATTATATTTCCAAGTTGCTCATTTAAGTAGATTGAGGAATCAAATATGCATGTGTCAAATCATCTGCTATGTTGTAACTGAGGTATTTGATTGAATTCAATGAATTTTGGTCAGGCTCAATAATTTCCCACATCTAGAGGAGTAGATGTTACTTGTATTGTACCACTTGCTGTTCCATCATCAATACTCTTGAAGTTTGACCAAGAACATTTTCTGAAGAGTTGCTTCTTAATGAATTGAACTTCATTTTAGTCTTTCTTCTTTGTCAAACTACTGTTGGTTTGAGTATGAATTTCTATTTTATGTCAGTTCTAGGGTCAAATATTGTGGAGTATTTGGTGAGTATATATCAGAGAAATAGGACTTTCATGTAGGAATATACTTTTATACCATTAATGTGTGCACGGTATAATAGAGCCTTGCTAATTTTCACCTTCAGTCACTGAACTTAGCACTATATTTCGTTGTTATTCTCTATTTCCAGACTCGATAAATTTGGCAAAATCTTTGAAAATTTGCTATGCAACTTGGATGGCTTAGTGTAGCCAAATTTTGTTTTGAAGTGTTATTGAAACTAATAAATGAACTGAAATCGAATTCAATCCTTTCCGGTAAATTTAAGCAGTGGACATATTGTTCAAAATCTTAAAATTTATTAAATATGGGTCTGAGTATGATTCGAATTAATAAATTTTTTCTATAAAATTATGTGCATGTATGATTGTAATTTTCGTAAGAAAATTCACTGGCTTTGACAAACAAATGAGAACGAGCGCATTCTGTCGTGCCTAAATTTCATTTTTTTTAAAAAAAAAAAAAATTGAATACCAATTTACATAATAATAAAATGAGACTTTATCATATTTGGAACTGAACTTCAGATATTTACATTTTAGAGCCATAAATATATATGACTCGTTTAAATTTTATATTCAATAAATGGGTGTACATTATATAATATAAATTCTTCAAATAATTCATCCTCATTAGAAGCTTTTGACTACAGTACTTTTGGTCGATCGGTGATTTTTGTCATTGGCAGAAATCAAATGCAATTATGTTGGGGGTTTGACTTTAAGGGGGATTAAGTCAAATTGTGGGCACGTCATTATTTATGAATCTCGTAATGCACACATAAAATCAAAGACATTTGTATGTATGTGTCTGCTGTCAACAAATTCCAGGCATACCCACGTGAGTATATAAGAAGATATAGTTGAAAGACCAAAATAGTAATAAATATTGTCAAACGGAAATATTCAAACATCAGAACTCAAATTCTACATTTATTCATATCACCACCAATATATTTTGATATCAACATTGCTGGTGTGTATATTATACATTCTTTCAAATCCAACTAAAGAAATGCAAAAGGAAAATTACGTTGCTTCATTAAGTAAATTATACAGCTGCGCTTTGGTTCAGTTCTGATGGAGTTTTTGAACTCGGATCCAGTATGAAGGACCTAATTAATCAAAAATAGAATGATTAAAGAACTGTGCTTTGCTCCAAACTGGAAAGTGTTCCTGGACTCAGAAGAGGATAAGAACACCAAGCATGAGTAGATGGAGACAATAAGTCGAATTCAATCGAACACAACGCCATTTTAGAATCTGCAGAAGCCGGCGTATCACGCATCAAGTCCTGATATAAACCAGAAAATGGGGTTTTAACTGGAGAACAAGAAACTGCTGCCGCTGCTGCAATTTCTCTGCTAAACAATGCAGCAGCTGGTTTTTCTTTCTCAAGCTCAAGAGGAGGTGGCGCCACTCGCTGTAGCCTCTGCGAAGACTGTTCAGGTGCTCCAGTTAGCTTCTGCACAAGATCCCTGAAGTTCATAGGATCAACTTTGTATACTTTTGGCGGAGTTGGTGGCAATGGAGCTATAGGTTTCTTCCATGGTTTCATTGGCGGTTTACGAGTAGAACGAAGTGAGGAATGGAAGGATTGAGATATTTTAACACCCTTTTGTTCTTGTTGGTATTTAGATAAGTTCATTGGCGCAGAAGAAGAAGACGAAGAAGAAGAAGAAGAGTTAGAAGAATAAAGTTCCATAAGTGTTTGATAAAAAATGTTTTCTTGATCTTGAAAAATGAAGAATATAGAAATGGTACTAAGAAAAGAAATTCTATCTATATATATAGACGGAAATTAAGTATCAAAAATTTATTTTATATATTGGAATGAATTGAAATGTGTGCATAAAGACAAGAAGAAGGCAACGACCAAGCAATAAAGCTGTTAGGAGAAAACATAAATTCAATATTATCCATATCATTATTTAATTATATGTATGTTTGCTATCAGCCGACGGGGAGATAGTGAAAGCTTACACATACAAATATTAATTATGGGCCCAGTGATGAATTATTGACCATTTATTTTAATACATTAAACTATTTGTTTTGATGGATTATTTTAGTTTTATGGGTTGGGTTCTTGATATATTTTTTAGAAACATAATATTTGCAGAGAGAGTGATGTTCATGTAAGTGATTTTAATAGCCAGCCATGGAAGAACAGACCGAAACCCGGAGAGGCGCCAACTGAAAAAGTGGACCAGCCGCCTCTTATGTTGGACTCTTGTGGTTTATAATATTTTATAAAACAAAATTTTCTTTTTGAATTTTTGACCAAAACTCCCATCTCTATATGTCTCAAATGATTATGATAGTAGATCCCAAGAAGGGTTCTTCTTGGTAGACTATTGAGTTTATTTGTTTATCTTATTAATCAGAGTTTTTTTCCTTTTTTTAAAAAAAAAAATTAGAACAGCTTTCTAGACATTCAATCATGATATTTAGTATTTAGTTTAAACTCTTTCATTACTGGGGATTTTATATTTCGAATTCCTGACTTAAGATACATTCCGTTATGCAATCTATTTTTGCAGGTATTTTTATGTTTTAAATCCTTAATATAATTAATAAATTTCACTCGAAAATATGTCGATTTCTATTCATCTAAGGTTTGATAATATTTTATAATTTTTTCCTTTTGATTTAGATGTATGCATGAAAACTGATTTATAATACAAATGGAAAAATTATTACAACAGCAAATATGGCTTTGAACCCATTAAATATTGGATTTATGAAAATGTTTAATCAGGCTCAATCACTGTCTATGATATCAATTATTTGTTGTCGGAAACTTTGATAGCAAGGCAGCAATACATTGAACCTTGTAATTCAGCTGTTCGTTATTAATTTTGTTTCAACTAACTTCTCTCATACCCTTATTGGTAGAAGGTGATGTAGTAGCTGTTTGCGCATGAAAGCAAATGCCATATTCAAGGTCAATCTTCCAAAAACCATTAAATTGGATTTTTCTCTTATTTTCTTTTTTTTTTTTTAAGAACCCACATATGATATTATGTTAGAAGATATTCTTTATTCAAATCATGATTTTCTTTTATAAAAAAAAAAAAAAAAAAAAAAAAAAAAAAAGCGCCAGGAAAGCAAATGCCATATTCAAGGTCAATCTTCCAAAAACCATTAAATTGGAATTTTTCCTCTTATTTCTTTTTTTTTTTTTTAAGAACCCACATATGATATTATGTTAGAAGATATTCTTTATTCAAATCATGATTTTCTTTTTAAAAAAAAAAAAAAAAAAAAAATAAAAAAAGAGCAAAGCTCAAAGGAAATACAGTCCAATACAAAAACAACATTCTTTATTAAAAATAAAAAAAAAAAAAAAAAAAAAAAAAAAAAAAAGAGCAAAGCTCAAAGGAATACAGTCAATACAAAAACAACATTCTTTATTAAAAATTAAAATAAAAAAAACAAATATGTAAACAATCATCTTTTAAAAATAAATATTATCTCAATAAACATACAATTAAAATTAAATTAATCATGTTATTGAATATGCTAACGAGGAATCATACCAAGAGAACTCCAATAATTGTTGGTGTTGATACAAGCATTTATTTAATTAAATTTTAATTGGATAAGGGTTACAATTAATAATTCTCCTGAACTTTCCATTGAATTTTGAGTACAACTATATCAGTCAAAATAATATTTTTTTATTCAAATATCATATTTTATTAAAATAACATTATACAATAATTCGTTTTTAGGTTATATGTAATAATTGTAATTCGACATATATAGAGATTCATATTTTCAAATAAGAACCTTAGGATTGGGAAATACATAAACGAAAAGATGATGTGTTCAGAAATATTTTCCAATAGGGAAATTTATTTAAAATGATTTTTCAGTAGGGTTTTGGTCTTACATATACAAGTTGCAGGCATTCAAAATCTTCACAGAATCTAAAAATAATTATTTATTTGTTGATTTGGTAAGCACTCGCGTCAAGCAACTTAATTTCTGATCCGCAGAAGGTTTGTGCCTGTGTGGATTTAGATTTTTCAATCAAGTTCTAAGAACTGTAGAAAAGAAAAACAGTTAAAGTACAATTTTTTTAATACTTGAACACTCTTTTCACGTGCTTCCATGCATGCATATGTTTGCAGTGAGACTTAAACTATCCGATTTGTCGAGCTAACTAGCTTCTTTTTCTCGAGTGCTTTAAAAGGAGTCCATACTTCAGACTCGAATTCAAGGCCTCTAATTGAAGGAGAAAGTAATACTATCATCTCCTCTCACTCGATGAGATTTTGATTTTACTCTTTTGATTCATATTTTCTAAATCAATTAATATATTATTTTCAATTTTGCCTCATAATTTCCTTTTTATAATTTTTTACAACTAACTGCTACTTGAATTTACTATTTTACATCAACAGTTTTATTTTGGTAAACACATTTAATTTAGCATAATTTGTTTACAAATCTGCACTAAGTAGTGCTGCGTTCTAAACTAAATAAAGGCTCGTTTAAAGACAGCATGACCTAATAGAGGTTGAAGAAGAAGTGTTATTAAGGTTAATTAGTTGCAAATTAGAAGTTCTCGTATCAACCATGAGATTGCAAAATCACAATGGTAAGGCGGAAACAGTCAACTTATTTGGGCTTTCTGATTCATTTTATTTTTCTGCACCAGCAAAACATGCAACACGTGAGAAACCATGTTTAGCTTCCAAACTTCCGTCGTGGATACGAAACAATCACGCGGCTTTAATTAAAACTCCATTTTTCTTTCTGAAAAAGTTAATTTATTTTAGCAAAATATTTTTTATACAACTCATTTCTATTATTTGCTTGCAATAATAAAAATTAATCAAAAAATATTAAAGTTTTTAATATATAAGAATATAACAAATTAACAATATTTAGCATGTTTTTAAAATTTATTATTAAATATAAAAACATATGAAAAATGAATACTTAAAAAAAAAATGAAAAATGATAAATTATGATAGTTGTTCGAGAGCTATTAATTGTTATTTTATTTATCTTTTAGTCGTAAAAATTAGACTTATCGATTAATAAAATGGAGAACAAAATCGCTTAAAAATTAGGTTAATTTTTATAATCATATTATTTTATTATAAACTATAGATTACTTATAGTTGTGTGTGTAAATTGAGCATACAAAAATTTACATTATAAGTTGTAACTTACAGATCTTGTAGTATTCCAGACTATGGTAAAAAAATATACTGCACTAACCAATGCTTAAAAATAAAACATAATTCCCAAATTCAATTGTTGGTTAAAATTTTCCAATTGGAGCTACTGGATTTGGTGATCAAATGATGCCATGTTAATTTTCCAGTAGGGCTAAATACAATTTATTTTTAAATAAAATTAGCAATTTATTAATAACCAATATATATATTATATAAATAAAACATATAATTTTTATAGGAGAATTAAAAAAAATAAATATAAATAATTAAAATTGAAGACAGAGACAGGTCATGTTCTTAAACCAGTGCCACAGTTAGCTTAAGGGCTAAATATTATACAGTGAAAGCCCAACGAAGGCATCAAGGTTCAGGCTTCTGAAGCCCAGACCCAAAACAGCAAAGTTCTATTGGAATCTGATTACGTCCGGTTCGAGAACCGCAGAATTGATACCGGGCCGACTATCCGAACGTGAGAATTTTTGTATTTTTTATTTTATTTCTTTTACTTTGAGTGTATAATTAATTTTATCGTTGCTCTTTTTAGGAAAAAATCCTTTCAATTTATTATATCAATCAATAAGTCTTCTAATATATTCCTTAATAAATAATAATAAATTACATATTTTTGTAGAATAAGTTACGTATATGAAATAATTATAACAAATCAAATTAAAGATTCATTAAAAATAATAATTAAAGATATTATATTTTTACCATATTTAACGTGTATCATATACTATATAATATATTCAATCAAAATTAAATTATCTTTATTTTTTAACGATTGATTCACTATACATATATAATATACTTTCTACATCAAAAAATTAAATTATCTTTATTTTTTAACCAATAACATTAAAATATTATATTTTATACTCATTCATATTTATTATAATACCTTAATTTAGATATCTATCAATTACTATTACCATATTATATTATATACCATCATATTTAATATATACCTTATTTAGTATCTATCAAATAATACTATTACCATATTTATATTATATTACCATATAATAATATTGCCATATAATATGTATATTACCATATAATATTTATATTTATCTTATTTAATATTCTATTATATGATATCATTTTCAAAAACATCGATTTCAATTGTAAGAAATGTGAAACCGAATGTATTATCATATTTTAAATATACCTTATATAGTATATAATATAATTTATTGGTTTATCCAATGAAATTTAAATTTAAATAGAAAATTAATACAATTTATTGTTTATTGGATACTCTAATTTAGAGACATTGGAAGCAAAATTCCGTTTGAGATACATTAAAATTAAATAGTAATTAAAAAAGAATAACAATTAATTAGATAACTGTTTTGTCACAGATTTGGATTAAACTTTTAGTCTTTGGAGAATTGAAAAGTGATTCAGGTCTTACTGAAATTGACGAATTGTTGGAGAACAATACAAAGAAGAGGACGGTTCCAAATTGGAATAAAAGACCAAGTACGACCATAGACCCCTACTTTAGTCACTTGTACGAACTCTTCCAATCCAATTTTCTTCTTCTTGATTAAAAAATATAAATAATTATTGGATTTTCTTTTGTGTCTTCTTGTTAATTTTATTATCTTAATTTTAACATATATACATCCGGCCTTTAATTACTCTGAAAAAGTCACCCACAACACAATTATCCAATAACTTAGTCCCTAAATGGCCTAAGCAAATCCATCACTGCCTCCATACCTTTAATATATCTATATAAACTACTACATATACCAAACTCTTATACAATAACAATAATATACAATATAAGCAAATCCTCCCTGCCTCCATAGCTTTTCTTGAATTTATCTCCATCAGTTCAAGAATTTTAGCAGAGTTTTCTATTATATCAACAATTCTTTTGTAATACCTGTCGAAATATATACTGGGTTCTTGATTTCTTGTTTGTTTTGAGAGTTTCTTGAACTGCAAGAAGCAAATGGACACCAAGAAGCCTACCAGCAAGCAAAGCAAACTCAGCAAATTGATAAAGATACCCATTAAAGTATTGATCAAGACAAGAGACTTCTACATCAGGAGCATGAACGTGTACGCTGACCAACTCGGCTATGGCGCGGCCATCGGTTGCCCTGTTGGGCAAGTAGTTCATAACTTGCCTAGAAGTTATAGTGTGAGTTCAACAAATTCGAACAACCGTGATGATGATTATAGAGAGCTTTTAAAGGTTGCTTCTACAAGGGATTTAAGCAGAAGAGTTGAACTAGATCTTCTTCTTCAAAGACAAAAATCTCGAAGCAGTATGCCTAGGAGTTTCAGTGTTGGTATTGGAAGAATTGATGAAGAACAGGAATGCGAGTTTGAAGAAGATTTCAAGGTTAAAGCTGATGCATTTCCAAGAAGCAGGAGCTATGCTGTTTCTAGAAGAAGTACTACAAGAGTGTTATAAACCAAAAGGAAAAACAAGAAAAAGGACTATTAGTAAAATATAATGGAAAGTTTTAGTTTAATTTCCTTAACATGCTCTTTCTTTGTTCTCTTGTACTTTCAAATTTTCTAGCATTCTTATTTCTTGGTTTGAGTTTTTTTTTTTCTCTCTAAATTACGGAAAAAATTGATAAAAAAAATTAAATTTTCAGCTGTTTAAATAAATGATCAAATTTTTTTTTAATAAAATATATGATCAAGTTTAGAGGAAAAATGAAAAACCAAAAACTTCAATATAATTTCAATTTCTCTCACAAATTGAATCGAACCAAATCGTGCGGCGCCCTAGAATCTAGATGGACCAACACGCACCCACTGTAAGACACATAAGATGCCATGTGTCCCTTTACTTCAAAATGCTTAGAGAGTCTCAACACACCTTAGCAACAGTAGCACAGTAATCTGTTCCAGAAAAATTAAAAAACACGAGCACCATAATGTCAACACCATCTGCTAATCTGAAATGGGTATATTTGCAAATAACACTAGTAATTGTGATGGTTTTCTTGAAGAGTACTGTTGCTTCGTTTTCTACCATCAAGAATCTGCCTGGATTTTCTGGTCCTCTTCCTTTTAAACTTGAAACTGGGTTAGTTTGGTATTTTGGAATATGTATTTGCAATTTGTTTTTTTTAAAAATTGATGTTAATTTATTAAAGTAATAGTTATTATGCAGATATGTGGAGGTGGGTAAGAAGGGAGATGTGCAACTTTTCTACTACTTCATTGAGTCTGAAAGGAACCCAAGAGAGGATCCTCTTCTTCTTTGGCTCACTGGAGGCCCTGGTTGCTCTTCTCTTTCTGGACTTATTTTTGAAATAGGTGCTTCTTTCTTTTTTCTTTTCTTTTTTTTTATCTAAATCTGTTTTAAGTGCTGAACTTACTTTTAACTTTACCATTAAACTAAAGCCACTTAGTACTGGAGCAAGAACATCTACTTATTTTTGCATTTTCTCTGGTCGTTTCTCTGTCAATTTTGTTCTCATCAATCATGTAAAGCATAGTTCTTATTACATGTCTGTGATTATGAATAGGGCCTTTGCAATTTAACATTGTTGAGTATAATGGGAGTTTACCCACTTTGAAATTGAATCCACATTCTTGGACAAAGGTATTGAATCCCATTTAATTAATTATAAGTTTTAATAATTCTCTCCTTTTATTCTTGTTTAATCTCGTTTCTGGAAATAATCATCTTAATTTAGGTCTCCAGTATTATATTTTTGGATGCACCTGTTGGCACTGGATTCTCATATTCAAGAAGCTATCATAGTTCCGAGACTGGAGATACAATACAAGCGATTCACACTTACACTTTTCTTAAAAAGGTTCAAAAACGTGTTAATCCAATTAATTAACTAATTTCATATTCAATAATAATGGACTAAAAAGTTCTATTCTTGGCGAATTTTAATTGGCTCATTGTGCAGTGGCTACTCTCTCACCCAGAATTCATAAAAAATCCACTCTATATTGCTGGAGACTCATATTCTGGCATGGTTGTTCCAGTCATTACTAAGCAAATATCAATTGGTAATAACTTTAACTTTCCTTTTGCTTGGAATTTAAGCTTTATTTCCTTCCTGTTGATGTGAATCAATTGCATTTCCCATCACATACTACTGCAGGAATTGAACTTGGAGTGCAACCTCAGATCAACCTCAAAGTAAGTTATTATCATTGATTACTAATGTGTTTGCCACTTGAAGCTTGCTTGCCGTTGGTATTCCTAATAGAAGTTTTTGGCTCAAAAGTTAAAATGGGATTGTGTTGACCTATTAGATGTAGCTTTCCCCATTTTGGTTTTTATGAGTTCATATTCATTTCAAGCCCATGAAAATCTGCAAGAATTTATTTTTGTTCAAAAGAGTTCTTCCATCTTCTGAACTAAATATGTTATTCACAATGATAATACAAAACTAGGCCTTAGTTTATTGACTTATGTCTGGTTCAGGGTTATTTGCTTGGTAATCCAGCAACAGATTACAAGTTCGATGAAAATGCAAGAATCCCATTTGCTCATCGGATGGCACTTATTTCCGATGAACTCTATGAGGTTACTTGACTCGCTTTCAGAACTTCCATTGTAGTACCACCACCTACCATTTTGATTAGTTCTAACTTATTAGGTTATGATTTTCTTTTAGTCAGCGAAAAGGAACTGCAAAGGAGAGTATGTTGATGTTGATCATAAAAATATAAAGTGCAAGAACGATCTTCAATCTATCTCAGAGGTATGTGTTTCTTTCATCTGAAACTGAAAGTATAATTTTAAGTCTCGCATTTCTGAATGAACTTTTTTTTCTTCTAAATTTGTAGTGCATTTCAAGAATAGAGATAACGCACATACTGGAGCCCCAGTGCAATATTACTTTCAGACTATTAAACCAGATTGACAAATTCCGAAGATACCTTATAGATAACAATGAAGATTTCTTGCTTATACCTCCTCGTTTTCCTCATCCTGGATGTAGAGTCAGTACTCCGTCGCGTGCCTTTCTCTAGTTCCTTCAGTATTCCAATATATATAGACATAAGAAAACAATTTTACAGTGATTAATTGACAAATATTACAGAACTATAATAGTTTGCTCTGCAACATATGGGCTAATGATGCCAGTGTTCAAATAGCACTTCAGGCTTCGAAGGTATTGCCTTTTCTTGCATGCTAGTATAAAAAGAAATTTAAACATAAATGTGATTTTTGTGATTAAATTCAGGGAAAATTGAGAGAATGGATGAGATGCAATCAAAGCTTGTATTATATGCATGATGTCCAAAGTACTATAGGCCATCATCTGTATCTCAATACCAGAGGCTATCGAGCTTTAATATACAGGTTCTGCAACCATAATAATTACTTGCATATATTTTATTTGCTCCACTATATTATGTGGCAGATATTCAACTGGACTGTTAGATTAAGACGCCTTAATCAGATATTTTAGCTGGCAATTCAAATTAGTTTGCTGTCAAGTGTATTTAATTATTTTATAATCTAATATATTGTGCAGTGGGGATCATGACATGATTATTCCTTACTTGGGAACTCTCTCATGGATCAAGTCTATGAATCTTTCCATTGTTGAACATTGGCGGCCATGGCTAGTTGATGGTCAAGTTGCGGGGTATGCTTATAGCTATGCTTTACTCATAAATGTTTATTCTGAGAATATTTATTCTATTGAATTATTTTTCTTATGCAGTTACTTGATGGAATTTTCGAACCAGTTTATGTTTGTGACTGTCAAGGCAAGAGCTTTTTGTAGTTTTAGTGATTTGATTTGATTAGTTGAGCAGAAAAAAATGTTACAATTCATGGATAAAATGTTGCAGGGAGGAGGTCACACACCTCCGGAGTATAGGCCCAGGGAATGCTTTGCCACGTTCAAAAGGTGGATTTCTGGAGAATCTCTGTGATTGTGATGACTAGTTAAAAGATTGAGAACATAATTTCTAGTTTTTTCTTTTTATTTCAATAAAATGAAGGAAATGCCAACTAAAATGGAGATCAGATATTTGTCCTAGCACTTGGAAGTTGAAACTTTTAGAAATGCATTTCAATTGGAGGAACTCAAATTTGAGAGCTCTTATCCTTTCGATACTATTAAGAGCTTGAGAATATCGAATCAAGTTGACAAAAATAGTTAATATCATAGAAAAATTGTCATATAAAAAAGATAGTTGAATCAAAATAATTCCTTTTAATATTTTCTTTCTTTCAGAGAGCAATATAAATATTCTGTCATGTTTGAATTCTCGACGATGTCGAGCTGGAGCAATCTGTTCTTTCTGAACGCCTTGATAATCCTGCAGCTACCGTAGTATTCCTTTGCAAAATGAGACTAGCTATTTGGTGAATGTGATATTAAGCCCATAGCCCTATAATTATAGATCCTAATATAACATTATCCTTTTAAACTACAATCAAACTTTATAAAACCAATAAAATTATCCACAAAAACGACAGATTTAAAATTTGACCCAGATCATTGACTTTTCTATCGGACAAAAACTTGTCTCATCATTTTGCTATTAGCTAGCTAGATGCGTTGCCGTTAATCTTTGAGATCGCTAGAAAGTAACTAATCAAGCCAAGAGCCAAAAATTATTCATCTAATGCGCCGCGAAGAAAAACGACGCAAGTTCCATGAAGCTTTGCTTAACACCCTCTATCCACCAGCGCCACAACCCCAAGAGAAAGACGAGGAAAAACTTTCAAATGCTTCGAAGAAAGATTTTGATGTGAATCTGATTCCAGGTTTGATGTCTTTTATTTTTTGATTTTGGCATTTAGACGTTAATCCTTAAAATTAACAATTCTGATGTGAGAATTTGAGGTTTGTAAATGCAGATGACTATGGGTTGCAAGAAAGTAAATCCTCAACGAGTGACGATGATGGTGAAAGCGAATGTGGGCAACAGAAGCTAACTAGGGCTCAGAGGAAGAGGCTTCGAAGGAAGAAGCTTAAGGAAGATGTTCCGCGCCGAAAACAAATTATTGGACCTTTATTGCCTCCGTTAAGCGGAGAAGGTGGTAGTGTATGCGGCGGTGGGGATGCAGCCGAAGAATGCACTCCAGGTGATCGACAAAATGATTATGATACACAAGGTTCTTCAAGCAAGCAGAGAAAGCTAAAGCAGAGGAGGATGGCAAAGAGATTGGCAAGGGAAAGTTTGAAGCTTTCTGGTGTTGAAAATTGTGTTCAAAATCAAAACTTGGAGGCCTCCAATATAGAGATATGTGAAAAGGATAATCAACCTTGTATTGATAATTAGTAGTTTACGTGTTACCAGAAAAATGTAAAGTCGTTAGCTTATTATATCAAGTTAGTTTTGACATTCAAGTTTGAACAAGCTCTAGATCAGGTGAACAGCTCCAATCTTTTTTTTTTTCGCCGGATTTTGATTAGACCTGTGTGCAGTCGTCGTCGTTTTTTTATTTTTATTTTGTAAACGACACGTCGGCTAAAGTACATTGTTATTTCCCTTTTCATCCAACTAAAACCCCAAAATTATCAGAACACTGCTCCTTGACTTGTCTAGTTGTCTTTGGCTTCACCCGGGCTTGCTCGCTCGCTCGCTCGCTCGCACCACTCACTACTCGCAACGTATAAGGAAAACTGAAAAAAACCCTAAACCCTAATCATCTCTCTCTCTCACAAATTTTCCCTCACTAATCTCCATCACCAACACCATGGCGGAACTCAAGCTCTCCGAAAGCAGAGACCTAACCCGAATAGAGCGTATAGGAGCCCACTCCCACATCCGTGGACTTGGCCTCGATTCCGCCCTCGAACCTCGCGCCGTCTCTGAGGGCATGGTGGGACAAACAGCAGCTCGTAAAGCCGCCGGCGTCATCCTCCAAATGATAAAGGATGGAAAAATCGCCGGTCGGGCCGTACTTTTGGCTGGGCAACCGGGCACAGGAAAAACAGCAATTGCAATGGGCATGGCCAAATCCCTTGGCCTCGAAACCCCATTTGCGATGATCTCTGGCAGCGAAATCTTCTCATTAGAGATGTCAAAGACAGAAGCTTTAATGCAAGCCTTTCGAAAAGCAATCGGTGTAAGAATTAAAGAAGAAACTGAAATAATCGAAGGTGAAGTTGTTGAAGTACAAATCGATAGACCAGCAGTGGCTGGTGCGGCATCAAAGACAGGTAAATTGACACTAAAAACAACGGAAATGGAGACGGTTTATGATTTAGGTGCAAAGATGATAGAGGCATTAGGAAAGGAAAAGGTGCAAAGTGGGGACGTGATTGCTATTGATAAAGCATCTGGAAAGATTACAAAGCTTGGTAGGTCCTTTTCACGGTCAAGGGACTACGATGCCATGGGGCCACAGGTGAAGTTTGTTCAGTGTCCTGATGGTGAGCTGCAGAAAAGGAAAGAGGTGGTGCATTGTGTGACTCTTCACGAGATTGATGTCATTAATAGCAGGTAAACTATTTGTGCCTTTTTGATGATTTTGAAATTGCCCCGCTGCTTAAGCTATAAAGTACTGAACTTTGGAGCATCAACAGTTTGAAGCTGTATAGAACGAAAAACCTGCATCTTTAGCATTTGTCTTGGCTTTAAATATAGTGTCAACTAATAACTTAAATTCCCATAAGACAAGAAAGGTACATATACATATTACTAATCCAGGACAGAGGTACATCATAATATTATTATGTTACATCTCATGAAGCAATATATCATTTTATGATCCCTGTTATTTTCTGAAGAATTTTCATCTACTTGAGCCATTAAATTGCTTTCGAACTTGCAATTTTTTGTGATTATGCACCAATTACTTGAGGCTTATCTTTTCCACTTTTTAGTTTAACGTCCTGCAAATTAGACGGAAGAACTTTACACTGATTTTCAGTTCAATTTTCAAAATGGTATCTTATCCAAAATGCCTTTGGTAACTATTTTATTTTTACAGCCTTTTTCTAGTTGGTGACCCTGTTACAAGGTCCTTTTATTGCTGAAACCAAATCTTAGTGCTGAATCAGGTTATGTGGAAATGCCCACAGTTGCAGGAGAATTTAGATCACCTGGTCATGGAAGTAAATTTGGTTGTGAATGTTAACATTCTTGTATAGCAGGACTTAGAAAAAAGTTCGAAGCACTATAGCAATCCTATTGGCAGTAGTACCAAATGGTTTATTTAATTTATTTGATGATGTGATAAGATTATTTTTAACTCGAGTTTCTTAGAAGTGAGCTGACTCGATAAGTTAGTTTGATGACGTGATAAGATTAGTTTTGACTCGAGTATTTTAGATAGTGAGCTGATAAGATGTTGGCAGAAGTACTGAATGCAATTACATTAAAAGTACACTTTGTATCAATGCTTGTAGGTGAATATGTTTTATCATACTTTCAGCTCAAACTTATGAGATAGAGAGATGAAATATCTGTAGTTGGGAGGATAAGGTTAATGTATTCTTGCTGAAACAATAAGAATGGACAAAAATGAGAATATAGGCAATTTTATTTCAAATTTGACAAATGGATAGAAGAACAGCATTAGCAACTTGAGATACGTAGAAAGAACTTGGAAAAATTTAAAATAGGCTGGAATTATGAGTGGCATTTCCGTGATAATTGGTCACTCTAATATATCATTTTTCTACTTTGGAATCTTTTATTTTCTAAGTTAAACATCATCTTATGGAATCTTTCATTTTTCTAAGTTAAATATCATTTTACAGATCTCTTCCTGGCATTGTTTCTTTTTCCTTTCTAAATAAAGATATTGATCCTAAGTTTCTGCAGAACTTAGTCTTATATTTGTTTGAGCCTGGTCTTTATGAGATCTTTTCCTGTCAATCTAAGTCAATGTTGCTTGGTCTCAGCAGTTTCTGCTAGAGTACCCATGCCAAAATGAGAAAACTTGGGCCTGGGATCTGAGTCTAACAAATAAGATAACTTTTTAGTATGGCATCTTTTTGGAAAGCAACATTTTTGTTTCTAAGCATTTTAGTGGAGGAAGGTTCCAAATGGAGAGGGAAGTGGATAGCGTCTTCCTGCTTCTTCTGCTGATAAAGTCATCTCTATTTCTGTGACTTTCATTTTGCATCCCACTGGAGGGAATATTTCCACAAACGGTCTAACATTTCTCTAAGGCAAAGATAGGCCTTACTTTAGATTCATTTCCTTCATTGCCCAGGGCCCAACCCTCGATTGGTCCCTTACATGGAAATTACATCAACAGTATTAGGATTGACTAGTGGTTAGTGAAGGACAGTAGACATGTCCTATCTTTCTTAAATCAATCAGCAAGCATGTCTAGATTATTTCCCATTCTATAAAGCTACACATTGTGGTGGAAATATTTTTCTTATTTTTGTTATTTACAACTTCTCCATAAATAAACATTGCATTCTAGCATTTAGATTTATATAAGTCTACTTCCACCCCTCGATGCTAAGGTTAAAACTCTGATCCCTGTGTCATCTTCCAAAATATGTTTTGTACATTAAATCAATTTATTTAGCACAGCTCAAAACTAGTTAGTATGATATATTCATGACTTCCGTCCATTTATTAGGTGCCACACCTCATGCAGATCTGGCAAATATATCTAACCTTGCAATAAGCCTATAGCTGTAATATGTTTTTATTGTGTAATTGTTACTAACTCTATGTTGTCCTCTCCAGGACACAAGGATTTCTGGCTCTCTTCACTGGTGATACTGGGGAAATCCGTGCAGAAGTGAGAGAACAAATTGACACGAAGGTTGCAGAATGGAGAGAGGAAGGAAAGGCAGATATTGTACCAGGTGTTCTCTTTATTGATGAGGTGCACATGCTCGACATTGAATGCTTCTCTTTCTTGAATCGTGCTCTCGAGAATGAGATGGCTCCAATATTAGTTGTTGCAACCAACCGGGGGATCACTACAATCCGAGGTACAAATTATAAATCTCCACATGGGATTCCCATAGATCTCCTTGATCGCCTACTGATCATCACAACTCAGCCTTATACAAAGGATGAAATTCGCAAGATTGTGGACATCAGATGCCAAGAAGAAGAGGTGGAGATGTCTGATGAAGCAAAGGCATTGTTGACCCATATTGGCGTAGAAACATCCTTGAGATATGCTATCCATCTTATTACTGCTGCAGCATTGGCATGCCAGAGGCGGAAAGGAAAGCTTGTTGAGAGTGAAGACATAACTCGAGTTTACAATCTGTTTTTAGATGTGAAGAGATCAACACAATACTTGATGGAGTATCAGAACCAGTACATGTTTAATGAAGCACCAGTAGGGGATGGTGACGAAGATGCCAATGCAATGCTTCTTTGAAAGTACACATTTTTTATGAAGATATTTCGTACTTGTTCTCTAGTTAATCAATGATAGGCATTCTTATGAGCTAATCATGTCACCGTATTTTGATATGTTTAAATGGTTTTAGCTCTGTGATTTTCAACGTGCAGCAATGAATTTGTTATCTTTTTTTAATCTGCTGCAGCATCATGTATCTGTTGGACCGAGTTGCAGTTGCGCCAGTGTAGAATGCCCATTATAGTATGTTTTGGTTTCTTAAAACAGAATGCTGATGTTTGTAAAATCAAATGTTGATTTCTTTACTGATATGACTGGAAATTTCAGTCCATTCTGCAATTCAGTGCGGATCATTTGGGATAAAAAGTAGTGATGGTTTGCCTGTGCAAGATATGTGGTGCCTCCACAGGGCCTCAAACGGTTGAAAGGATTTTGTGCTGTGTAAATGTTAATTAAGCTAAAGATTATATGATAAAGCTGATGTTCCATTTGGAATTCAGATTGTATTTATCATGATTATGGAATCTCCAAATTTGCAATTTGAAAAATTGATCTCACCTGAACATTATGGTCAGACATAAGTATGACCATTAGGCTGGTCCCAGAAATGGCTGGCTTCCAGCGATTTTGAACCGGTCAGAACATTCGGCCTGTTTCCAGAGATGTTGAACCGGTTGGAACTGTGCTGAAACTAGAACGGGATCGTTTTTGGCCAGGCCGATCCCGGATCCTCCTCTGGCATACTGTCAAAAAAGAAAATGTATCCTCCTAGAAATAATGTCGGAAAATAAATTTTAATGATATCCTGTTGTTTCACAGTTCGGATATGCACTGCGCATTACAATGGTTAAATAAGAACTATAAACAGAAGAAACAGGTATCACAGAGAAAGACTGGCATTACAGTGATGGAAATTGGTGTAAAATCGATGAATTATTATAAATTGAGTAACTTGTCATACAGAGAATGCCAATCTTACAAGACACTTAAAAAATTGTTTATGCATGTACAGAAGATAAGTGTTTAGATCAAGCTATAGAGGAATAATATTTTAATGTCTGGTAGGATTATGGTAATTTTATATGGCAAACCTCTTATAGAGAGAATCAAGAAATTGATCTTTAGCAGATTCTCATCTTAAATTGCATATCACTATCCGTCAAAATCTTAAGGCCATGACAAGGTGTTGTACAGAACATTAATTAGGATTGCTTAGAGATGTGGTTTTACAATTTCTTGGTTTCTTGTGCCTCGTTAATTTTATATCCAATCATTTAAACCGGCAGATGGCAGAATTTTTTCTTTTCTTTCATAGGAATACTTTTTCACTTGAAGTGGCCAATTATTGCACAAGCTATCCTAATCAGGAACAGCAGTGGAATTTGGGTGAAAGTTTTTTTTTTTTTTTTTTAATCTCATTCAGGTTCGGGATCAGTCCCATGTACAGAACTTTGGGCAGTCTATGAAGATCTCGAGTTGGCTTATTCTTGGGGATAAGTTGTCGATTGTGGATACGATCAATATTGATGGATTTTAGAAGTCTTATTATATCCATATAGAATCAGCTGCGGTAGGATTAAAACTGTAAGATTGTGCATAGAGGTGAATGCTTCTGCTGATTTTCTTGCTAATTTTGGTAGAACCATTGATATTAGCACTCAATATCTTGATCAACCTTCTTGGGGTACTATTTTTTTTTTTTTTTTTCAGAACTTTCATGACATTTATGGGATTTCGTATTTCAGATTGCCCTCTTTTTATACCCAAAAAAAAAAAAAACGGTACTTTATTTATTAATAACTAGTATGATCTGTTTAGTTATTTACAGAATATTATTCGAAGAGGAATCACTCACTTGTTCTTGTATCAGGTGACGACGTGATACTGGATTTGAATAACCCATGGTTTATTGTACATAAATCAATTAATATTATATTAAATCTTGACCGTTCATTAATTTAATCTTATAAAACAAATAAAAAAAATATGGAAAATATTTAAAACACGAATATGGAAATCCTTATTTTAATCTGTATAATATTTTTCATTAGTTCAAACAAAAAAAAAAAAAAAACCATCATTTAGTAAAAAAAAAAAATAAAAAAGGAAAAAGGAAAAGAAAAAGAAAAAGAAAGACTGCGACTCCATATAGTCTTTTAAACAGACAACAACATGATATCTCCATCATGAAAAAGTTGTTGACATGTGGAATATCATCCTTCAATCATGCACGTAATTGGAGCCCTATAAGCCCAAAATATTAGGGAATTTGTTTATTATTATTATTATTATTATTATCATAAGCATAAACTAAAAAGTTAAAAAAAAAAAAAAGCAGATATGAAAAGAAAGGAAACAGTCAAAAAGAAAAAGCATCTTAATAGAATAAAGCCGCCTTGCCTTGAGATACGTATCTTCCATTCACTAAAATTTCATGTTGCAACTGCAAAAAACCCTTCAACCAAGAAGCAGCTAAGCTTTTAGGAAGGTAATCACGACAACACTCATGCAAATTATTGACTCTTTTATGTTTTTATAATAATGACAATTCTTTTATCATTCATCAACAAATCATAGCTAACCTATCTTCGTAATATGGCCATCATTAAATAGTCTCATTTCTACCACTATATTGAGAATCTTATACTAGTTTTTATTTATGCTGCCATTTTCATATTATATTAATTAAATAAAATCCTCCTTTGTTTCTATTTCTGCCAAAAAATATATACAAAAAAAAAAAAGTTCTAAATAGTAAATATTTATTGGGTTGCCCAACTCATAAAACTTTATCACAATGCTCTTAACCCCCTTCGTTTTTTTCTTAATTGGTCTCTGATTTGGGTTATCACAAACTCACAATCTTCCAATTATGATTTCAATATTACTAAATTGATTCAAAAGGAAATACCAATAATAGGCCTCCCTTACCCACTCTAACAATTTTTACCTTTTTACTCTTTCTTTTTTTTTTTCATCACTTTTACCACGGCCCCTCCTCCGGGTAATCAAACGGCGTCTCTACGACCGTTTTAGAATCAAGCAAATCCGGATGCACGAACCCATACTTCCGGAGCACCTGGTTATCTGCGAAATTCAAGGCTTTCACCATCCCCTTCCAACAACTGTCCCCTTCATACATCTTGTTGTGGTCCCCGCTACACGGCTGGCACCCCGTGAAATGTGTGATAAACGGCCGTCTCCAACTTCCTTTTCCGTTCCCTGCTTCCCTCAAGTGTGGCTCCCTAAATGCTGCGTATTGCTCGCTCACTTTCTCCGCATGTCTTCTCCTTAATTTCGGATCCTCTTTTTCTATTTCCGTGTACTTGTCGGTGATGTTATCGTACGTCGGGAGTATCTCTGACCAATACCCCTCGAAGTAATACTCCCCTTCTAAATAAATCTTGTCCATTAAACTTTTATCCTTGTACAGTAAATAAATCAGTGCCGATTGATCATCAGAACCAGGGAAAAGCTTGTCTTTGAATAATGACCGTTGAATCTGACCCCACTTTTCGACGTCCGGGCTCATGGGACCCATACTGGCCCACGTGTCTATGAAATCCATCGACCATTGACAGTTTCTGATCAAGAAAACGCCGGCGTTTAACGCCGTCCAGCTCTTGGCTCCATATATGAGCTTAGCCCAGCCGTGAACCACCAGGTTATGGTTCTTGTAATCGTAACGGCGCAAGGGGAGTTTGAATTCCATGTCGGTGAACATGGCATCGGAATCCACCCACCAGATCCACTCCGCCTCCGGATGAGCCAGCATCGCGGCTCTCACCACAGGCAGTTTCGCCCAGAAACTTGTCATTTTCGGGTGGAGCAACAAGTTGTTGTAGAAAATGTCATAACCGTGGATTCTACAGTAATCCACTTTGTTCTTAAAAAATCGTAAAAGAAAATGGTCTCCGATGGGGTTTTTACACGGGCTAGACTGCGATCCGGTAACCATCACAACCCTATCACGCGCACCGGCAGCGAAAGAAGGATGGTGCTTGAGCCACTCTTTTCTCTTCTCATCCCAGTCTTTAACCTTACTCTCAATAGAATATCTCAGCTCTGGATCGTCGTAGAAGGTTCTATCAGGCGGGTCGTAGCGGAGATTAACGGCAGGTTCTTCCTGTAGGGAAACTTTTGATCTGTAATCAGTGATTATAGGTTCAAAGCTACTGCTAATATCAGGACCGGCATAAGACCAAAGAGACCAAACAAGTAAAAATGCAAGCAAGCCACCACCAAGATAGCGAAAAATATCAGTAAAACACGAAGAAGGTTTATTTCTAGAACCAGATTTAGCCATGGGGGAGTATTGGGACTTGGAAAGGTCTGGCGTGACCATTTTAAGGAGAAGATAGAGTTAAAAGAGAAGTTATGGTGTCGTTTTTTGGCTAGCAGGGGCGATGTAATTCTGAAGCTTGTAATACGCACATCGTTTGCTAAATCTAGATGCCAAACAGAAATAATAATTAATTTCCAAGTTTTGCAATCGGAAAAATGATAGGAGGAGAATGAGACAGGAGGAGGAGAGATGAAAGCTGAGCGTAGTTTTGTGTTTGTTTATTAAATCGAGACAAGGCATGAACTGCGGAATTATGGGGCCCAATCTAAATATTTGAGGTGTCATTATATATGGATGGCACGTTGACTATGACACGTGAGAGAGTGTAAGTGTACCGACACTTTTCAATGCGCTAGATTTTCCCTCCATAATCTGCGTTTTTTGCGTTAATTTTGTCGATTTTCGTTCCAATTCCACTGACTTATTCCTAACTTCAATTTGTTTTTACTAATATTTTAAAATTATTAGCTTTTGGGCCAGTCACACTCAAATTAACTCAAAACAATATAATTTTTATTTATTCATTCAAAGCCCAACGGACTTAACCATGACCGGAGGTAATATATAATGCACCCGAAAATATCAATCAGACTATATCTATTATTATTTAAAATGATAAGCACGCTTAAAATTCATGTGATCATCTTTGCAAAATCGGAAAAAATTGATTATAAATCCGAAAATGAAATTAATCTATACTAAAAATGCCAAAATATATATTTATGAATGAAGTAGAGTATTCATTATATGTTTAATTTGAGGCAAATGTCTAGGGGTGCACATTACTTGATTATAATGAGCAAACAAGGACGAAATTAAAAATAATAGACAGAAAGGGGGCAAGTGGAAATGGGCCTTTTGAAATCAAACTGGCAGAGTGGTAATATGAGTCACAGTGAAGAGTCAATTTTAATCACATGGTGGAGTATTTGGAAAGGCCTGTTGTTCCGTGGACAGTTATGGCTCACAACACACTTGGGTCCATTTCTCATGTGATCGTCTGACATATAGTGGCCCAATTCCGTCGTACAGCAGGAACTAACAAGGTAACAACTGAAGTGATCTCGGTAATGAAGTAGGTTTCAAAGGTATTTTGCTATTGCTTTCATAGTTAGAGCATCTTTGACTCTCAATTAAAACATTTTAATGAGTTTTTCTTTTTTGCAATTTCACTTTATTTTAATCTGTGTCAATTTAACCGGAATTTCAACCACAGTAACTTCTTCAATTACAATCAAGGATGAAATTACAAATAAAAAAGTTAATAATGAAAATAAAATTTTAATTATCCTTTGAATATTAAATTGCATCCACAGTAAGTGACATATAATATTTGTAACGTGTAATTAAAATAATTAGGATTTTTTTTTTTTAACATATAGATAATAGGAAAATAAAATATATAATCGAGAAAATTACATTTTATCAATTTAATTTTTATGTCATGTTTTATAATTTTTAGTAAGTTATAAAAATTTATGTCATTCAATTATTAAGTAGCAATTTTTTATTTTGAAAATTTAACTTGTCAGACTAATGATTTTTTTAAAAAATTTTATTTTTAACCTTTTTTAAATGTGATATAATATCTAAAAATTTATGGAAATAATTTTTTATTTACAATTTCATCCTTAATTGCAATTGAATGTGCTATTACTACAAAAAGTTAAAATTAAAAAGACCAAAATAGGATGAAATTGCAGAAGCTCCTAAACTTTGGGCTATTTTGATATGCATTTAGCCTCATCCTAAGCATCCAATTACACAAGTAGACCTGTTTATGGACTGGCATAAAATAACTGCATATTGTGCCGGGTTACATCTTCGAAAACTTCAGGCCCAGCCCATGAACTTGATCTAGCCATTAACGAATGAAGAGCTCTTGTCCGTGCCATTAAGGACAACATTCGTCAATTTTTTAATATGCTGCTTCAAATACTTACGCACAAATTATAAAACATGCAATGGAGGACAAAGCAATCTACTTTCTCGCTGCATTCATATATCTAGTCCTACTTAGACCTACTTATTATACTATCTCATCTGCCAATTGATTATTTTTAAGTTTCAGGATGCTTTTTCTCTAGCATCCTTCCAGGTCTCGCCACTTGAGATAAACCAAACCTGCATGATAATGAGTATAAGCTCCAGCCACTACAAATATATGGAAAAGTTGGTGACTGTGCCCTGCAATATCAAATTTTCCAGGCATCCATCGTTCTGGAATCCTTGTAGCATAAACCAATGCTCCAATCCCATATAAAACTCCCATCAGAACTTCATAGCCAGTTGTGTGGAGTGCCTCCGGCTGATGCCAGAACAAGATAAGCTTATGCAGTATTGGTGCTATCCCAGACAAGCCCATGCCAGAGAAGAGAGCTGCTCGAATGGTGCGGAACTCAGGTGATTGAAACATTGGCAAGAGAGAAACCAAGATTGTGGCAATTCCCAAGATGGTTATGAATCCCAAGTAGAGGTTGCAGAAGAATGGGTTGCACATGAAGGAGTAGTAAACAGGAGGGTAAAAGGAGGTAGCTATGAGGGCTGCAATTCCAGCATAGTCAAGCCTAAGCATAATGTATGACAATCGCTCAGAGTGGCAAGAGAGGAGATGACATGTGCTGCTGGCTAGCAAGCAAAACATGGCACCACCCAGAAAAGCGAAAAATGGCCATCGGGTTATAGGCCTCACCATCAGGGGAGCTATCATGTTTGCCACATCCTCCTTCATGCTACGCTGCATTTAGTAAGAGAACTGGGCATTAGTGGCAGAAATTTAATGTGAAACAAACAGACAAAATGCTAACTATAAAGCTAGGAAGGAAAATTACTATTATGCCCCTATATTATGACAAAATTAATCACTCCATCCTTGCTTTTAAGAATTACACTACTTTATTCCTATTATTTGGCTCCGTCAACTATTTAATCATTCCATTCACTTTTTGAGCTCTTTGCCATTAAATGTCTTGCGAAAGACAAAAATACCCTCTCTCAAACATTAGGGATAAAGTAGTGTCTTTTTCATAAAGCGATGACATAGTGATTAATTTTGCATAACATAGGTACATGATAGTAATTTTCCCAATCAGAAAATAAACCATCATGTCACCAATGTGTGCCACTCTTGCAGTAAAGTACAGATATCAGCTCTTTAAAAGACACCCTCAAGAAGCTATGGAAATGTTCGCGGTTTTAGTGTCTAAAGAAATATTTTCTCTCAAATTGACATTGAGAAGTGAAATTTTTCTTAAGGAACAAATCACAACCACATATTCATGGATCATGAGTGATATGATGTGGCAAACTAACAATTGGCAAAGTGGCTGCATTAAATAAGAGCTGGTCAACATCATTATCAAATAGTTTATGCTGCAAGTCTCAAATTAAACTGGGACCTATGTTACACAAGGACAGGCTAAATAATATCAGCACCAATACCCAATATGAGGTATACCCAGCATTTTGCAAGTAGAGATAAGATCACAACAATTATTCAGTGTTTAATTTAATCTAAGTATTGTTGTACAATACCCAATATTGACTAGTTTCATATATGCTAAAAAGCCAGAAATACAGATGGCGATGTCTAAACATGAAATTATATCTTTTTAGAAATTTTTTTTTAACGAAATTTTATGAGGTCTTGAAATTAACATCAAAAAATATATTCCCCTTCCATATCCATGCTTTTGGACTTCATTCAAAAAGAAAATATAACTATCACAAATACCAAAAGAGTCATATGAAGTTTAAATTATTCCATATTAAATGCCTATATCTCCAAATGCAATTTCAGTGCTATTCTCAACAGTCAAATCGTTCATCTAGTTTCAACCATAACCCAATTGCATCATATATATAACCAAACAACCCACATTCTGAAAAGTAATTAACTCATGCATCTTAGCATCACATTAATGAAGTTAGGTGCTTCTAACTTGATTGCCACCGTTTCCCTTCAAAATGTATAAATTTAAATTAAATGTCTATGAATTTTCAAGATGTCATTTTCTTTATCATTATCAATTGCTCTCTTCGACACCTCATCAGACAGACAATACATATGCATCTAACATGCAAAGTCTAGAAGTTCCATGCATACAAGCCCTGTTTTTTTTTTTTCTCAAAGCTAATTAGTTTTAACCAAGAACTCAAGGAAGTTACGGTTAAAAAATGAAATTATAAAACAATTTTCCTTGGCCAATTTCTCCAATTCAATGCTAGGGAAATATCAGAGCGCCAAAATGGAAGATTTGGCAAGATTTATCAATTTTAATCTGATCAAGGTAACCGACAAGTTTTGTGAGGTATGTCAATTTAATTGGGTCAAAGGTCATAGGTAGCAACCAAGATTATGAAAAACACCTGGGCAGCAAATGCACAATAGCATCAGAAAAAGCAACTCTTCACAAGCGGAGCAAAAAATGACCAAGGCATAGATAAGTTGAAAGGCTGCCCACACAATAATGCTGATGAATTAATTGTAAAATCATCCAGCATGTCAAAGAGAATTTATAAAATTAACATTTCAAAATGCATTAAAGAAGAAGTGCATTACCAAAACACATACGTCGGTGTGGTTGCCACTGGAGAATCGATCTGGCAAACAATTATATAGAAGATCCATGATGTGCCATCCTGAAAGTGATGGAAGCAAATCCATTGAAGGCAATGTCGTTTTCAATTCCTCCCTCAGTCTGTGCATACTAAGCATGGCAGGTAAAGAAGGGAGGCACTCGTGCAGTTTGTGTAAATCAGCTTTCAACACATCTGGAAGTTGTAGAGAATGAAGATCAACGACCTTTGGAACTTTCATGGCAGTGTATACAGTGAGGGAAAGAAAAAGGAAGAATCCAATCAAATGCCTGCAATTAACAATATATTATTGTTAAAAGACAAGCCAAATGAAAGCAGAATGTTTTCCTTTTTGAACATATAATCTGACAGAACATTTTGAACACCCGTATTCCCAAATGTAACCACTTATACATAGCCAGGAAATTTTTCTAGCCCATAAAAGACTAATTTTTCAAAGAAATATCAATTTTTGCAGCAGCAACACCTTGTAACATATTCTTACATGAGTAGCCATCCATCACCAATGGATCATTATCCTTAGACCAAGTGATCCAACAGGACACTGCACAGCAACTCGGTTCCATTTAGTGTTAATATAACATATATAATGTTTTAGTATCTAATAAATCTATAGTCACGGATGGACTTGCTCTCACATATATAGTTTTCTTTAATTGTTTAACTTGAGACTAATTAGATCATTGATTTTCTATCCATTATACAACTATAGCTAGTTAACTTAGTTTGTGACTTCTATTGTTAAAAAATAAATAGACTATAAAACTTTGTTTTTTGTTATTTTATTATTTTCACATGTCTATCACAACTTTTTTTAGCAAAAGATCTTTCATTATTTTTAGGTATTAGTAATATGATTGTGTACTTATGTATATTGGAAGTGACATCTTTAACATTATTCAGAATTTTATGAAAAGAAAAAAAGAAATTAGTACTTCAATTTGACTATCTATGAGTGTTTTTTTTTTTTTCAGGAAGGACTGTCTATGAGCTAGCACTTATATTTCAATTTTTTCAATAGTTTGTTACCTCCAATGTATTAAAAAAATAAATATCAAGAAAATTAAGACTATGATCATGGTGGAATTATACAAGATAATGACATTATTTATATTCAAGACCCAAATTTCTAGGTCCGCCCTTGTCTACCGTCTGAACTTTATGTCAGATTAAAAGCTCTGTTCATTTGTTTTTGCCTCTACATGCATTCCATTTGATTTTCTTTCTCCTCAACTATAACTTCCACTTAACGAATTGCACCTTAACTAATCTCATTACTGCCCTTCAGGTTTTAGATATAAGAATGCTCAGTTCTCCAAATAAATAAAATCAAAGTTCTTGACTTAAAATCAAAACTCTGCTCATATACTGAAGAACAATCTGCTTGCACCTTGACCGACATTTCACATGCTACTCAAACATTTTGAAATCAGACGTTCAAATAACAAAAATTTTTAATATCAACTGTTAAGTTTTTTAACTTTATTTTAAATCAGCAAAGCAAGCATTACAGCTGTGCTACATACACCTACCACTAATAAAAGTTAACCAAGAAATGGGGCAAGCAACATTATATAGACAGCACAGAACCAATAAATCCATATATGGCCTACATCTCTTAAATGTACACAAAAGGTCAGAAAAAATGGAAGGGGATGTAAAAACTTCATGAAAAACAAATATATTGATTGCATTAAAAAAAGAAAAAGAAAACTTACGTCCAAACATTTAATGTCTCGTTGTGGATACTGAAGATGCTTAGTAAAACCTGCTTCAATGGCCATTCAGATCTGTAATGGCCAATAATGTACTCATTGTCTCTCAAATAACCAGGCAAGGAATGATATTCCACTAGCTGGTACTTGACTTTCTTCCACAACCTCTTCCCTTTCCCCTCCTTTGAAATGCTCACTTGATGTTTCTCCGTTGTTTCAGACACAATCTTTGTGCCTTCACAGCTTTCCTTTTCAGTATTCATCATCTGTGAAAACACAAACACCAATCCCTGAATTTAAAACTAGGCAAAAAAAATGAGAACCCAAATTGTAGAATCATCTAATCCAATATGCAATGATTCTTGAATTCTATTTAAAAATAATATATCCACAAATTTTTTCAACAAAAATTCTAAAACGAATTTTTGATCTTTCTTTATTTTACATTTTTTAAGGGAACCTCAATCAAATGTTAGCAGTTAATTGCTCATGCATCCAATTGATTGAAAGAAACCAAAGAAAAACGTAGGCAATAACCAGAAGAGGAAACAGAAGAACAATACCTGAAATTGAAGAACCACCAAATGAGAGAGAGAAAACCCAGGTGGCGATTCTTCAGATAGAAAAGATATATAACAAACTTCCAGGCGGATATAAACAGAGCAGCGGTCAAACGCGACAAACGGATTGACGAGCGAAACCAGGAAAAATTGAATTAAATTGATAAAAAACCAAAATATGGGAACAAAGAACAAGAAAAATATAACCACTAAACGCTAACAAATTCGAAACGCATTTGCAGATTGCAACAAAATTACACAGACGAGGAAAACTTAGACCTCAGCGATGACGTGAGTTCTAATTTTAAGGCCAGATAGAGATGGAAGAAAGGGAGAGAGAGACGCTGATGCCGGTAAGGAGATGCGGAGATGCCAAAGATGGCTTCGGTGAGCATTTAAATGACAAGTGCTTTCCGGATTTGGTACGACTTTTATAAATGTTAATATTTAATTATTTTTAAAGGTTTGGAGATATTTTACGTTGTGAGTGAGCGTGGTCTATTTTTTAATTATGCAAAAGCAATCATACACGCGGAATTTCTTTTTTTATATATATACTAGCACAAGATATACTGTCCATAAATCTGATTCATCTCTATTTACCTTTGGAGGCGAAGGAATTGATTCGAAGGAAACTTAAAGTCATAGTAATTAACGTTGTAAGTACTTCTTACCACCAAGCTATCTTATTTGAGTTACACATGACTTTTCTTTACTCAAAATAATAATAATAATATTATTATTATTATATAGTTTACAATTCGGCCAAAAGAAAGTACCTATTAAATGTAAATTACATAAATAAAAAGAAGAGAAAATAATTATTTCGTTCCTGAAATTTGTCATAATTATTTAAGTAGTTTTCGATATTTATACAAATATTTATAATATTTCTGAGGTTTATTTCCTTCTTATTAATTGGTCATTCCGTCAAAAAAACACACTTTTTCCGTTAATTTTTGAGAAGAAAAAATGAAATTATACTTTATAAGTTTTCATTATTTTGTCCCTTGAAGTTTGCCATAATTATTTAAGTAGTCCCTGACATTAATATAAATATTTATGACATCCATGTGGTTCACTTCCGTCCAAAAAACACACGTTTTTCTATTAATTTTTAATAGAATGACCAAACTATCCTAAATCCTCTAATTAACATATCCTCCCTTTCAACTACCCTAAATCCTCTAAATTTACCTAAAATTTAGAAATTTTAATCTGAATTTTGAGTAAATTTCTAAATTTCTAATTTGCTTGTTCAATTTTGGGTTTAAATCAAACTGAGTGATTACTTTAAATTTAGTTTATAATTTACGATTTAAAATTTACATGGGCATTTGTTAATGGTGATGTCGGATTTCAAGTGAACAATAGTAAGCTAAATGTGCTGTGTAAATTTTTGCTTTGCTATATTGGTCTTATTTTTGGCAGATTTTGCATATGGTTACTGTTTCTGAGATTAATTGCTGAGGTTATTGAGCAAAGTAATACATTGGATGCAAATACAAAGATTAAGTACATGAACATGTTTGATGCTCAAGTAGATGTTGTTCATTAAACACACGTTTTCTATTAAATTTTAATAGAATTGACCAACTTATCCTAATCCTCTAAAATTAAACATAATCCTCCTTTCAACAACCCCTAAATCCTCTAAATTTACCTAAAATTTAAGAATTTTTAATCTGAATTTTTGAAGTAAAATTTCATAAATTCTAATTGCTGTTCAATTTTGGTTAAATCAAACTGAGTGATACTTTAAAATTTAGTTTATATATTTAACGATTTTATAATTACATGCCACTTTGTTAATTGGTGATGTCGGATTTCAAGTGAGACAATAGTAAGCTAAATGTGCTGTGTAAATTTTTGCTTTGCATATTTGGTCCTTATTTTTGGCAGAATTTTGCATAGGTACTGTTTCCTGAGATTATATTGCTGCAGGTTCACTTGAGCAAAGTAAACAGTTGAATGCAAAAAATACAAAGATTTGAAACGCGGACTACAACTGGAACACGATGGTTTGAACTGCTCAAAGTAAGAATAGTTGATATACCATATATCTACTCTATTGAGCTCAATGGATGAGTTGTTAGGTGTGTAACGTATAACAGCCTTTTATGATGATCAGCGAAGTGAAAGAAAAGCATAATGAGTTGAAAAAGAAGATATGTTAATTAGAGGATTTAGGTAGTTTGGTTCATTCTATTAAAAATTAACAGAAAAATGGTATTTTTGGACGGAAGTGAATCCAGGGAATGTATAAATAATTATATTATGGAACTCCAGGGATGTTATAAATATTTATATATATGTCAGAAACTACTTAAATAATTATGGCAAACCTTAGAGACGAAATAATGAAAACTTATAAAGGATAATTTTGTCTTTTTCTCGCAAATTAAATTAACAGAAAAAGTGTGTTTTTTGGATGAAATGACCAATTAATGAGACGGAAGTAAACCTCAAAGATGTTATAAATATTTGTATAAATGTCGGGGATTACTTAAATAATTATGGCAAACTTTAAGGACGAAATAATTATTTTCCCGTAAAATAAAGACAACCTAAATACGGATCTAATTCATTCTCCATCCACCATTTCTATTTTAATATTTTTAGTTTTAATTCATTTATTTTTATTAAATTTTTATTTCAACTATAATATCGACGTGTCATTAATACTGCATGATAGTATTGAATTATCTAATATAAATAGATTAAAAAAAAGAAAAATTTACATCTTGTTAGAAATTGAAAATTATTTGTTATCCACTGAATTAGAATGCAATAAAATCTCTCTTTAAAATATATTGTTAAAAAAGAAATAGATATTGATCTTATTAGCCTTTTGATGTTAGAGATCTCTCAATTATAAAAATTTTCACTAATTTGAAGAATAAATATGAAAGTCATCTTTATTGATATTGTTTCGACCCTAAATTTCCAATAAAAGAAATAATTAATTAATTTTTACTCTATTTACTTTTCCACTTTTCTTCTTGTTTGAAAGCCAAACAAAATCTAGTAAAGGATTCTCCTCTTTTCCTTCACTTCTCATCATTTTAAGTTTTGGATATATGATATTAATTTTTCACCTCCACTGTAATTCTATGAGATGGGGGAGAGGGGCATGGTAAAAAAAATTCTATTTATACGTATTTGGTGACATCCATATATATATTGACTTTAAACTTTTAATTGACCAAGTTTATTTTCTTTTCTTAATATATGAGAGACTCACAAATTAAAATAATTTTTAATGTATGAGATTCATAGATCGAAAAAAATTATGTTTTGTACAGTAGAAATAATTTTTCTTAATATTTATTATATTGATGATAATTTTTTTAACGGAAAAAAAAAAAAGAATTCGAATTGGAAATTTTTTACTCTCGTCGAGTTTACCTTCCTTTAAGCTAGTAGTCTTGACCGGAGAATACCACTTCATTTATTGTATTTGTGCCACCCGGTCCACCAATACATGCGGTGGTAACGTTTAGCCAAAGAGGGTGTAAAGAATATGATTGGTTACAAATTCATAGAGCCCCACGTTAACATTTTTTTGAAGTTAAAATCCACACGTTAACATTTGGTGGATATTTTGATGTGATTATATATATATATATATATATGATCAAATTAATTATATATCCGCAATAATAAAAGAAATAAAAAAATAAAAAAAAATAAAAATAAGTCATAACAGTCAATTATTTAATAATATTTTTTGCATTATACTATTTCTGTTCCATGACGTGATTATATATTTAATAATATTTTTGCAATTAATAACTATTTCCTTCTGTCCATGACTGATTAATATATAATTATTATAGATATATATTTTTGCTATAGTAATCAAATTAATTAATATAATCAAATTAATTATATATCCACAATAATAAAAGAAATAAAAAAATAAAAAAAAAAGATAAAAATAAGTCATAACAGTCAATTACTTAATAATATTTTTTGCATTATACTATTTTTGTTCCATAATACTTGTCACATTTAGAATTTCACGTCTCTTAAAAAAATAATTAAACTAGTATAAGTTATAATAAATTATTGAATAAATTGACTATTTTATCCTTAAGTCAATACTAATTCTCTAAGAAAATCATTATTAAATTGCAATAATAATTATTGGTCATATATAAATAGTAAATATAAAAAAAATACTTATTACTCCTCGAAATCACAAATATGACAAGTATATTAGAACAAATTATTTTCTCAAATGTGACAAATATTATAGGATAAAGGTAGTAAGAAAAAGATAACAATATTATAACAATCCTATCTAAATAAATTTAAAAAAAAAATCCAAATGTTTTGGTGAAATAACCCGAATTTTTATTTTCAAATAACCCGAATTTTTATTTTCAAAGATTTAACAATTAAATTTAATAAACCGACAGTCTGGAAATAAAGTTAACTATTTAAATGCAATTTAAAAATTTGTACAGTGATGAACCGAGTCGAAAACCAATTAAAAATCAAAAAAATCAAACGAAAACCCAAGATTTGGGCTGAATCGAACCAGAATTGAATCGAACCAGCCCAAACCTTCTAGAAACCCTCTTTCTTTTTATCTCCACGCTCATCCCCTTCCCTCTCCCTCACCATTTCTGCAACACCTCCAGCGGCACCACCGCGCCACCACTGCCACCTCCTCTCTTCTTCTTCTTCTTCTTTCTTCTTTCTTTCTTTCTTTCTTCCCTTTCTTCTTCCTCTCTCTTTTCTTCCTCTCTTCTTTCTTTCTTGCTGTGACTGCGTCTGCGTTGGGTCCAGCCAACACCAGCAGGCGCGATCCTCCACAGACCACCACCGCGCGCCACCGTCGCCGATCGCCACCACTCCACGTCACAGCATCTCTGCCGCTGCTCCAGCGCATCTCCGGCCACCGCTTGACAGTCGCAGCGTGCGTACTTCGATCCGACACGCGTAAGAATCCTTGATCTAGCGCAATTTCGACAAAATTTATATTTTGGGGTAACGAAATTAATGTTAATAATTTTAGTTACTTAAATTAATTTTATTATTGTAGTTAATTAATTTAGTTAATTTAATTTAGTAATTGTGAGTAGTTAAATTATTGTGACTAGTTAAATTAAGTTAATTTAATTTTCCAGGTATTGATTTAATAAAAAATGTTGATTCACTTAAATCCTTGATTAAAAAATTTATTGAGGAATTTTATGATGCATAATATCTATGAATTGGAAAGAAATGGAAAGAATTGAGAATTAAGTAATGTTGATATTGATTATCGGAATGGAGGATGAGAAAATGAAATTGATTGATTGTCCATGGATGAGGCTGTGTGGTTTGGAGTTATTAGATATAATTGATTGATATTTAACAGGTGGATAATTCCAATTTTTTAGAGGAGATGTTGCTGAAATTCGGTAGAAAATATAAAATGAATTTCGGTAGCAAATAAAATTCATTATAGAAATTTAATTATTTATAGAGAGTAGAAACTAATAGAAAATAAAATAGATTTCGGAAGAAAATAAATAAAAGAGAGTTCGGTAGAGAAATAAAATTTATTATAGAAAAGAAATTAATATCGAGATTAGATTACGTAGAAAAATTAGGAGTATAAAATAAAATTCTAAGAGTGGTAAAGAAATACTTTATCTGATATAGTTACTTTTGTTTTGTGTCATTCTTAAATTTCTTGGATCGCCCGGGTCCATCTAGTGCCCCTCCAGGACAGAATCAAAGCTAGAACTTCGCTCTCCATCACTGTGAGTAATAATAAATAATGCATATCAACACTGCATTTGCATAACATTTATTTCATAACATTTATTTTATAAACATTATATTTTTTTATTCACAATAGTTTAACGATAATAATTATAAAGTATTTTTACATATTCTATTATGTTTATGGATCATATGAGAATTATACTTATATATATTGGTGGCATGTTGGATGAAATTGGGTGTATCTTGATGAAATGAATGGCTGATTATTTGTGCTGTGGATCTATTAGCTGATGTTTTTGTTTCTGTGGAATTGAGGAGAAAGTGGGTCACTATTGGTTGTGAAGAACCGTTGACCCCGTTATTATGGACTCCAAATTTATGATGATTACCGTTAGCCGGGTAAATGGGAGATCGACGCCCCAGTGTGCACCTACCGTTACCGGTTACCTGGAGTAACCACAGGATGGCCTCTCGCGTTCGATTCACACTGATAGTCTAGATCTGATCGCAGCCCGCAGGGTGGGTCCTCCTGTTGTGAGTGCCTGATGTCTAGATTGGTATGGAGACCACCGGTTGCCTCCTGTTGGTATGGAAAAGAATAAAGAGAATGGAAAACAATGAGAGGGCCTGGTCAATGTGAGGATTAGATCCCGGTCGCCAGTATTGGGGGGATCGGCTCCCTGGTGCAACACGTGAGAGGATGACCATGATGGGAGGAAGGCTCATCGGGGTGTTCGGGACTCCACTGACTAATTTCCATCGTGATGTTGATTATTTGGAAAAAGTGATATGTTTGTGGGTGCTGATTTAATTTCATATGATTGAACTGTTGTGTGTTCAATTCAGATACTAGGAATGCATTGCCTTGACTGTATGTTGGTGGTATTATTTATTATTATTCACTGAGTTGCAAAACTCCCCCTTCTCTCCATAACCTCCCAGGTATCTAGGAAGCAAGCATGATTCGATCTGAAGCTCCTAATCAAATCTTCTCCGTAGAGTTTTATAAATGTAATACTTTATATTTCTGTTTATTTAATTTTGGATGTATAGAAATAGTTACTCTATTTCAAATTACTTATTGAACTCGCAGTTATGGTGTGTATTACTATTGGACTTATTGTTAGCACTCAACACTATAAATTAAATGTTACTCTATTATCAAATTATTATTGAACTCCGCAGTTATAGGGTTGTGTATTACTATTGGACTTATTGTTAGCACTACACTATAAATTAAATGTTATGTATATTATGTGTTAATTGAGATTTAGGCTTACTACGGGTCTCGGGAGCCTTAAGCTTACCTGGGTCCTAGTGCCGGTCCGGCCCACGGAAACGGGTCGTGACATTTGGACACCAACAACATATAAGAAAATATTTAATATTTTTTTAAAATTACTATAAATTGAATTGTGATAGATATATCATATTTAATAGGAAAGAAGTGTCTCCCTTAAATAGGAAGTTATGACATAAATTACAAAGAAGAAGAAGATCTAAGGATGCGATTACTTACACAAAACAATTGTCTTAGAAAATGAAAGCTAGAAAACACAATATAGGAAATAGATTCACTTGATAACAATAAAAAATCATATTTTAATTTAATTTCACAAAAATTATACATAACTTTCATAACATAAAATAAATTTAGAAATTTTTTATGTAAAAATTTTTGAATTTTTACTATTGATTATTTATAATAATAATCATAAAAACATCCAAAAAGAGGAATTTTGGTAAAATTACTATTGCATGCAGTTTGATTAATAGAAAAAAAAGTATGAAAAGGAAACAAATATTAATCATCTTCACTATACTGAGTTCACATAAGAAAAAAAAATCATTATGTAGTAATTAAAACAATAATATTATTATCACAATGTAAAACTTATTTGATGGTAAAAATTAAATACATTTTTTACATTTGTATACTAAATAATTCTGTTTTCCTTATTCCTTCTCATTTATAAGGCTAAAAATTTGAATTCAATCACAAGCCCAAATGATGAACTAGCAATTAGCAAAAAGTGGACACTTCAATCCCCATTCCCCGATACAAAGTTGCGGCCACCGAGATCCATTCAACCCTAATATTGCCACTTTGGTCAATCGGGTAGAGGGCAATGGGTATGTGTATGGGTCCATAATTCCCATTTCAAATTGAAATTGAACGGAGCTTCCATATTCTGGTAACACTGTAATTGCAGCTCGTTAGAGTGTCCTTATCTCTGGTTTCGCCACCTAAGTGTTTGTAGTTATGCTTCAAAGAAAGTTAGTTCTCTGTTGCTTACCATCTAAACCAAAATGGTTATCTCAAACTCCGATATGCAAATTGTCTTGACTTGGTCCTGTGGATTTATCTGAGCATTTCGAATCTTTTTATTTGAAAGAGGCCTTGGTTTACCAATTGGAGATAAACGTATTTTCTGGAAGTTGAATTTCACTGTGTCAACCATAAAAAGAATCCTTGTGCTTGTCTTGCCTAGAAAATCATTTTGAATAAAAAACAAAAACAATATTACAAAGAAAAACAAAAATCATTTATCAATTATTTTTTAAGGTTTGAATGGATATACCGTTTGTTTCTTATTATTGTAAACTTAAAATAACTCAAATAGTCAACATTTTTAGTTTTATGAACATTTCATCACATTCTAGTTGCCAAATATTGATGATTACTAAGGGATCAACAATAAGAAAAAGGTTGGAGCATTTTAATTGTGTAACAGACATATCATATAGGAAAGCCACAAGCTCTCACAGTCCACCGTTACATTTATAAAATAGAATACATCCATCACGAGAGAACGTATATATAATGACAATTCATACCTCTTAATAAAATCATTTTCGTGCATTGTTATATTTATAAAATAGCATGTAACATCACGAGAATATACACATAGGCGACAACTGACAACTCTTAATAAAGTCATTTCAATTTTGTCAAGATATACTAAGCTATATATTCTTTATATACGCTCTCCACAAGCGACCTAGGATGCCAAAGAAGTATTTTTATATAATAATAATAATAATCATAATTCATAGTAATGAAAATGGAATATAAGAATTGTACTTGAATCAGAAAATGTGAGAGATTGTAATGTGTCATATAAGTTTTGGGTATAAGCGTTCATAGATTTTACTCTTTACCATTGTTCTTGTCTAAACAAGAGACAAAAAAAAAAAAAAAAAAAAAAAAAAAAACTATCGAGTGAAAATCTCGAACCTTAATATCAAGCAAGAATCTGGGACCTTAAATGTATAATAAATGCAAATTTTTAACTGAGCGTTATATATTTTAAAATAATTGAGTAACCTAACCCTCAATTAATTCTTAATAATTTCTCGATCAATAATAATAAGAGAAACTTCGTTTTTCACATCATTGCTTGTGATCTTATATATGCCTGCAGGGTCCTACTGATTTTTAAACCAGAGAAGTTGAACCAAGAACAACTAAAAGGGCCTTTTTGGTCTCTTTGTTCAGTATTTCAGTGAGATTGATGGCCCCCCTTGCAAGCACCTATGCTTCTTCCTATTTCTGTCTTTTATTGCAATATATGCTTTAATATTTTTTGCAATCATCTACATAAAAACAATTCTTTGACCGTTCAATGGATGGCATTCATTGGTCATTTGCCAAGGCGAAAGGGGAGAAAACCAAAAAAAAAAAAAAAAAAATATTAATCAAAATTAATATAATATTATTTGAAATACGAACAAAAAAAAAGGATTATTTCTTGTTCATGAACAAAAACATCCTCACAATTGCCTTGATAATGGCCACACATACACTCCACACTCCACACACCAAAGGAAAAAAAAAAAAAAAAAGGCCGATAATTGGTCCAGCACATTGACCCACTCCACACTCACACAACAAAGGAAAAGAAAATAGAAAAAAAGAAGCCGCTTATACTACAAAGAAAAATTGGCAAAACAGAGTAAAAAAAATAAAACAATGCACTCTCAACCTTATTATAAAACGTTCAACGTAGCAGAATAGTTATAAAGCACTTATTTGTACACCACTAATGCGCTCCGGACTTGAACTCCTCCCACTAACAAATAAACTCTCTATTTTTTAACCTATGCTAGGATCTGTCATGAATGATATTCAGTAAGCTCATAGAATACTTAAGACGCCAAAAAAAAAAAAAAAAAAAAAAAAAATGCACTCTCAACCTTATGATAAAACTTTCAACTTACAAAAGTTTATTTAGCACTTATTTGTAGGTGAACTATGGCTCGACTTGAACTCCTTATAACAAAACTTTTTTGCTTTGCATCTTGCAGGGATAGTGCCTTTAAAATTAAGCGCTTTATTATGTGACAGTTTAGATATATTCTTCTTGATAAGGTCATAGCATCTTTTCACCATATCCTGCACCCAATTCTTGTAATGAGGTTGGTTGCTTCATATAAAAAAGAATTCATTTTTCATTTTCCTTAGTCTCTCACTTCAAATAAAAATATATAATTTGGACTTACTCTGTTCAACCTTTCGTGAAAGCACTCCAATTTTGAGTCCTCAATAGTTTGATTTGTCACCCATAACACTGAAGCTGCTGCTATTGCAGATGGGTTAAAATCCAAGAAATTGACCACTGTTGAAGAAACAAAAGCTGTAAGTATTTTCTTTTGTAAAGAAAGATTAAAGAAAATAAGGAACACTATTTGAATTAATGACATTACCTCTAAGTAAGTTGATAATAATATCAGACGACCGCGAAAAAACAGAGCTGAGATTATTATTATTATTACAACTAAAAGTTGAAAGCTTTGCAATGAAATAATTCAAGAAATGGAAAGGTGTTATGAGGTGTAATCTCCACTTGAGTCTGGCCATAACCAAAAGTTCCATTCTTTGAACTGTTCTTGACTTAAACAAAAATCTGGGTTCTAATATTTGCAAGTCTAAGAGAAGAGGGACACTTGTTTCTTCCATTTTTGCTGCTATTGATAGACATGCTACTGCTAATAGCTGCAGAGGCCATCCTTTCCCTTCCTGTATATAACAACAGCACCAGAATTTGACATTTTCTTTCAAATGACAGCAACTATGAAATGACAAAATAAGACTACAAAGAGAAAATAAACATTAAATTACCGGCAGAGTGTGAAACAAGAGGAATCGATCCAAATAATTAACAGAGAGATTTGCAGTTTCAGGTCTAAACTGGTAGTGAGCTTGTATCTGCAAAATGGATGCTAGCATTATTAACTAACTAAAAGAATAACAAGCAAAGATAGACATAAAAAAAGACTGATAGCCTCACCTTTAACATCCAATTCACTACATCTCTACGAGCAGAAATAATATCTGGAAGCTCAATTAATCGAGTAACTAAGTGGGTTTGAGGCATTTGATGAACTTCAGAAAGAAAAATACTATCAATGTAACTCTCGTCATCAACTGATAAATTTGAAGAAAGAGTTTGAACTTGGTTACTGTCAACTTGTAAGGAAGCAACTTCATTCACTGCTTCATTGCAGTACAAGTTAACAGGAGACACAGACATGTTGTAGATGACAGTATCTCTAATGGAAACTAAAAATTAAAGCATTAAGGTTCAGCATTTATTTAGTTTTAGCATTTTTGATATTAATATTATTATTATTTTTGATACTGACATCAGGTTACTGTTTTGCGTGCTTTAGCTGAAATTACATGAAGTTTCCTCTGGACAAGGCCAAAATTAGTGTAGGGCCAGTTTAAGAGTTGTAGATTTCATAAGTTAAAGGTGGGTTTTTTTTTTTATCAGAGTTTGTTCAGATCAATTATTGTACTTGAGATAAAATCAATGTGAGAACTTATTTATTTTCCTTAAACATATTTGATTTAGGAGATCAAGTAGTTTAGCATCAACTGAATATATGTATAACATATAATATTTGTCCCCTTAACTCAAAGCAGTGTCTTAGCGTTAGAGTGTGAATGGATGTTTTCTTTATGGATAATGATAGGGCAAAAAAGCGAACTTCTCGTATAAGTGAGAAAACCAACCAGACCACCACCTGATTGACTGTTTCTCATTATTTTAGTCTTGCTCAATTTTTCAAATGAAATTAAAGATGGGCATTAATTTAAGTAACCAAAAGCGAACTTCTCGTATAAGTGAGAAAACCAACCAGACCACCACCTGATTGACTGTTTCTCATTATTTTAGTCTTGCTCAATTTTTCAAATGAAATTAAAGATGGGCATTAATTTAAGTAACCAAAAGCGAACTTCTCGTATAAGTGAGAAAACCAACCAGACCACCACCTGATTGACTGTTTCTCATTATTTTAGTCTTGCTCAATTTTTCAAATGAAATTAAAGATGGGCATTAATTTAAGTAACCAAAAGCGAACTTCTCGTATAAGTGAGAAAACCAACCAGACCACCACCTGATTGACTGTTTCTCATTATTTTAGTCTTGCTCAATTTTTCAAATGAAATTAAAGATGGGCATTAATTTAAGTAACCAAAAGCGAACTTCTCGTATAAGTGAGAAAACCAACCAGACCACCACCTGATTGACTGTTTCTCATTATTTTAGTCTTGCTCAATTTTTCAAATGAAATTAAAGATGGGCATTAATTTAAGTAACCAAAAGCTGGATCGAACCAATCTAGAAAATTAAGTATCTTAATGAGTAGGTCTCAATTCAAGTTTTAATAGAGAAAATTGATCGTATTTTTTATTTAGTTTCGGTTTTATATAGTGTCTAATAGGCTTCATTTTACATCCAAAATGATTAATTGGAAATCGAAATGACAGAACCGGCTCGGTCAAACTGAATGCTGACCCTAAATGATAAATCCACCATTGCTTGTTGATCAATGATTATATGCAGAATGACAATTCACGCATGGGCTTTAGTAAAGGAAAATAACAACAGAAGTGCTAGGATGGAGCCTCTGGACTTTTAATTGAAGGTCCATAATCCACAGATATTGTAATATTGACCAAATTATGAGCGAGACCGTGGGCCCAAGAGAGATTTCGTCTTCTTTTATTATCTATCCACAAGTGTGTATAGCCGCGTCCGTACGGTTCACGTAAAAAAACTTTGGTGCAATTTTTTCATAAAATAACTTTCAATTAATAAATCTAAATTCGAAATCACTCGAATAATTAGGTCAATTTAGAAAAATGCAATTTTACAATCACTCGAAAATGAGTTTAATCTTTACGTATGAAATTTATAGTCAAAAAAATTCCTATCCATTTATTAACAAAACAATAATGTTAATTTGACCTGAAAAATGAAAATAGTTTGGTAAAACACCACATCTAACCTAAGAGTGAAAACAATAGCATCCATACACAGTGAGAGCATTAAGGATTTGATTATGATGTCTTCAGGTGGAAGAAATGACATATTGATATTTGATATGGTTCATTAATTAACTATGGTTGAGAATGGTCTAATTAAGCAATCATCCAACACTGATTAATTAAGAGAGCTTATATCAAAGATTAGCAATAACCTTAGTTTAATGTTGTAATTTGTTTTGAAATTGATTAATTAATTCTTCGTCCTGAAAACACATATACTTTAACAAGGCATTTCTTTGTATTTTGTTGATTCTGTCAATACATGATATCAATTCAAGAAATCAAGCAGTAAAAAATTGATTAATGAAGAAGTAACAGTTCTGATTAACAATAATGGGAAAAAAAAAAAAAAAAAGAAAAACAATTCACTTTTCATTACTACCCATTAATTTTCTATAATCCAAACCACTAATAATATTCAAAAATTTACCATCCAATCTAACCACTCCGATATTCAAGATTGCTTGAGGCTCATCGCTGTATGCAGAATCATCATCAACTTTAAAAGCAAAGCACTTTGCCTGATCAGAAGCAGTATGAACATTAATGGCCTTCAAATCAGTAAATTTATCCTCACATATCAGGTTTTGCAATAACACATTAGCAACCCCAATCTTTTCTTCTTTTTTCTTGGATAATAGATGACCAGAAGATGATCTTGCTCGATAGATTTCAAAAACCATGCATGCATTTGGTCTCTTCGAAATCAAAGAAGAATCAATTTTAAACATCAATTTATCATTCCACGTTGGGTTGAAGTTACCAGTTGTATCAACCCTCGATATAAGCTTCTGCTTAGGGTTTATATATGCAACAACGAAGGTTTCGATCTTGGAGCATTTGGTTTGAGGCAGGTTCTGAGCTGATATCAGATTGACTTCAAGAATGATCGTATTAGTATTGGGATTGCTTGAAGACGATGAAGCGATATGATTAACAGCTAATTGACTGTTTTGTCTGCTGAGAAGCTTGAAGAGACGAAGTTGCATTATGGTTGATGCTTGATGGTAATTTAGCCCACCAACTGTAACTTTTTCCCCAGGAAAGAGAAAAGCAACTGGAAATGCCACTCCAGAGGCTTAGCTTGGAAATAAAAGACTAAAAGTGTGAACCCCTACTCCCGCTCAGCCATGGATGCTTAGCGGGGATCCTCGGGTGATCTGTGCGTTTCTTTTTGAAGTGAGTAATCTGAGTTGAAGATGGCAATTTATATGTTACCGCCACTACTAATCCAAACGCAAAAGGAATCATATATTGATAAGAATTTAGAAACTAATAGATATCTTTCTTGCTCCACTTGAATATACAGTTCACAGTTAACGCGATTAAGGAAAATACTTGCGTTTAAGGAATCCGCGTTTAATGACGCTTAATTAATCAAAGGAAAATGAAAATACTAACCTAAAGAGAATTAGCGCTCAACCCCAACCCTGCAAGGACAATTATTAATTCTAATTTATGGAGTATTTGGGCTTAGAAATGATAACAGGTATCACTTGAAGTCCAGAGGTGAGCCCAAACAAGGGTTTGGCCCATTGAGCCTCGGAAATATTCTCTGTTTTAAACTCGCGCCTTTTCTGTCAATCACCAAATCCGGACACCAATGGGTACTGTGAAAACTTGTCGGAGATCCATCAACATTCGTCGGATTCTGTTACTCACGTTTTCAATTTTTTGCTCTGTTGTCTCTGCACATGAACGCTCGTTAGGTACTCTGTCTTTCTCGCTATTTTCTTTTTTCTTTACTTTTTTTTTCCATGTTTTTAAATTGGCCATGAATGCTTGCATTTAGGGTTTTTTTTCCCTTACCATTTAGCTAATTATAACTTTTTTTTTTGGTTGAAATTAGCATATGAGTTTTCTGTTTGGTTCCCTAGAAAACCCATAAAAAGAGAGGGAAAAAGCTGTTCTGTATTAATTATATAACACGAATTGTTTTAAGTATCGTTATTTTTTCAATATTGCTTTGATTTTTCTTTTCAATGCCTTAGTAATGATATGTTTATATCTAAATGTGGAATAACTTATCTTTGGAAGCATTAAACGGTTTTGCTTACTGATTGGTGATATAGATTTATGTTCTTGGTTTTGTAGTGGTTGGTGAGTCCAGTAAATTGCAGCTATCACCAAGTTTGCAGGTGGTTAAGTCACCAGGTACTAAGCTTGGCACTTCTGTGCTTTGTGAAAGGGTTCATATCCATGGATTGTCCAGGCTCAAAAACTTGAAAAAGTTTTCCCATTCATTAAAAGTGAATGTTTCACATTCAAGTTCAAGCTTTCGGTGGCCAAATGTTGAGGTTTGTTTCCACAGGTGGGTTTTTCTGCAGTTATTTCAGCCAAAGTTTCCGCAGTAGTTGCTCATTTCGAGTGTCTTTCTGTTTCAGAATTTAGTACATCGTTTGTTACTGCAACAATTGGTTGAACAAATGGTGGCAACTGATGGATACTTTTTCTGGTTTTAAAGCTTCTCCTTGTTCACTCAGAGTGTTATGTTTCCTTTGCAGGAATGCTTCCCTTGGGATTGGGATGTGCCCACAAGGCAAGTGGGAGAAGGTTGATAAGGGTTCATGGGCTCGAGCCATGTCACCTTTTGACCACAAGATATTAGATATAAGGATGGCTGGTTCATCCTTGGAAACCCTTGAATTGTCCATTGAAGAAGGTAATTTTTCTTTGCTTTTGTTTGTGATAATATTGTATGAACTCAAATTTTCTTTTGATTAAATTTAATATTAGCAACTTGTTCCCTCAATCCGTTCCATTGTTTTGCAGAATTCTTCTTATATCGTGTGGTTTTCTTATTCTTGGGCATTTTCATGTTGAGTGTGGCATCCTCTTTGAGCAAGTCATTAGCTTTTTATTACAGTAGCTCCATGGCGATTGGAATACTCCTTGTAATATTGGTGGTCCTTTTTCAGGTGCAGTTTTCTCATCCTTTATTTTTTAGAAACGTGAAGTGTGTTTGTAATTATTTGCTAATAATTGCTGTCAAGTGTCAACATTTCATTAAACCTAACAGAATGACTTGGATCCTATTTGTTTACTGTTTTCACTTTTGAATGTTGAGCACCATTGACTACTGGTAGTTGAAGTTACGTTTCATCCAATGCTTAATGCTCATAATTGGTTCTTTGTATGAGCTTTTTTTTTTCTTCTCTGATATTCAATTGTTGTTATATTTGTTTCAATAATTTCAGTAGATACTTGACTGCGCTTGGATTTCTTGACTATTTTGCACGAGTTATAATTTCTTTTATATTATGCTTATCATCAATGACATATGCAATTGAAAAAGATTGTGGGTTATTGACAGGGTATGAAGCTTCTGCCTACTGGTCGAAAGAACTCGCTTGCAATCTTTATATACTCATCTCTAGTGAGTGTCAATCTTTTCATCTCACTTCTAATAATATGGTTTTTGTTGACATCATGATATAATTTATGCTCGTCTTTTCATCATTTTGTTCAGGTTGGCTTAGGATCCTTTCTTCTTCGCTACTTGCCAGGACTATTGCGTTTATTACTTATGGAGATAGGCATCAGTGAAGACATGTATTATCCTGTATGTAAGTTATTGATGTTATGTATTTATGCTTGTGACTCTGTTCTGAAAATAAATATAGCTTTGTATTTCTGAATCTAGAATTTTCTCATTGAGTGCTAGTCACGCTAGATGGAAAACTATTTAGTTTTATGGTAATTAATCAACCATGAATTGGTAAGGCATTTTGTATCATCAAAAGCTGCAGTTGTGAGCTTGTTGGTTGTCATTTTTTCTTTACGTATCATTAAACGGACAAGTGAGCTTGTTGGTTGATGGTTTGGTCTGTTGACAGCTCAATCGTCTGAAACATGCTTCTTATGCCAGCTTCAGATGCATTGCCTATATCATTTATTTATATAATTGAAAGTCTCATGAACAATCATCACTACAAATATCCCTGTTACCTTTGATGTTCTCAAAATATTTGTTCAGCTATAGGGGTTAATATTACAATAGCCATCCAAATGTTACTATAATGCTTTTGTAGATTTGCAATTAATATCTGCTTCTAAATTTCAACAATATGCTCACAAAGTCCCCATTGTGTAAACTGCAGTTGGCCATTTTTATGTTGGCTTTTGTGGTTTTGGCTGGAGCATGGATGGGTTTCTGGGCTGTCCGCAAACTTGTTTTGACAGAAGATGGATCAGTTGATATAAGCACAGCTCATTTTGTTGCCTGGTCCATCCGGATTTTGGCTATCATTATGATTCTTCAGGTAGTTATACTTTCTCCTTAAATCATAGAACTTTTCACATTCTTTGATGTGTAATAAAGATTGTTCTGCTGTTTATAATCACTTTTTTTAAGATCTAGTTTCCTGTTGTATTACAAATTTGATGATGGATACAATGTTTCCAGAGTTCTTTGGATCCCCTGCTGGCAATTGAAGCATTAATGTCTGGAGTAGTGCTCTCATCAGTATTGCAGAAAGTTTTTAGATTGAGATTTTTGCTTCGAGTCTATAAGTAAGTCTGCATTTCTCATTCCTAAGCTTCTTCATCTTTTACTGGCAACGAGAGAAATCTTCAATTTTATTGGAGAACAAACAAGCGAATTTTTTAGTATATGGCCTTTGTATGTGTACATGAATCGAAAAACCCTGTGCAATAATTTATAATTTTTAGTGTCTGTTCCTCCCCTATTATGAAGGGATTCTATCTGTGTATTCCAGCAATCACAAACCTAACTTTGATCTGGCTAAAACACATTCGTTCTTCCAGTTCTTGAGCCCATGAAGTTTTTCAGTATAAGTTCCTATTTTCTGCAGGATCTTTGTTTGTGTCTCCAACTCTCTTATTTTCAATTTCCAATTTTTTCAATCTGAATTCATTTCCTTTAGATTTCAAGTTCCATTACATTTCTGGAATCAACTTTGCAGGAAGTTTCTTAAATTCATCAGAAACATCCAGATCCAATCTGAAGTTCCTGATTTATCACCATTTGGAAATTCTCATGATGAATATACGTTGAAGTCTCCTCAGGAATGGCGTCGGCCCAAACGGTTCACCATTTCACCAATACAAGGTTTGTCTGATGGCCTCACCTTCTTATTTAATGTAGGAAAAATTAGGAGTGGCATTTGTTGTACTAGATATGAGCTTTTAAATATGCTATCGGCCACTTCTTCAGGTTGTAGTAGGACTCCAAGTCATCAGCTGTCAGATTCAGACAGGTACCCTTCAAGCTTCCATTCCACCCCAGAAAGGAGAAAATTCTCAAAAGATGCCTGGGATAAGTTCACCAGAGACACAACACAAAAAGCTGTTAGAGAACTCGTTTCCTCTCCTGATTTCAGTAAATGGGTTGCTGCAAATGCTGAAAGAATCACTGTATCACCCAAATCGACTAGTACTTGTAGTTCTAGCAAGTCACGACGGAAGTGGTTCCTTTGGTTCTAAGGAGTCGCGAGGGTTTACTAACTCAAAAACACCTGAGTAGGATTTACTAACTCCAAGTCATCATGGTTTTTTTTTTTTTTTTTCTACTAACTCAACATTTGGCAATTGTGCCATTTTTTTTTTTTTTTTATGGGATTATTTGCCCTGCGAAATGCTGAAAGCCACACATGCATGAGGGAGTGATGCAGCAGCGCACATCGACTAAGGATATCCTGTAGTTTCAAGCTAAGTCACGAACGGATGAATGTGGTACTTAATAGTGGGTGGAGGAGGACGGAAGGGTTTTTACTAACTCAAAAACCACCTGTAGTATAGGATTTACTAACTCCAGTCATCAAAATGGTTTTTTTTTTTTTTTTTCCTACTAACCGGTCAACATATTGGCAATTGTGCCATTTTTTTTTTTTTTTTTGTGCAGATCATATTTTTTTTTTTTTTTTGTGCAAGATCATATTGTAAATCTACTAACACTGAGCTGATTGTAAGTAAATACATTGAATTTGTATCATCGGTTTTGTTAGATCTGGCAATGGAAATGTTTTTAGATCATAACATCCATCTGCTTTTCTTTAAGAAATTTCAAAGAAAATAGAAACATGCTAAAGTGGATTTTGCAAGTGTGAGCTATTGTTGCCTTATTTTTCATTGAATGTTGGTGTATGTTTCAGCCTTCAAGGCCAAATTCTAATTGAAAGCAATTGAAGATTGTCTTTCTGGTTTTTGTCTTTTTTGACATGCTGAATGCATCTCCCTACACATTAGGCAAGAAATGTGAATACCCGAGCTGCCCCATTTTCAATCTTGTTGAAACTAAACTGTCCTCGGACCTTGGTTTTGCAACAAGAAATTGACTGACAATAATGCATTCGTACGGGTAATTTATTGGGCTTAATGATTTGAGATGAGTTGAGCAAATTTTTACTTTGACCGTTCCATACGTGACTTATAAAATACTTATATTTATATGCATTCGTACGGGTTTTTTATTGGGCTTAATAATTTGAGATGAGTTGAGCAACCCTTTACCTTCACCGTTACACACGGGACTTATAAAATACTTCTATTGTTTATAAATATAAATCATTTTAAAAATATTATAGAGTGATTAATAATTTTTTAAAAAATTTACTTTCATATATATTAAAATATTAATAGTTAATGATGTGAGATAAACAGCGTTCCCTTCATCCCACTTTAATAACAATAAAAAGACATTTTATTTTATTATACTCATTTAGAATTTTGAGATTATATTAATTTATCATTATTTATTAGATATCATTTATTTTCGTACTTACTTTTAAGAAGAGCAATTTAGACATTTTATTATGTATTTTTAGAAAATTAATAAATTTTAATTATTTTCTTAATTTTTATAAAAAGAACAAATGTTGCTATTAAAGTGAAATAGAGAAAATAATTTATTTAAATGAATAATATTTTATTATAATTTAAAAAAATTAATTATTTTTTTAATGGACAGGAAAGAATATTAAACGAGTGTAAAATAACAGTATCATAGGATTAATTTCTTGTTTATCAATTAGAACTTTTTTCTTTTTTAAAAAAATTTCAACGTAGTCAATCATGAATCTTATATGACTTTTTAAAAAAAAAATCATTATACTTCATTATTAGAAAAATGTTCAACCTTGTCAACAAAATCTGACAAAAGAAGGGTGAGCATGTTGTTGTGCAACATTTCAATAATTTATCCTAAGTTTTAAAATTTTGTCAAATAATGCCATAAATTTTGTTGGAAACAAATTGATTACTTTTGACTTTTTGGAGAGCCTTTAAGATATGGCATCTTCACTTTTTCCCTTTTTCTATCATTTTCTTAATTTCTTTAAAGACTTTTGGTTTAATTTTTGTTTTCTGCCATGCAGGTCAATTTTCAGGAATGCTCCGCTCTCTAAATTACTATATATGTAATTTAATAATTTAAAAAAATTAATTATTTTTTTAATGGACAGGAAAGAATATTAAACGAGTGTAAAATAACAGTATCATAGGATTAATTTCTTGTTTATCAATTAGAACTTTTTTCTTTTTTAAAAAAATTTCAACGTAGTCAATCATGAATCTTATATGACTTTTTAAAAAAAAAATCATTATACTTCATTATTAGAAAAATGTTCAACCTTGTCAACAAAATCTGACAAAAGAAGGGTGAGCATGTTGTTGTGCAACATTTCAATAATTTATCCTAAGTTTTAAAATTTTGTCAAATAATGCCATAAATTTTGTTGGAAACAAATTGATTACTTTTGACTTTTTGGAGAGCCTTTAAGATATGGCATCTTCACTTTTTCCCTTTTTCTATCATTTTCTTAATTTCTTTAAAGACTTTTGGTTTAATTTTTGTTTTCTGCCATGCAGGTCAATTTTCAGGAATGCTCCGCTCTCTAAATTACTATATATGTAATTTATGCAAACCAAACACTCTCTTAAACTAAAATTAGAATAAATAAATAAATAACAATGGATCCGATTCGATGACTTGTTTCCTGTGTAAGCTTCTAGAGTTGGAACGACATAAGTAAAACGCGGAACGCAAAAGCACACCGGGGCAGCGAATAATTGCGGCTGCCAAAAGCTTCTCTAGACTTCCACTAAGATTCACAGTGCCAACCCAATATTCTTTTGTATTGAATTCCATTCCTTGAGTGGATGACGACTTTATCTAATTATCTTCTCTTCTTTCCATAAACGCTTTATATACACCGCGTTTGGTCGTTTTTACTTATACACGTCGGTATTCATTTCTTCTCTCCGAAGGAAAGAACTCTTCCTCTCCTCACTCTCTCTTCCTCTATAAAAACACCCTGGTTAATTCTCTTTTCTTTCATTCCGGTTTCCACAAGGAGATAAACATGAGTTATTACAACCAGCAGCAGCCACCGATTGGTGTTCCTCCGCCACAAGGTATATTATGTTAATGATGATCTTTTCTTGGTTACGAGTTCTTTACTTCTTTTCTTTCTTTTAATTTGAAAATTTGTTGATTTTTTAGGATATCCAACCAAAGATGCATATCCACCGCCTGGCTACCCTGTTCAAGGTTATCCTCAGGGGTACCCTCCGCAAGGGTATGCACAGCCTCCTCCTAGACAACAAGAGTCTGGTTTTCTTGAAGGATGGTATGTGTTCTACTCTCTCTTTCTAATACATTAGATTAGAGGCAAGAAATCAAAATTCATATGAAATTAATTATCATTTAGTAAATGATATCTTATACCTTAGAGGGATGGCTATGTTTGTTTCCCTGGATTAGATTCGGAGTTCATCTTCTCATCTCAAGTTGTGTGAAGTTAGATCTAAGTTTTAAAGTAGCTCTTGAGATATATTAAAAGAAGGAAAAGTTTTGGGTGCTTAACTTGTTCTCGTTGTTGTGGTTGATTTTTGCAGCTTAGCGGCACTCTGCTGTTGTTGCCTTTTGGATGCTTGCTTCTGATTCTGAGGCTTCATAATTCTTCTCTTCTTCTAATCAGGCCATGAGATTGATACTTTGTAATTCAGTTAGAAATGACATGTATTTGGATGGATGCCATTTATTTTGTTGAAGAATTGTATTATTTTCCAATTTCCTGTTAATGTAAAATCATTTGTATTATTTTCCAATTTCCTGTTAATGTAAAACTCATCAGTTTTTGGTATATGTTTTTTCCCCTCTACTTGTTTTTAATGGCTGAATACATTAATTACGTGAAGTTACGCATAAAAGTCCTATGGCCCTTATATTCTATAAATGACATTGGAGCCTCTTTTTTATTATTTACGCACGCCTGTCGAGAACTAAAAGCATTGAATGAATAACAGGAGTAAACGACTAGTGGCAAGACAACAGGCAATTAGGCTGCCGTGGTGGATGCCATCTTGAGTTGGTGAACTTTCCAAATCGAGCAACTTACTCTATAATCCTATCATGCCCTGAATAATGAGTCCCAATTTAGGTTAAGAAAAAGCATTTTCTTGGGCCTCGTTTGTCTATTCGATTTCTAGTTGGACTTTTCGGATCTCCGATACCTAAAAAGTTGTTTAATCTTCCTCTACTCCAGAATAGTCTGTCTTTATATTATGGGCCAAGACGCCAAGTAATCCAGAACTTCAATTCTTCAGTCCAAAAAACTGTATAAGCCTCATGAGCATATTTACATGTTTTAATAAGTTCTCTACAGATTCTTTTCGAGGAAAAAGAAAAAAAGAAAAAGCTTTTTACAGATAGTATCAGAAATACATTCAGGATTATGAGATTGCCAACTGCAATCTTAAGCTTACTCAAAATTTGATTAAGAAAAATAAATTCATCATTACTGAATAAACTTTGTAATTATATGTTGGTTTAGTTACTGTAAAATAATTAGCGATGCGATGACTCTTGGCAGAGGCCAAGCGTCAACCAACCATGCGCTCAGACTCGGTAGCTAGCTCAGACTCAGTAATACCTACCGAGTCATTACACTGAGTTTATTCAACTTGCCAAAAAATAAAAAGAGTTTGTTTGTTTGCACTTTTCATTTCCTTTTCCCTGTCTATTTATTATAGATTCATAGCCCTGCAAGCAAACTACCTTTAGTAGACCCGCATCCAGAGGCAAGAATAATCTCGTACCCAAAAAATATGAGCACATCACAATGTTGGAGATGAAATCTATACCATTCAAAATAATTGCATTGAACACAAAGATTTATACAGCTTAATATTTTCCTGGAAGAATCAAGAAAATAGGAGAGGACAAACAATCGAGAAAAACAATGGAAGAGTTTTTTTTTTTTTGACATTAAAAACAATGGAAGAGTTAATGTAGTCCAATGAAATATTTAGTATAGATTCCAATTGATTAAGAAGCACATACTTATATGCTAAGGAATATTTTCATATATAGTATAGCATAATTCCACTTGCAAATTATTATTGTACCATCTTTGTGGGGGGTGTTTGGTTGGAGAGAAACGCCATCCTTTGTACGCTGACAATGAGGTACCGTATAGATCTTACGGTATTCGAACCCGATGTTGTAAGAGTCCAATAAATTTTTTAAATATAGGAAAAAAAAAAAAAAACAAAAATTGCTCGCTATTGCATTAGACACTTTTATAAATTTGTATGAAAATTCTAAATTTACTTAGATGAGTTTTTTCTTTAGAATTATATCGAAGCCTACTAGTCTGATGTACAGATGTATATGAAGTAATAGATAATATTAAAATATAGCAAAGTGCTTTCTTCTCCGTATTTAAAAATTTTCATATTTAGGTTCCGAATGGATATGTCATAAAGTGTAATATTGATGCTGCTGTCCATACGGCTGAGATTCGTTCATCGTATGCTGGCCTAATCCGAAATGAAGCTAGGCAATTCGTAGCAGCTTGCACGGGTCATTTGCAGGGGTGTTGAAACCTCACATCGCAGAGGCCATCGGTCTTAGGGAAGTATTGTCTTGGTTGCTCACGAGATCTCATGGTAGGGTTCTAGTGGAAACCGATTGCTTGCGACTGGTTCAAGCTGTAACAGCTGGTTTTGAATCTTATTCAGATTGGGCACCAGTGCTAGAAGAGATTAAACAACTGCTTTCTCAAATACCATCTTGTGAATTGATTTGGGTTAGGAGGCAAGTCAACATGCCTGCATATGCTCTTGCTCGTGTGACATATTTTCACCCTTGTTTCCGTCTATGGGACTCGACTCCCCGATATATTGAAGATCTAAAAAAAGAGACAACACTGTCGTCTCAGGATAAAAATATAAGAAAATAGGAAATAAAAAGATGAGAAACTGTAGAATTATGAAAAGTCCTGACTCGGAGTAGGGACAGGTAGCATTATTGAAAGAACAAGTGTGCTCAGATTCCCGAACTGACTTATTTTCACTTTGTCCTTTTTCTGCAGATAGCTTTATTCATCTGATTTTCTTAGCTCTTCCTTTGAGCGGCGTTTGTTCATCTATAATACTCCTCCACATGGCTGTCTCTGATATTGTCAATGGCCACCACCTTCAGTTCATATTCATGCGTTCCTCCACTAGAAAATAACAGCAGCTCTTCCTTTCACCCTCAATCAAATCTCCTCGCTTACACCCGGCTGAGAAAGCAGAGAAATTTGGGAAAGAAAGAGTTGTTAGTGGTGAAAAGCTGCAAATCATGTGTTAATGGTGAAAAGAATTACTGTCATTCTTATGAAATTCCAGAGGATGGTAAGATATTTTTGAAGGTGTTGAGGGAAGTTCAACCTCATATTTTCTTGTATAGAGGTTCTACATTTGTTCTAGTGTTGTCTGGTGAACTCATTGATAGCCGCTGCTTTGAAGACTTGCTTAAGGTATGCCTCCCTCGAAGAGGTTTCAATTCTGACTGCACTTGCACATCCAATTCTGCTTAACTTTTTCCAATTACAACTAACAAAATTTATTATTTTTATTGAAACGATAATATTTATAATTATATATTAAAAAAATGAAAATAGAAACATTTTTTTAAAAAAATCTTAAGAAAATGAAAATAGAAACATTTTAAAAAAAAATCTTAATTTTATTTATTTGATCTATAAACCGTCGATGAATTTAGTTTAGACAAATTTATTATTAGTAGTGAGCTAAGTCTACGCTCTATTTTGGAATAACACGGTGAAATCTTTTATGTATGGTTTTTTTTTTATGAACTTTTATTTATGGTTAAAATTTACTTTCGTTTTTGTATTATATTTAGTGCATAGGTGAGCTCGTGCACTGAATGTAGTGAAATCTTTCAAGCGTTTCTCTTGATATTCACTTGCTTTACACTATTTGATTTTTTTTGAAGGGGATTTGAGTAGACTAATTAGACTATAATTGATTGATAATAATATTTTATTATTATTTTATTAAATTAAATAATTTTATTTTAGTTATTAAGTATTAATAAAAAGACAAAAATATCTAAAAGACCTATTTTTTTGACGTAGTTGGACCTAGCTCAATTTTTATTTTACTGCCTCACCAACTCCCAATCTCTTTCACTCGCACCTTCCCCTTTCTTCTGCGCCGTTCACCATCAATGATAGCCATATGGCAGGCATTTGCTTCTTCTACAGTTATGATTCATGTTGTGATATAGACCGCTAAGTTCTGGTTGCTTGCCGGAGTTTGAGATTTTCGTGCTAAAGGAGGCAGGACAGCTTTTTTGAATGGGATTGTTTGGATGTTTATGGTATGAACAGTTTTTACATATCAATTCAAATGATAAAATTTTTGTATGAATTCAAGTCAAACAGTACAACAATAGCACTAAAGAGTGATTATCCCATTTGTAATTTCCCTTAGCGGTCCCACACTCTTCTCACCGTCAGCCATGGCAGGCTCTCATTAGTTTTCAGCCCCACCTCTGTATCAGTCTCTCTCGCCGCTTCCCATTTGTATTTTTCTGCCTCTTTAGTTTATAGAATATACAAACTCTTGTCATTTGCTTCTGTCTTTGAATCTGCTTCCATATCCTGATATCAAACTCGCCTCTGTTTAGAGTCCTTTTTCTGGTCGTTTTATGGCCGTTCCTTTTTCAAGTCACTGCATTTCTCTACAAAACCACCAAGAATTATCTCTTACTCTCTTCCCACCTTGCCACGCCTTTAAAATCGAAGGAAGTAAAGGAAAATTTCAATTCCGCCGTCAATCGCCGCCTCCAAACCCCTCAACTTTGGTTTATAACGTGGGAAGGAAGGGAAATTCAGTTAAGCGCAATGTGTTTAATGACGCAGAAAGTGGCTCTGAATTCGAAGAAGAGACTTATAATTCCGTCGAAGACAAGCTATTCGTCCGGTGGTTTCGCGAGGCCTGGCCATATCTGTGGGCTCATAGAGGTAGCACTTTTGTAGTTATTATTTCTGGTGAGATTGTCGATAGTCCGTCCTTGGATCCTATTCTGAAGGCAAGTATTTATTCATTTATTTGTTATGTGCTTGAACTAGTGGTAGAATTGACCTGTAGTAAAAAATTTTCTTGGGTGTAGTCAAATTTTGGCATTGAAATATAAACTGAATAAGATATGCATATAATTTTTTTAATTTTTTTTTGTTTCTGCAGGATATAGCATTCCTTCATCACCTGGGAATCCGGTTTGTGCTCGTCCCAGGTACCCATGTTCAAATCGATAACCTTTTGGCCGAGAGAGGTAACTGAAAGTTTTCATTTTTGCTTTATCGTTGGAAATTCTGGATTTTTAATTTTTTCTTAGCCCCCTATATGGTTAGTGATTATTGATTTACTCAATTGAATTATTTGGTTTGATCCTTCTTTTGAACTGGCTGTTGATGATGGATGTATTTATCTGCATATGAATTGCTTAGGTAGCACCTAGTGAGTGGCAGTTATTTTATTGCAGGACATGAGCCTAAGTATGTTGGTCCGTACAGAATTACTGACCCTGAAGCTCTAGCTGCATCAATGGAAGCAGCAGGGAAGATTCGAATGTTGTTAGAAGCAAAACTCTCACCTGGGCCTTCCATATGTAATATCCGTCGACATGGTGACAATAGTCGTTTGCATGATGTTGGTGTCAGTGTTGCCAGTGGTAACTTTCTTGCAGCCAAGGTATTATTGTTTATTTTCATTCAGAGTCTAATAGAAAGCTTTCGTTTTCCTTACTTTATGCGAGTATTTCAGTAAGATGTTTAGTGTCTTTCACATAGTTCACATACTCAACATTTATTTACCGGTCTGTTTGTCCCTTGCAGAGGAGAGGAGTCGTCAAAGGTGTTGACTTTGGAGCAACTGGTGAAGTAAAGAAAGTAGATGTTACTCGCATGCGTGAAAGGCTTGATGGTGGTTGTATAGTTTTATTGAGCAACCTTGGCTACTCCAGCTCTGGAGAAGTTTTAAATTGCAAGTATGGTACTCTCTCTCCATCACCATTTTAATGGATTTGTAATTTGAGTGAACCCCACAAACTGTCTCATATGTGATTTTGAATCTTAAAGTTGATCGAACCTAATTCTTCAATAAGTTGACTTAAATTTGCAGTGGATAATCACTATTTATTCTTTCTTTTGGCAACAAAATTTGTCTGTGCCTGAAGTCTTTTTGCACAATGTTTTATGGTTTCATATTTTCAGTACATACGAAGTTGCTACAGCATGTGCCCTGGCTATTGGGGCAGATAAGCTTATATGTATCATAGATGGTCCAATTCTGGACGAGAGTGGGCATCTTATTCGTTACTTGGCTATTGAAGAAGCAGACATGTTGATTCGTAAGCGCGCTAAACAAAGTGAGATTGCTGCTAACTATGTGAAAGCTGTTGGCAAAGAAGATTTCACTTCTTTGGAACACGATGATTCTGTTAGACTCACTCCATCACAGAATGGGAAGCCTCTTAATGGAAGGCATAGTGCAGCCTTCCAAAATGGTGTTGGTTTTGACAATGGGAATGGGTTATTTTCTGGAGAACAAGGATTTGCTATTGGAGGTCATGAACGGCAAAGTCGACTAAATGGTTACCTGTCAGAATTAGCTGCTGCCGCTTTTGTTTGTAAGGTAAGTTCATGACAATGTGTTAATGAATTATTCTTGTTCCTGCCTTTTTGACATATTAAGACATTTTTGAATTAATGAGAATATGAAATTCATGCAATTACAATGTGATCTCATAGCATAATCTTCTCCCCCTTCATGCTCCCTTTTCCTCTTGTATGTTATGCAACTTTTGTAAAGTGAAGAACTTGGACACTCTGTTGTATTAGGCATAAATGGGTCTTGAGTAGTCCCTTTTTGGGTTTTGCAAAAATTAACATTTGTAATTAATTTGCTATAAAAAAAATTCCACTTGAATATTAAAAAAAATGAAGAAAGAATAGCTAACAGAAAAGGTGGAAAAAAAAAAAAAGAAGAAAGAAAGAAAGGAATGCACAGCGGTTTCAATTATATTATCTGATACAAAAATCTGTGAGATACCTTTGTCTTTCCTGAAATCAACTATCCTGTTCAGCCTTCAATTTTATTTATCATGTCATTGTTAAACTTCAATTAGCTATAAAATGCCCAAGGTTGGTATTGAGTGAAGACTGATGTCTTAGATATTGTGTTTTATGTCTTGAATCTAAATTTGTGATAAGAATTTTAGATGTCTTGACATTTAACTTGGAAAATCCTGTTTTAGTAATCTTTACTTTTCTTCCTATAGTCCTTGTTCTTAATGGGGATCTGAAAGTTTATTTAGCCATATTATGTGGTTATGGTTATTGGTTGTCGGTTAATATCAAAATATAGTTTGGGTTGAGATGAAAATAAGTTACATAGAGACATTTGTTTGAAGTGTGAACTTTTTCTTCCCTTGGTATTTTGACTGTTCTTGTAAATAGTTTAGATAAGGTTCAGCAAGTTGCCAAAAATTGTCCACCTTAGGTAGAGCGAGTGCCATATTTTTTTCTTACTGTATTTTTATTACTTTTTTTTTTTGGGTTTGAAATTTGGTTTAGTTTTGTGCCATTATGGTTTTGTCAATCCATGCATTGTGAATTTGCAATGAGTGTCTCAGCGTGGTATTAACTATTGACTTTTTCTAAGAAATGGCTTTTTCAGATTTTCTAGTCTCTAGTTCTTTTTAGATGATAGTATTCTGGTTTCTTTTAACTTCAATATTTTTTTTTTCAGGGAGGTGTACAAAGAGTACATCTTTTAGATGGCACAATTAGTGGAGTTCTATTATTGGAACTGTTTAAAAGAGATGGAATGGGGACAATGGTTGCTAGGTATATGACCATTTTCATTTCAATTGATTTTTGATGACCATTGCTCATTTAACTATTTGATGACAATAATTTGAACATCATTTTACTCCATATTGAGATATTCCTGTCTTTGATGCACATAGTGTTTAAATTATTAGATTTCCATGTTTTGTGTTCTTTTTTGGGAACCTTTTTCGATATTTTATTTGAATATCTACTGTTTTCGATGTGGTATCTTCTAACTACATGTTGAAAGTTGAAACCATACTTTTTATAGCTCTTTAAGAGTAATGCCTCTTTATAGATGAATTGATTCTGTAGCCTATATAGTTGAGTGATTTACAGATTCATATCCTTCATTTGGGCCTGAATCCTTTTGGTTTTCGTCATCAGTGTTGGGTTAGCCCACATAATTTGTTTGCTTATATTCTGCAAAGATGGCGTTTTCATTAAAATACTGCGAATAATAGATTGATTGAATTTCTCCTTTGAAACGTTTGTTAATCTATTATGAGAAATTGGTTTATTTTCTTTCCCCTGTCCTGTTTAGTCCAGTCCTCTGCTTCTGTTTTGTAAGTTTTTTCTTTCTCCTTTTCTGGGACATCACATATATTATTCCTGAAGCAAAAGTTGAATGGTGAAGTTTATTCTTTTCTGTACATGTCAAATAAAGAATCACTTTTAAAGTAGGGCAATTGATAAAAAAAAAAAAAAAAATCTTAACCTTTGTGTGCCTTTAAATTTTGTACAATCCTCTCACTTATCAATTATGATCAATTTAGTCAGAGACTGCAGTATTGTACACACGAAAACCACGCAGTAAGAGCAGTACAAAATATTATTTGTCAACCATTGCAGAAAAATAATATTTATAATTTTTTCGGATGGAAAAATAAATAAAAAAATTCAGTTTTATTTTTTATTTTTTTTAGCATAGAGAAAAATAGGAAAACATAATTTCACATGTACATTTCGACACTCTTTCGCTAAATTGTTTGAATTATTACCAATGACAATTTATGAATAATTGATGAAGTTGAAATTTTTGTATTCATTATACCTATTAGCATGAACTGTTTGGTTATTCTTTAACATATTATTATTAATCCAAAAGATGCTATGTGTATTGATGAAATCTTCAATTATCTAATAATTCTGTAGTCTGATTATGTGATCAACCAGATTGTTGGTATTTCAGGTTATCATGTGAAACAAGTTATAAGAAAACTGGGAAGTGATGAATTATGTTGCAAAATTGTACTAGCTGTTTATCTTGTGAAGTTAGATTTATGCAGTTGTCACCTACTAGCTAGTGTTAAGGTCCAATCTTGAATTTAGACATGAATTAGATCTTTTGCAACTACTATATAAATTTGAAGATTAGTGACTTATTGCCGATATCAGGAAACCATAATTTGAATTTTATATAGCTGGTTCAAACGGTGATATTGTGGTACAATATGTTGTCTAATAATTCAGATCCTGTTCATTCCATCATTGACTTATATATATCTTTTTTTTTTTTTTTTTTTTTTTTGCTCAAGTGATTGTTATGAAGGTACCCGAATTGGCTAGGTGACACGGTCTTCCTGGAATTTTTTTTTTTTTTTTTTTTTTGCTCAGTGATGTTTATGAAGGTACCCGGATGGCTAGGGTGACGGATCTTCCTGGAATAAGACAAATCATACAACCTTTAGAAGAATCTGGTGTATTGGTCCCACGGTCAGATGAAGAGGTTTGAATTCTCAATTTGATCAACTGCAAAAATCAATTGTGCAATGGGAGAGAGGAAAAGAGGGCTAAGGTCTGCTGGGCATTATTTTTTGTTTGAACTGGATTTAATTTTTTCTCTTTTCGGTGTTTATAGCTTCTTAAAACATTGGACGCATTCATTGTTGTGGAAAGAGAAGGTCAAATCATTGCTTGTGCTGCTCTTTTTCCTTTCTTTGAGGAGAAGTGCGGAGAGGTTGCTGCTATTGCAGTGTCTCCTGAATGCCGTGGACAAGGACAAGGAGACAAATTGCTTGGTATGTTTTCTGATGTTTCTTTGTGGCATGATTTGTCATGTTTGTGTATGTTTATTGTTTTTGCTGATAGGATTTCAAATATTTTAGATTTGAATCCGAACGCAGTACTATATGTCCTTTTTCACATACCAAAGTTAATAAAAGTCTTGTGCAAGGGATATAGTTTGGACTCATGTTATTTTATCAGCTTTAGCTTGCTGAATTCAGCACACACGTTCTTAAATATAATCCAAAAGATAAGTAAAAAGCACTTTTGTGGACAGAAGGTTGATGATAATGTGGGACACTTTTCGTAGTTTTTTGCAGATGCAAGTAACTTTTTTGACATGGGTGTTTTATGCTGTAAAAGTTCCAAACCATTCTATTTGAGCCCATTTGTTATTAACATAATAGTACAGTGAGTACCTTGCGGCATCTAGACCTCAAACAGCTTAGTTTTAGCAATGTTAATGGTTTACATACTCATGATTCACAAATAGGACAGCTATATGGCACTGGGCTTATTGGGATCTAGAAATATTTTTAATGAATTTAGGTTCGTCCAAGGTATAAAATTGTATATGTAGAAGACCTCCATCATATCCATTAGACAACAGACACTTTTATATTCCATTGTTTTTCTGTTTATATTTATTCAATTTTTAGCATGTAGACTCTGAAAACATATTATTAATGATGAATTTATGGTGATACATTCTTAGATTTTATCGAGAAAAAGGCCTCTTCCCTCAACTTGGAAATGCTCTTTCTGCTTACAACCCGGACTGCAGACTGGTTTGTTTTCTATATTACATCCCTTGAAATCTTAGAAAAGCATATTGAATAAATATTTGAGATGACTAGTGGTTATTCTGCTTTAGGATTATTATATTCTGGATTTTCACTTTCCTTTGATGCCATATGCATTATTATAATTTGTTAAATTTCATGACTAAGATATATCAGTAACTCAATGGCATAAAGCTGGGAAGGCCTTATGTCTATCTGTTGGCAAATTTGTCACTATGAACCATTTCTTTGTTTGTGTATTAGTTTTACTTTCTCCCCTTTTAGCCTTCAACGATAGGATTGTTTTCAACATGACGAGGTTTGTCTTTAAGACTAACAATGACCTAACGTAAAGGAATTTTTTTTTTTTTTTACATAGTAGTTCAATTCTGATTTTTGGTTATAAGATTGAATCGTTTACATGCATAGTTAGATCTTGTTTAACTTATGAAAGCTAAGTACCACTGTTATTTTCTCTGTAGCTGTTGGATTGTCACTTCTGAACTACAATTGGTTTTTAAATATTGTGGTTATCTGTAATGCAATCAGTCAACTATTTCATGGCTGATTGTAATTATTGGTTTCTGATCGTATTACTGTGCATATTAGAACTTCCAACATTGAAATCATTTTACTCTTATTCTACCTGCAATATGATTTGGGGTCAATATTTGTGAGGATTAATATTATCCATTTGTTTTACAGGTTCAAGAGGCGAGGCTTCTCAGAATGTTCAATTGAAATGATACCTGAGAAGAGGAGGAATAAGATCAATCTATCCCGTAAATCTAAGTATTATATGAAGAAGTTGCTTCCTGATACAAGTGGAATAACTGTTAATAAAGCATTTAGCTAATGTTTTGTCATCTTGTAAAGTTTGTTTACTGATGCAGCATAAAAGGTACCATTCAAATTCAAAATTTTCTTGTAGTTTTGAGAATAGTTTAGCGATGATTAGAAACTTGATTTCAGTTATAACATTATAAATTATAATATATTAATACGTACCTAAAAGGATAGAAAAATAACTTTTGGCTTCTTTAGTCAACTTTCCCCCATTTAATGGAGAACATGACAATTCTGACTAGGCCCTCAAACGTTGTTTGCACCAACTTTGCTTTAGTTTTCATGTTGGAATTGTATTGTAACATTAACCAACCCTGGGTTTTAATATTGTAAATAGTATTGTAGCTGTATTAGTTTTAGGAAGTTTTATATCAATGAAATATAAAAGAGCTTAATCTTCAAAGCTTGAGCTTTGTCATGTGATATCAGAACGTCCCTGCATCAGAGCCAGACATGGTTTGGGTAATTTTATAATAATATTGGTAGTTTTACAAAGCCCCGTCTAGAACCTAAGAGAAAAGGGAAGATGAAGATGAGAAGTGTGTCTGTCTCCTTATTTATAGTTTGCAATAGTGGTCTTGATCCCACTTTCAGCATCGAGGTTTCTTCCTCTCTATCATACACCGTTCCTTCTACAATGGGACAAGGTTTGATGAAGAACTAATATCCATATGTTTGTTCAATTGAAAAGGAATCTGATGGATTTGAGGCCGTGAAGAAGGAAACTTATGATTTTTCTCACGATCCTGTTAAAGGTCTGGCAAAAGATGAGTGCTTTGATCGCGAAATTATCTTCATTTGTGGTTAGTGAATTTAAAACACGAGAATACAACAAGAGGTTTGGCTAATAAGATATTAGATGATTGTGAATGATAATGTTGCGTTTACCTTTACCTTTCCCCAATTTAATTTTGCTTTTACTTTCTTTAACTTGATCATCATTTTAAATTCTCAAGTTCAATTTCACTTTTGCTTGATCACAGAATATATCAAGTTGAGTTTCAATTTTCCCTATATTTGTTCAAATTAGTTCAGAACATGAACTGAATGTTGCTGCGAAATTTTATTGGCTTCCTGCAAAAATTTCTGGGAAGTGTAGCATTAGAGCAGAGGGAAAAGGTCACTCTGCTTCTAGTTATATGTGATATCCACGTGCTTTAACTAGTCTAGGATCAGTTCTATTTTTCTTGTGTTGATCGAGTATTTCAGTTGTAAATGACCCAAATGCTCATTTTTGGCACTTTTCCCCTCAAGTTTAACTTCAAGGGTATATTGATCTTTGTTCCCTCCGTGAAAACTAAAAGAAAAGAAATTGTAACATTAGTTTATGGGTAAAATAAAAATTATGGTAAACTTAACACTTGATGTCCTTGTTTAACACTTAATGTCCTTTTTTAAAAAATAACTATAATGTCATTAACTTATTTATTGTGCTCTTCCATCTAAAAAATGCGCAAGACACTTTTTAGACATAAATATATTCACTTTATGGACAGAATATGTGCATTTTTTATACGAAAAGACCTAATAATAAGAGAAAGCATAAGTAATGGACATTGTAGTCATTTCTCAAACATAGAACTTAATAAGTGTTTACTTAGATATAATTTAGGAATCGAGTTATATTTACCCATAATTTATTGTAGCTCAGTATTCAAAGAAAATTTGCAAAAAGGGTACATGTCCACTTTATTACAATAAAGAGTTAACTTGGCACAAATGTTTTCTCAAGAGTATACTGCTGCCGCATGCAGAAAATTTGCAGGGAAGAAAACTACAAACCATTTTGCACAACTTCAATCTTGTAGAACCGAAGTAGATGAAAAATACAATCAATTGCCCTCAGATTTTGGAAAACCCTTAAACTTGAAATTATCTGCATATGACTTCACCTGGAAGCAAAATAAAATTGGTTCCAAATGATAAGAGCTATAAATATATGCAACTTTTTACACAAGAAATGGAAATGCATGAATAAATATCAGTAAAAACCAACCTATGGCTAACAGTTGAGGCATCAAGTTTACCACCAGCTTAAGAATAAAAAATTCTTCAAGCATATGGTGCAATTCTTCTTTCAAACCAATATATTGCCTCCAATAAAAATTGACAGAATTTTAAATTTATAGCACATCATCATTAACTTGGAGCACATATTCTATCACCTTCAACAACTATGCAACCATATCTCCAATCAATTTGTTAGGTTCATAACAACAGCATCTAAGCCACCAGCAATTGCACTCCTAATGTCAAATGCTCTAATGATCGTATATTTGACGGCAATGCATGTGTATAAACAAAAGTTATATGAGCATCAGACATGAAAAAATGTCGTAGTCCAGAAAATAAGACACCAAAAATTGGGAAATGAACCAAGAAAACCTTCCATCAGATTGTGCAGTCTATGACTTCATCAGCAATTGGAACCTAGAACTGTAATGAATCAAAATTCCATGCAACCTAGATTAACCTTAATCCATAAAATACCAATGAAACTAAAGTTGGAAGAAATGAAATTTTGCTACTAGTCTAGTCCACAGTCGAGAAGAAAATAGTAAAGAGGATTCTCAAACCTTCAATAATGGTGTATGGCGCTTTTTAACCTGCAAATAATTTCCCATAAAAGAAATATATCAAAAGCAGGTAACATGGAAATCCATATTTGTGTTAGTTGGTACGATACATAGTGACAACAAGAAGATCAACCAGTTAGAACATAATCGATGGGCCATCTAATGTTAATGACTGAAAATAGTAATGCTTACAGCCTATTATAATACATCATAAAAACAGACCTGAAACTCGTTCAGAATTTGGAATACCTTTGCCAACTTTGAAACATTCAAGGAGGAAATAAGAGAGCTAGGAAATTAATAAGATAAATTTGTTCAACTAAGGAACTTAGATGATAAACAGCACATTCTCTTCCCATGCCTAAAAGAAGTATTGTCACAGAACATTTCACAAAGAGATACAATAGCAAAATCTCACCCTATAGTCCTTCATCAGTCTTCCATCCTAATTATTTATAATTTTGAAAAATGGAAAATGAACCATATACCACGAGCATAAATTAGTAGAAGCGTTGAAAAGCATGATCGAACAAAACTTAAAAAATAACTGAGAAATGACTAGATTGGAAAGCATCAGAGAGGCCAAAAAAGAAGTTCAAAAAATAAAAAATTGCTTCAGTTGTAAATTTTGAGAAAATTAAAGAATAATCACATACCACATATTCCCAACCATGTCGCTCAGCAAATGCCTTCGCATCTTCTTCACTGTCAAAACTGAGTGCAGAATCACCAACATTGGCATATGGATCTCCTGTTGATGTCCAACCCATCAGTGGATTTTCCCACCTGGATAAATGGAGATAGATAACAATCAATCACGTCCACAGGGTAGCTATCCCAATTTATAAATCACTTGAGCAATCAGAAAATGTATCCTTTACTTCATAAAGCATGTATTCATAGTCCAAATCCTATAAGACAGTTAATCAGATGACTGTAATAGATTTTCAAGGTCAAATACTTTTCAGTTAAATAAAGTTTGCCAGTAGTAAAAGAACTAATCAGTATTCACAAAACACAGAATAATCAATAATGGAATGATAACAAGAAAAGTTTGGTTCCATTTTTCAGATAGAAAGTCTTGGATAATCTGACAGTTATCTTTTCATTTATTTATTTTTTCACTTGGGATAAATATGGAAGTTTCAGCATCTCCAAGATTCAGTATGAAGAGATGATTATTCAACAATGTTTTGATCCATTATAATGCATTCCAGAAAGAGTTTGCCTAGTCACTATAACCATTTCTGAAAGTTTAATCTTCCGCAGAAAAATGTGGACAGAAGAATGAATGCAAATTCTTGGAAGACTGAACATACTTTTGTGTTGACATAAAATTGATTTTCCACCTTCCAATTTTTCCAGATCCTTGTTGAGTAGCAGTTCTGGCTGGTGAGTAAATCACCACCTGTGATCAAAGTCAGAAACTAAAACACTAACCAACACATCAAAGGGTGCATAAAGCATGATAAAAAATCAACGCTAATCCAGCAATGGTGGCTTGCAAGAATGGAAAACCAAAGCAAACATCAATGTTCATCAACTAAATGTCAGCACAAGCACTTTGTCATGAAAGATTCAACGGGTAATCTCATATTCTCAAAATCAGTAAACAACTAGCTAGCCCAACAACAAACCAAATAAAAATAAGCAACATGCTTTCCATATTAATAACTTTCACTTGCAAAAGATAAACAAAGAAATCTTTTTCCAGACCTTAATAAAATACTATCTCAAGAATTACCTAAAAGAGACACAAGGTGTATGGAAAATATGACAATTTAACAATTATATACTGCTCTTTTCTAGAAATGAAATCCCAGAAAAGCAGCCCATAAAAATACAGCTAAGTTCATTAAGACCAAAATGCAAAACATCAAAAACCCTAATCTATCAAATCAAACTAAAAATTGACATAGAACCCAACCACCTGATCCCTAAAATGCGAAATTTAGGAAACAAAAAAAGAATAATCCTTCAAGAGTCAGTCAAACTGAATGTAGAGAATGAGATAAGGGCGATACCCTCCTGCGAAGGTGCTCGTCGGGGATTCCAGAGACCATTCCGATCTCGCCGGGCTTCACCTCTGCCTCCACCAATGCGTCCGCTGACGCAGAAAATGGTCTCGAGAATGTGCCCATTTTTGTGCCAAGTGCGCGACCATGGCTCCAGACTCTTTGCAGAGAGCTCGCCATCTTGACTCAAAACAACTAGTAACAATTTTGGGTGCGATCGTTTTAGCTTTGTTGGAGTTGTGGGAGGTAATGGCGTAACAATGTAACAATAAGTCACTAACATTTTTTTTTTATGATAAAACACAATAGTTAATAAAAATTGTTTACCTGTACCCGAACTTTGCAGAAATGCCCTTCTAGTTTAAGATATATAATAAAATGCACTATAAATTAATTTTAAAATAAATGAGGTCTAATGAAAAAATAAGTAAATAAGATAAAATATTTTTTTTACACACGCTTGTGTCCAGGTCTAGACTAATAGTAGTATTCAAATAAAATCATTGGCAATTCTATGTCTTGATCTTTAAAATAATATTCAAATATTCCTTCAAAACAAAAAAGTGATATTCTAATAACACTTTCTCTTTAGAGAAGTTATTTTGGGATATTTCATTTTTTTCTTTAACTTATAAAATTAATAAAAAATTTTTGAATTCAATATTTCTTACTCAGCACATTGTTGTGAAAACTCTTTAATTTGATTGGCTAATACAATGATAAAATTCATGAATGATAATAATTAAATTTATTTAAAAAAATTCAAATTACTGTTTTTTATAAATAAACAAGAAAAAAAACAGGTTAAGCACATCAAATTTACTTCAATAAAATTGGATTTTTAACTTTGAGCAATTTAGGTATATTTGTATTTTATCCTAGCAGTTTTGGTGCTTCTTTCTAATTTCATAAAACTTCAGGGGCCAACGTGTATAAACATATACTACAGACTTTCAAGGGAAGAACCAAAGAGACACAGATTATAGTACATTTTCATTTCCACGGCCAAAAATAAAAGTACATATAATTCATGTAATATTTTCACTTTCTTGTCTGCAAATCCTCCAAACGTAAAAATTTTCCAAGATTATAATCCAATGATCGCCATATGAATTCTCCACGTCTTTCACATTCTCTGCCAACTTCTTGTTGGTTCCTTTGATCAGGTATTCACACACCCCAAAAACCTCACACGATTTTGGTTTTTAAATTTATTCCTTCTTTCTATAAAGAAATTATGATCTGTTTTATTGTTTTTTCAATTTCTGAGCTGAATTTATATATTTTCCGTTTGATCTGTACTAAATTTTCGAAGAATTTAACTGAATCAGGCCTATCTACAGATAAATATGAGTTCTTGCCTTATTGGGTTTCTCTTAATTCTATGTGATAAGCTTTTCTATATTTTATGTTTTTTTTATCTGATGGGTAAAGAGGGAAGGCGTAATTTGACCTAATCTGACACAATTGTAAAAATTCATTATTGAAATGGGTATTGTCAGAAAATTTTTGCTGTATCAGTTTAAGCTAAAAAATTTATAGTTAGCTGCAAGAAAAACTATCATTTCCAATTTGGCACTAAAAGAGTAGGGAAATTACAATTTTATATGCTTCTTTATGCTGGAATGCATCTGTAAATTCAATGGTTAGAATTATTACTTCCTTTAGAGGTTTAACTTGCCAGGCAATCGTTTGGCTATTGTTTTGCCTGGCGATTTACGTATTTCTGTTTAGTGTGCATTGTCGGGTGTTTGGCTTGTAGGACTATGTGCAAAGTTGAGGTGCTGTAGTGTCTGATTATCTTTATTTAGGTGGATTTACTAAAAGGTGGTTCGTTCAATTTTCTTTCAGGGCATTGAACCTCCCTTGATGGGTGCTCCGAAGCAAAAGTGGACAGCAGAAGAAGAGGCAGCCCTCAAAGCTGGAGTGCTTAAGCATGGGACTGGCAAATGGCGAACAATACTTATGGATCCTGAGTTTAGTGCAATTTTGCGTCTACGGTCTAATGTTGATTTGAAGGTATTTGTGATAAACATTTGGCATGTTTGCTCAGGATAGGAAAAAATAAAGCACCATGGATTTTTGTACTGGTTAAATACCAACAATTTTCATTTGTTTGTTTCTGTTTGTTCACTTTTTATAAATATAAAAGTAGAGCTTATTAGGCTTTAGCATGCTGTGTTGTTATTGTATATAAACCTTGTTGTCCAATTATGGACAGGATAAATGGAGAAATATAAATGTGACTGCAATATGGGGCTCCAGGCAGAAGGCGAAACTTGCACTTAAAAAGACTCCACAGACCCCTAAACATGATGATAATCCCAAGGCTTTGAGCATTGTAGTTCAGGGAAATGAAGAAATTGTTGATGCTAAGCCTTTAGCAATATCTAGTGGAACACCAAAGAATATTGGTTCAAAAGAACTACTTGCAAGGTTGCTTTTTCTTCGACTATGTGATATTTCCACATTATTGTTTTACTGCACATGGATGAATCTTTGATAGTGGATTGCAATTGAACATTTTGTTTTGATATCTTAAAAGGAATCATGTTATATGTTCATATATTATACATTTTGATCGGTGCAGCCTAGTTGTGATCATATTTTTACATGCACAAGAAGGGGAGTAGGTTAGCTGCCCTAAGCCTGTAAAGCAAAGAATGGTTAGGCAAGCAACAACATAATAAACTGCCTTTTATTAAAAAATAAAATCAGCACGAGTTCTATCATTAAATTGAAGTTTCATCTGGATGAAGGTGAATGGGAAAAAATGGCTATCTAAACTAGATTTGGGCATGAGACTATGTGTCATTGTTGGTGTGAGATCTTTTGGTTCTTTTTCTGGCAAAGCAATGTGCATGCTAGTTCAGCTAAATATTAAGTTTCACTTGTGAGAGTCCCCTTGCATGAAGTTTTCATAGCTTTATAGGCCTTTCTTATTTTTGATACTCTGATTTATAACGTCATGAATTCACTTGACAGAACCATATGCTGCAAAAATTTAGCTTACATGGGGCCAGTATATATCAACCAGGTCACCTCGTGGATGTTATTTTAAATATAAAAAAATTGTTGCTTAAATGCCTCTTTGTTGTAGCCTGGGATATAACTGGCTGTCTGAAAACATGGCATCTGCTTCTTTTGCCATGTTTTTTCCTGCCACTCTCTCTTTCTCCAGTCTCTTTGATGCCTAAGGTTATAAACCAACTTGTGACACTGATAGGGCAGTAAATGAGCCAAGCCGAGTTGAGTACTATTGAGCTTGAGCTTGGCTTGATGAAGGTATACTCGGGCTCGAGCTCTGCTCGTTTACAATTTGTAGTTGGGAAAAAAAATCTTGACCCCTTTTAGGCTTGAACTTGGCTCATTTATTAAATTTGCTCGATAAGCAAGCTCGAGCACAACTTGTTAAATTTATTGAACAAGCTTGAACGAATTGTTTCGAGCCGACCCTTGAGCAGCTTGCTCATTTATTGCTCTAGACATTTCATATGATGACTAGGGTCAACAGACACTTGTACTTATTTATATTTGTTAATTGGGTCCATCTCATTTGAGGTAATAGAACAGCATATTTTTTATACAAGATATTTTACTTGGTGATTGAGGAAATAGAACTTCTTTTTTTCTGATGTAGAAAATGGCAGCAGTGATTATTGACAGTACAACTGGTAACACTTGTAATCTAGATTATTCTATGGTCCACAAATGATTTATATATTTAGGAAAAGGAAGCTACATTTCCCTGCATCTTGCTTTGAAGATAAGTTGGAAGAATTTTGGTAGGTCAAGGTCATTATATCATTGTATTGGAAGCCATGCTGACGGTTTTTTAGCTTGATATGATTAATGAGCTAGTCTATTGCGACTACTTTCTGTGGTTGTAGGATAGATAATCTAATATTAGAAGCTATTACCACATTGAAGGAGCCAAGTGGTTCTGACAGGGCTTCGATTGCTTCATACATTGAGGTGAGTCACATATATATCTTTTAGTTCTAATTTGGGGAAGCTTGTATGTTGATACTCTGCAGTAAGAAAAATCAAAGAAAATGTAACTACATGATGTATTTAATTCTTGTAATATTTGATTGATAAGATACTGTGAAGATGTCTATTCTCTCCTCTTTTGCTTTCGTTCTCTCTCTTGAGTGTGCTCATGCTTGTTTGCTCTTTCCACCTGCCTTCTTGTTAACTATCCGTGGAAATATTGCAAACCAGAGTTTGTTTCTTGAATTTAAAAATAGAAGAAATTCGAAACTGTCTGATTTGCTTATCTGTTCAAACTGATTTAAACCTTGATCATTTTTCAAATTTGTAGGAAAAATACCGGGCACCCTCAAATCTCAGGAAGCTATTGGCAGGAAAATTAAAGCTTCTGACTGCAAATGGAAAATTGGTCAAGGTAATCTGATGCTGCAGCTCTATCATGGCTGAACAAAAAAAGGTTATCGTTTCTGTTTCTGGGAATGTAAGCAAATTTGTAGGCTAAGAAAAAGTGTCCTTCGAAGTTAGAATAAATTTTATTTCTCAAGACTATTGGTACTTTGGTAGTTAATAGAATTGATACTAATAAATTTTAGCCTACCTGACAGCAGTTGAAATTTAATCCTATTGATTTTTAAGTCCAAAGAATTACTTAATTATTTTTCGCTATAATTTTGATGATAAAATCATTTTATTATTTTGATCCTAGAGACCTGTATGCATAAGGATATTTTTCCATATATCACCTTCTCTCTTCTCAACGCTGTCCATCTTAATCGCTTTGCTTAGTTTCATAAAAAGTTGCATGTATTAACCATATGAAGCTAATTGAGTTGGTATCCACTAACTGCAAAGTAATAATTAGTTCCTTGTTATTATTGTTTCAAATTCATTTTTAGAATTGTATTACAGGTAAAGCATAAGTACAGACTTGCACCTAGTTCAGCAGTTTCTGATGGAAGAAGAAACTCTCAACACTTGGCAGTTTCTGAAGGAAGAAGAAATTCTCCACACTTACTTGTAGAAGGAAAGCAGAAGGATTCTTCGAAAACTGAGATGAATACCACCAAAATCCTGACTAAATCCCAGGTTGATCAAGAGCTGTCAAAGATTAAGGGCATGACTGCCCTTGAGGCAGCTGCAGCTGCTGCAAAGGCAGTTGCAGAGGCAGAAGCTGCAATTGCAGAAGCTGAGGAGGCAGCAAGGGAGGCTGAGGCAGCGGAAGCTGAAGCAGAAGCAGCACAAGTTTTTGCAAAAGCAGCAATGAAGGCATTCAAGTATCGGACTCGCCATCTATTAAATGCTGTTGTCAGCAAGTCTTCCTAAAGGTATATAGGTCTATATCTACTAAAAGCTATAAACGATTCTTTAGTGTAAAAAATATTTGCATTTTTCTTTCCTTTTTATGGGAACCCAATGCAATGAAGGTTCAGGTTCTTCGCTAAGAATGTGAATAAATTTGAGCAGTTAACCATTTTTGCAGAGCTTTGAGTTTAATTCTCTCTCTCTCTCTATTGAACTAATTTTTCATAGAAAATATGCTGAACTTCACATAATTTCATCCAGCAATCGAGGTAATTTTACTTTATTTCTAATCTGTCGGCAATATCCAACCTTTTCAACATTCTGGGTATGAACTTGTCGATGATGAATGTTAGGAAGAACGTGGTCTGCTGTTCCAAGAACAATTTCCTATTTTCTCCGTTGAAACTTTTCAGGTTTAGCCATTTTTTTGGCACACCCCATATGTGTTGCAGGTCTAGTCACTTTACTTGATGTGGTTGTTCAATGAGGATTTTTCCTTCAAATGAGCTTTTGATACTCTATTTCTCATATCTAGGTTTTCTTGACACCTGTCTTTACATATTTTCAATGCTACAGTGTATAGTACCTTATTCTCGTTTTCCTTTTTCCTTTGGGTTTTAAGAGAACGGGGATGGAATATGGAAAACTCTGATTTGATGGCATATGTTATGAGCTTACAAATACAGTTTGTTTTATTAGTATTTCTGATTGTTGTTAATCTTATTGTTATAATTTTGCAGATGTTTGAGTTCTTGAAATGGACTTTGGGCGGGAAACATGCAATGGACTGAAGTGGTGCAGCTGTATGAAAGTTCCATCATGTCCATAACTGTAAATGTGGTTAGTCTTGTAAAATCTGGGAATGCAAATATTGAACCATGAAATCATGTTCCTTTTGGTTGGGAACATATAGGGTTTTTTTTATTTTGAAACTTTATAATGAGGTAAAAGAGTAGATACCGGTGATAGAATCAGAAATAGCCGAATAGGACGCTAGATTGGCTTAAGTTATATCAATTATGTGCACCTTTTCGATGGTTAGTCAATCTAGTGGAAGAGTGTTTTTGAGTTTCTCTCTCTATCTGTATATATATGTGTGTTTGTGTGTGTGTTTGTGAATGGAACTTTGACCGAGGCAGTTCAGAATAAATTATTTTAACAGATGTTCTTCAAGAGGATGCTTAGAAACCCTAAATAAGCAACGCCTCTGTTTATCAATTCTCATGTTGGTAAGGATGTCCATTTTCACCCCATCCGACTCAATCTGATCGAAACCGGCCCGAGTTCACAGGATAAAACTAGATCCGTTTATAAATGAGGCCGGTACGGATAAATACCAATCTAATCCGGCCGGTTTAATTCTCTTTTTCTTTAAAAAATACGCCCTATTTAGTTATTTTACGACCTAACGCAAGGCAGATACCTATCTATTTTATATAAAAGAAATTTTATCCATAATAAATTTATTAAATGATGAGAAATGGAGAGAAATCCTTGACTTGTGAGTGAATTTATGAAATGTGCTGGCTAGAATCCTTCCATATACATTATAAATGAACTTGAAGAAATACAAAATCCTCAAACATAATCAAATTGATGAGCGTTGGGTTAACTCAGCTGAACCAAACCAAATAAGCTCAACTTCGATCCAACCAAATGCATTTTTAGTCCAAAACCAAATAGTATAAAAAAAACAAATGAACTCGAACTGAATCAGTTTCGCTCAGTTTGGGTTCAATCATTCTGCAAATGATAAGCTCAGTTTGGGTTCAATCATTCTGCAAATGATAAGCTCTTATGGACGTAAAAATAAATAGGTTAATCATATATGTAAGCAAATTAGAAACCAAATGTTTTTTCTCACCAAACCAATTGGTGACAGAATTTTTGGAAACACCTAACGAAATCCAATCAACATAGGTCAGTTTGATTATGGTTTTGTTAGAAAACGACTATAGCTAACCCAAAGCCAATTGTATTTGACTGACTTTGTTTTGCAAACAGGCTAATCTCCCCATCTCTTCAGCAATTAAAAACATGGAATTACAAACTGCACCCTTTCCTGCATCCCACTTTCACGAGCCAGCAAATTAATCATAGCTAGAACTTGGAGGATAAAGCAAGCATTTTAGTTTATGAAACAACTAGTTATTTCAGATGATGTAGGAGTCCAATGCAACACACATTTCAAATATCCAACCTCTAGCATACAAAAACTTTAGGCAAGCAAGAAGTAAACCAAAGAATGTGAAATGACAAATAGCTTATGAAATGACAGGCCTGAGGGCAAAGTGTCATCAAATCAACTACTGGAGGCATTGGCAAGAAACATACAGAATTTCAGTGCAACAGAAATGAGAAGGCTGAGATAGAACAGCAGAAACACAATAAGTGATTGGATAAGGAACAAATGGATTCATACAACGGCAAAAGCAACTTATTAAGGAACAATTGAGAGAAGGAATATTGAAATAGCTTATGTTTGTGCATTTTAGATTAGCAAATACTATATAGTACAGAATATTGAGCATATTGAAGTGTAAATGATAAGTTTGGGGCAAAGCTAATATGAGATGGAAGGAAGCACAAAGAAATGACTTAGCTCTAAACTGAGTGGAATGGAGGAAACATGTCCGCATAGCCGACTCAACTAGTTGGAATTAAGACTTGGGTTGGGTTGACTACAAAATATATTATTTGCTTTCTCAATAGTAAAATGTCCTCACACAGATGGAACAAGAACAGTAAACGAGGGACTCAGTAGTTTTATATGAAGTGAATATTTGTCCTCACAGTTGGATCATATCAAAATGTATACCTGACATCCTAACATAGTCAATTACTACAAATAATTCAAAATAGTATTTCTTTCAGCTCTGCAACTCCAACAGCTTCTAGGGTTCATAAGTATATTTTAACAAGCGATATAAATTTCATATATCAATCTCAATTTGAAAATAAACATATCAATATCAGTTATAGCACATATGAAATGCAGAAACCATTGTCTCCTCATGGATATTAAATGCCAATTCTCATTACCAGTCAATACCAAAACTAAACATGAAGCAGTTAATCACGTATGTACCAAAAGATTAAAATTTTAACATCCTCAGCAATTAAAAAAAAAAAAACCATTTGAGGAGAACAGTTTAATCAATCTTATCTCCAATGATGATTTCCATTTTTCAACTATGCTAGAGAGATTCTGTTATTCTACATCGGAACAAAAAATTACAAAAACATTTAATAAAAAAGAGAGGAGGAGAGCAAGAAATTCATTCCAGTACCACAGTAGCTCCTAATTCTTTGAGCTTCTCAATAATGGGATTTGCCTCCTCTTTAGTGACTCCCTTCTTCAAAACGACAGGCACTTTCTCTACTAAGTCCTTAGCCTCCTTTAAACCCAAATCTGTAAAGGTCCTAACTTCTTTTATAATCTTGATCTTCGCTGCGGCATCGAACTTTTCCAGCTTAATATCGAATGCTGTCTTCTCCTCCGCCGGCTTGGCAGCAGCCGGCCCGGATCCAGCGGCAGCTGAGCCGGATAAAACGGCACCAGAGAGAGCGGGGGAATGGCGATGGAAGCCCATTTTGTGCCGAAAGAGAACTGCGTAGTCATGCCTCTCGATCTTATTGAGATCAAGGAGCTGATCGGCGATGCGCTCGAGTTTCTGCGTTTGAGTTTCGGAGACGGAGGAGGTTGTGGAGGCGGTACAAAGAGAACGAGAAATGGGTTTTGACGTGAAGTTGAGGAGTCTGATTAGGGTTTTACTGTGCATTTTTACGGCTATGGAGTGCATTCTTGTCGAGATTTTGAGAGGGTTTATGAAAACATATTGGAGTATGTCGAGGACAACTGGTACTGTTAAGAAACTAAGCTAGGGTTCTGAACAAGAAATGCAAGGGTTAAAAAAAAACCTATACACATTTAATAATTTAATTTATAAAGATCCAAACAGAATAGATATTAAAAATATATTTTTTAATAATAATTTAAAAAACACTAGTGAGACCAGAAAATTAATGAATCACCAATCTTAAAATAAAATAAGAATAATCTCATATTTAAATCAGTGAGAAATTGATAATTACGATATTAATTTAATATATAATATAGTAGTCTCTCAATGGATTTCATAGCATGGAAATTTATAGTTTATTATTTCAGTCAATTAATAAATGAAGTAATAAATTTTCAATTTTTACATTCAAATGATTTATGCATGCTTCTTTCATTGGTTTAGAATATGATGGATGACCTAATGTTGCAAAAATCTCTAAAATAATATAATAAATCTGATTATTTCTGCTAAAAAGAAAAAAAATATCCATTAATCACTATGTGTCTCCATATGTCCTAAGGAGCTGCTTAATCTATATACATATATGATCTGCTTATAGCTGCTTCTTAGTTCTTATGCCCGAATTCAAAGGGGGAGAATATCCTTCCTTGTTTCCTGCTTTTCTTCCAGGCTTCCAGTATATCAGCTGCTGAGGGTAATTTAGATTCATTAGAATCATCAACCTGGTTCATGGGTATTTCAAATTCCACGTCGTTCAAATCTTTCAACGTTCCATCCAAACAACCACTAAACCTACCAGACGTCACATCATTAATAGAAGCCTCCATTTCAGTGTGTATTCCATCTTGGTCACTACTATGGTTTTGCAGGCTAGAGACTTCATCAGTATCACTATCATCATCACCATCTGTAACACTGGACTCGATATATGTGACATCAGTTTCATTAACAAGAGCATTATCGTGCATCTCCAGATTTCCATTTACTGTATTTGCATAAGAAACTGGCATCTCCATTGTCTTATTACTGATGGTATCCTCTCTGTCAGGATCCAAATGGGAACTATCTATGTCTTCAATGGCTGAAGCAATTGAACTTGATAAGTAAGTTGACGTGCCATATCTACATAGAGCTTGCAGTGATCTTGACAAGTTTATGACCGTTGGCTCTGCTACAACATTGCAATTAGCAAGTGCATCTAACAGCTTTTCTAAACTACCCTCAGCAATTTTATCCCTATTCTTCTTGAAAAGATCTAGCCACTGCCTTTCACTGATTCGAAATGGGGCATGAGCCACGGTGTTGACCAAGATCACAGCTCTTTCATAATTTTGTTGAGCCGTTGCTTGAAATATCATTTCAATGAACAATGAAGGATGAGGAATTTCTCCAGCTTCCAAAGTTGACTCAAATGCATGCTCCAGAAGATGACCCTGCATTAAGAACAAAACAAGCAGATTAAATATCTGCTTGCGTTGAGCTCCTGACATAATTTAAGATAAAAGGTCTACATTACCAATGACTTGAAAAATTAAATGACATAACTTCAAAGATCAAAGATGTGAATCAATAACCACCTTCCCAGCTCTGGATGCTTCCACAAGTAGCGATGCATGCTTGCGTTGATCTAGTTGATACCCAGAGAAAGCCATCTCTTTGTACACAAGTTCAAAGTACTCCCATTGAAGTGCACTAGCAGATGCCTTGAGCATTGAGCTATACGTGTACTCATCTGGAACGATAGACGTAAAAGCACCAATGGCTCCTTTCATTTCCTCAAATAACTCCTTAGCTTCAGAGAACAAATCATTCTGGCCATAAACTTTCAGCATAATATTTATGGTCCCTATGTTGGGGATGCAATGGGCTTTCATGTACTCAAAGATAGAGATGCAATCATTGAGATACCCACCATCCAAGGAAGACATTATCATGCCAGTGAAAGTAACCTCCAATGGTTTACTATGACGAAGTTTTTTCATCTTCTTAACCTGCAGACATATAACCCAAAAAAAAAAAAAAAAAAAAAAAAAACATGGAACGATAGACGTTAAAAGCACCAATGGCTCCTTTCATTTCTCAATAACTCCTTAGCTTCAGAGAACAAAATCATTCTGGCCATAAACTTTTCAGGGGACTAAGTATTTATGGTCCCTATGTTGAGGGATGCAAATTTGGGCTTTTACTGTACTCAAAGATTAGAAGATGCAAATCATTGAGATACCCCACCATTCAAAGGAAGACATTATCATGCCAGATGAAAGTAACCTCCAATGTTTACTATGACGAATTTTTTTCATCTTCTTAACCATAGCAGACATATAACCCAAAAAAAAAAAAAAAAAAAAAAAAGATGAAAACTTTCGAGCCTCTCAAATTTTAGGCTTTCCACACACCCATAGAAGTTACATAACAACAAAGAAGAAAAACCGATCTAAAAAAAAACTAACCTCATAAGCAAAGCTTTCTTGCCACCTATCATTGTTGCAAAGGCAGCAAGCTTAATCATAATATACATAGCTGTCCAACCAACTCAAAAAAAAAAAAAAAAAAAAAAAAAAAGATGAAACTTTCTGAGCCTTCAAAATTTTAGCTTTCACACACCCATAGAAGTTACAACAACAAAGAAGAAAAAACCTATCTAAAAAAACTAACCTCTAGCAAAGCTTCTTGCCACCTTCCATTGTTGCAAAGGCAGCAAGCTAATTCATAATATACACTAGCTGTTCCAACAACTCCTCTTTGTTCCATATCTCTCACTGCTTCCACAGCTTCATTGACTTTACCTTCCTCCCAAAGAGCATTTACGAGAACTGGAGTTGCAAAATGATGCATTAGACAACAAATATCACTACCTGCTGCAGAAAACAGACTAAATAAACTACCTTTATATGTAAGCGCTTTTGGAGCTTCTCCACTTTTGTTCATTTTCTTAAATAACAGATGGACAAGGTCATACTTGCCAGAATGCAACATTACCTTTAAAAAGCACCTCCTGTAAGACTTGAATACAAATATAATTTGAGGAAAAACATAAGTTATGATCAAGAAATTACCTCCATCGCTAATCCATATGTTGCACCATTGGGCTTAAGACCACTCTTTCTCAACTGCTGAAACACCCATGACACACCTTTCCACTGCTTGGATGGAACACAGGCATTTAATACCTAGCAAGCAAATTGGAAAAAGATAAAATTATTCTGTTGCTAGAATGCAGTTTAACGTACCTAGGCAATTTGAATAGAGGAAATGGTGATGTTTTCTTACAGCATTATATATAACCACATCTGGTTCAAGGACAGGGTGCCAGTTCTTGTTGTGTCCCTTAGAAGGTTTCTGCCTCATGGATTCAATAATCTTAAGCAACTCTTTCAAATCACCAGCTTGTCCAAGTGTAACAGAAATGATGTGATATGCAGCCATATCAGGATACATATTGCGGTCCTTCTGAATTGCTTAGGAGTAAGAATCAATCCAGCAAAATAAGAAAGGTAAACAATAGAGAAATAAAAGAACCATAATGAATGAAATAAAAAGTTCAAAGAAAATTACACGCATCAAATTAAAAATGCGAAGAGCTTCCTGGGGCCTCTTTGTTTTCCTGAGCACTGACAACAATTTTGTGTAAACAAACCTACAAATAAATTGGTTCAAAAATTGTTTGAAGGTAATGTTAAATCTGCAAACCCAAATTCTTGAAACAAAGCGGAAAAATAATCACCTGCTTTTACAATCTCTACGCTCCTTATCATTATATACCCATTCCACAACTTGCATAGCTTGTTCCCACTTTCCTTTGTCTCCAAGCCCTTCCACAATTTTCAGCAGCTGCCCTTCGTGAAACCACAACCCTGACTGCTTCATTATCTTTGCTAACTTCCAATCTCTCACAGTAACCTTTCTTTCACTTAATCTAAAAACCCAAAAATAAAATTCGCAAAATTGAAAATAATACAAAAGTGACAACAATAATTTTAAAGAATTAATAATAAATTAATCATAATCACGCACTTATCAACAAGAAACCGAATTGCCTCCTTATCACTGCGTCTCCGTTTGGTCGGATCCCATTGCCATTGATTATCCTTTCTCAACCAATCATCATTTTCCACTTCAATATCATTATCCAAAACCCAATTCAAACCTTCCTCAAAAACTTCCTTCAACTCTCTCAAATTCTCCTTCTTTAACGCGTCTCCATTAAATTCTTTACTTCCACTTGCAAGCTCTCTCAAACTCACTCTCTCTATTCTCTCCCAAGGTTTTCCCACCAACAAACCGCCATTTCCAGACCCTGTCTCCGCTTTTATTGCCTTGTTGAATTTTCTGTACTCACGTTTTAGGATTTGAAAATGCGTTTCCTCGGCCAGGGCTTGCTTTTGGGAGGGAGTGAGAAGTGGAGCTTGTTGCGTTTGTGCCATTTTGTTGAGTTTGCGATTGTGTTTTTGAATTTGTTTCTTGCGGAGAGCTCGAATTATTTTGGGAGTTGGATACACGCCTTTCTTTAAGAGTCTCTGTTTGATGGCTTCTATGTTGGGTTCGAATTTCGGTGTTGGGACAGAAGAGGAAGGAGCCATTGGAGCTTCCATCATTGGAAGTGAAGGAGAGAAATGTTAGCGGAGAGAACTGGAGTGGCTAAAGCTGATGTTTTTTAGTCTGGTATATTATCAGTATAGGCCGTGGGTTTTGGCCAACGCTAAGCTGTTGTTCGATGTTTACTTAGTTTTTTTATTTTCTCTTTATTGAATTACATATAAACTATAATATTTTATAATTAATTTTAAATTAATGTATACATAAAAATTTTAGAAATAATTTTATTAATTAATTCTATTTTATTGTCTTGATTATTATATTTAACAACTAAATTTTTATATTAACTTTTAATATATGCTATTTTCCTGGTACCACAGCGCACATACACAAAATCGCTATAGTTTTATTAAGGGGTGTATGTGCTATAAAAATAACTTGTGAATTTCAATCATAAAAATTAAATAAAATTATTTTCTTATTTTATAATAAAATAAAAAACAAATTTTAGCTAAAAACCTAAAATTAGATTTTGAAGTGAGAAATCAAAAAATAAGAATTATCATTATATCAACTAGAAGAGCGAAGCGCAACTCAGCCATAGGGAACAATGAAAACCCGGGCATGCTTCACTAGAAACGGTATAATCATAATATACAGTACAGATAGCTCAGAAGGAAGAAAGACTAATTAAAACAATTAAGATAGAAAAGTTAGTTAATTATCTGAGTCAATGGGCCAGCATATGGACCTTTAAATAATGACATACAACAAGACTTAACTCTTAGACTTCGAGTGCTTTACAAGCCAATCAATAACTGAATCTATGTTGGTTGAATTCTTGCAAGAGATCATGAAACAGCAAACTTCTCTGTTAGTAATCGACGTCAAACCCCTGCGAAGTACAAGCCCATTTTCACCGTCAGAACATTGAATATATCTGAATTCAGCAAAATTTAAAAGAATCAACATTTGCGGAATGGTGTATATTGCAATATCATACATTTCATCTGTCAAAGCTTGCTTCGACAGAGCTCCTGGCTTGTCAATCTTGTTCCCTAGCACCAACAATGGGATACCATGCAGTGATGGCTTACTCAACAAATCATGAAGTTCACTTCTTGAAATACCCAGGTTATCAGGATCAGCAGCATCAACAACATAACTGCAGCAATCAAATAAAAGTCATCATCTAATTAAGAAAACAGTGATTGAACTGACTAACAAATATTTAGAAATTAGAACACAATAACTATGGACGGACATGGAAGCCGGATCCATGATCCAGAATATTTCACCCAAAACTTTAAGATTAAAAATTAGACCTGCAAATCATCTTTGGCAACAGTTTGTCCAATTTTACATCATCACCAATGCAAAAACTACAGAAGCAAGATAATCATTACAACTTCCAGCCAATTTGTGTCAAATGAAATAAAGAAACTCAACAGTTATAAAGCAAGCTGCAGGCTGAAATTTCTTCAAGACACAATATGTTAACTGAATTGGAAACCTATTTCCTAGCTGTGGCATTCACTCTGTCCTGAGATTCTCAAATCACAAAAGTGATGGACTCATAATATATTAAACCTTGATAAGACATTGTTCTTTGAAAAAGGTTTTGCTTGATTTATTCCTGATTTAATCAAAATTTTACTATCGGTGGAAGCAGGGGCAGACGTACATCAGGGGCAACAGGGGCACTTGCCCCCACTGCTACACTAAAATTTCAATGGACATATGTGCTACTTTTGTTATTGCTGCCACTCATAAAGAGAGACTCGTCCGCACTGCCCCCTGAATTTTAACAGTCAATAGGATGTGCAAGTCCAACCCCCCAAAACCCCACCTCTTTCCTCCTCCTTCCTGAAATTATATCCTGAATCTGCCCCTAGGTGGAAGGTTCAGTATTTAGAATGGGAAGAGCTCATTCCGTGGGGTCTAATAGACCTGTTGAAGTTAGTAATTTCCTCCAGTTCAAAAACATAGGATTCAACCTGGAAAAACAAGTAATCTTAATTACTAATAGATTTGATAGCTTTCAAGTTTCAACACAAGAGAAATTTAAAAATGCAGCGCCTTCTATTCATGAAGAACCACTGTACTTTTATCATAAACATTGTTTTCAAATTTCTAGACTTGCCAAAGTTAACTGTATACAGAGAGGCCAGGACCATTGCAAGAAGCTGCAAATCCCCAAGAAGACCAAAGGAGGGAAACTGAGTTATACATGACATGGAAACCCTTAAGTTTTTGTCCAACCGAAATAATGAACACACTTTATGACATAAATGAAACATGTGAATTAGAAACTTAATACAAGAAGTGGAAAGATATTAAATGAGATATGCAAACTTAGACTTCTACCGAAAGAAATGCCGGCCATAACTCTTTACAACTCACCAACATCCAAAGTTGAAATTTAGTGATAAAATATATGACAATGAAAATTTTCAGCAATATGTGGTATTTATATGTAAATTGACTTGCACACAGTAACTATCCCATAAAAACCTGAAATGAATTTCATTCCCACTGCAGAAGAAGAAAATGAACAGCTAAAGAGCATGATCTTGATAAGATTTAAACAGCATAGATTATTTGTGGTCTCATAGAAAAACATTCACCAATTATTCATCTTCCAAGTGCTAAAAGCAACATGGCAAATAAATTTCTTATTAAGAGTCAAATTAAACAGAGAAGTAAATCCATACACAATAGCAGAGACTGCACGACAGTATCGCTCCCACATGCTGCGAAATCTAGGTTGACCTCCAAGATCCCACAACTTTATTGTGACATTTCCTTTTGTTAATTTCCTCATATTGAATCCTACCTGAAGATTAAATGGTACAAAATTAAATAAATATAATATAATATAATTCGAAGAAATATAAATGGATACAGATGGAAGAGAGGGGAAAACACAATGACGCAAAATATCCCTGTTTGCAGAAGGGAACTATAAACCTTACAGAAAGATGATATCAAGATTTTATTCTGCAAGACAACTTACCGTAGGGATCATGTCTTCACTATATCCACCAGTCTAGAAACAAGGCAAGAAGTTAGTTTCCAACACATCAACCCAAGAATTCAACAAAGGGAACGACATATCTGATCCATGCAATAATAACTTACAGCGACAACATTTACAAGAGAAGTCTTTCCAGCATTCTGAAGTCCAATCAAAGATAGTTCCATCTCCTGCTTGAAAAAGAGGCTGCAGTCCAACATACATGAGTGTGAGCTAAGCAATGTGAAGGACCTCTTTAAAAGCCAATAATAAAAGCAAGTAATAAAGTGAATAAAATTATTAATAATTTCCCCTAACATGTGTCTAGACTCCAGATAAAACAAATAACCTCTTTCTTGAATGTTTTCTATTCAATGTCTCATCTTTCTAGTTATGGTAAGTGAATCAAGGATAATATCCATTTTGGATTCTGTAAATACACCTCATCAAAAGCCTTATGTCAGATACTCTGTAGTCCATTGGCCTTAGTAGCACATCAATTCCAAGAAAAACAAAATTACAGAATAAAATAAAATTGAAAGAAAATAAAAGAAAATATAATTAAAGAAGTAACAATTTGTAGCCACCGGATTGAAAAATGCATCTCAGTCATCTTACACACAATTCAGGAACGAGAATTGAACAATGTAAGGTATTCAGATCTTGCAACATTCTCTTTAATGAATTTTTCCCATTCAACTTCTTGGACAAGTTGAATAGGCATCAATCATTAGTCCTACAGTGACAATTGTGCGTGTGGTAGAATAAGCATTCATTAGAAGAAATTAAAGAGCTATAATCATTCCGGACATGCCACTCCAAACAATCAACAGAAAGATAAATACAAAAGCATATATATTAACATCAAACTGTTATTCTTCCTTCACAAGGCCTTCAGGTGTCAGCACTGCAATTTTACTCTCATTACATCAATTTTCTGTAGAAATGCCACAGTGTAACATTTCCAAATAGCTAAAATAAACCTCCTCAACCTTTAAGCGAATATCAAATTTGTAATATGTACAATCTGAAGTTCCTAATTGTGTAGTGACATTAAAATACAAGGACTCCAATCAGATTTCAAGTTTCTAGATGTCACAACTCACACCACTCAGTTCTTCCAAAGTGATTGAAAACCAAACTGAGCATGCAAAGTCCATTTTCCATATGGGCAAAACAACAAAAGAACTGATTGTCAGTCTTATTCAGAAACATATTACTACCCAAGGTGCAAACATTCTATATTATAGCACAAAAACTTATGCCGGTAGTTCTGTTTCCCAAAATCCGCATATACCTTTAATGGCATTTGTATTTTGTCATGGACTCCTTTTTTCTCCAAAACCACCCACTAAAACACTTTTCTTGGCACTCTATCTTATGCTTTCTCTAGGTAAATGAACACTATATATAGATGCTTATTCATTTCCCCACAAATTTCCATCAATCTTTTTAGCAAAAATATAACCTTAGTTTAGATCTAACAAAGTGAAAGGAATGTTCTATAGAACAATAGTGAGACCTGCGATGTTATACGGGAGTAAATGTTGGTCCCGAATTGCCGACATATTCATAAGATGAATGTTGCAAAAATGAGGATATTAAGACATATGTATGATCGTACAAAATTGAACAGGATTAGACATATCCAACAAAAAGTGCAAGTAGCAAAAGTTAGGAATAAAATGATAAAAGGACATCTGAGGTGGTTGGTTATTTCACATAGACTTCCATGTATTCCAATTCATAAGTGCAATCTATTGATGGTGACAGGTGCTAAAAGAGGAAAATGCAGAACCACACAGATGGAAATTCTTTCAAAAGATCTACTACCTCTTGACATTAATGCAAACCTAGTTATGAATAAAGCAGAAGGAAATGATTTTATATAGCTGATTCCAATTAGTTTAGGATTAAGGATTAATTATTCTTTTTGTCGTAAAAACTGAGTATGCTAATAGAACTCCACAATTTAGTTGTTCTAATGGCCGTGAACATATTACTTATGTGAGTTTCAACTAATTCACATTTGTGTAAAGTGTAAACATACATGTCAATATGTCATGATCAAGAAGTAAATCATCAAATCTCAAACTTTGCTCCTTTAAAGCATATTTCGATATCATCAAGGAAAAGCAACTAACAGTTAAGTAACCAGACTTTGGAATTAACTTCTTTCCTACCTAGTAAGAAGCCAACAGAGACAAAATGGGTATATAAACTGAAATATAAAGCTGATAGTACTGTTGATAGTTTTAAAGCTCGATCAGTAGCTAAAGGCAACAACATGTTGCAGGAGTAGATTACAATGGCAGTTTTTCTCCAGTATTGTGATGTTATTGCTTGCTACTGCTGCTTCTAGAGCTTGGCAGTACAAAAATTTTACATAAATGTTGCATTTTTACATGGATTTCTTGAGAAGAGGTTTATATGAAACCTCTGAATGGATATACACAACCTAAACAAGGTCAAGTTTGCAAACTTGTCAAATCTTCGTATGGCTTGAAGCAGGCTTCAAGGAGGTGGAACATCGAGTTCACAGCCCAATTACATGATTATGATTTATACAATCTACTTCAAATCATTGTGTTTTTACTCAAACACACAATTCCATTTTTCTTGCTTCCGTTTCCATTATTCTTGCTCTCATTGTCTATGTAGATGACATTCTTGTCATTGGCAGTGATAAAGGAAGCCATTTTGGAGGTTAGAACTATCTAGATAAACAATTCACCGAAAACAATAACGCAAATATGTGCAAACAAACCAATGAAAAATGAGGTTCTACCACTGATAGAAAGGAAGGAAAATGAACAGGGTAACAGCCAAACAAAAATTTACATTGAAACCGGAGGCAATCAATAAAAGTTCAAAATTGCAAATAAAAACGCCAAAATCTCACCATAGACATTACCTTCTCCAATCCAAAACACATAATTGAATCAACATTTTTCATAAATAACAAACAAATAAACAAATAAAATATTAACCACTTACTAAAATCTATAAAACTGAAGCTAGACGGATCGGAGCTAACCTGCGAAGCCAATTGAGAAAAGCTTCCCACAAACCCATTGATGATCAGAGAAACCAAAACAGGGATCTAACGAAATCCTTATTTCGCGAACAAAACATGTAAAAAGAAAAAAAATGGAGAAACAGGGAGAGTGGTTTCCCTCACTCTCTCGAATCTATGGCTTTCAATTAGACCTCTCTGTGGAGACGATGCTCTTCTTTTCCTTGGTTGGCTGGCTCGCTAGCTACTGCTATGACCGTATTGGTGCAATTACTGTATATCATTTGTTTGTAAATTTGGTCTTGGTCCCCACTGGCCCACTGTACAAAATCCGAAATATAAATTAATTCAGCTTCCTTTTGGGGCTAAATTACAATTAATCACTCATAAAATAATCAGCTGTGTTTGGTAATATTTCACATTATTAATTTATTAGGGATTTACATTGGTAAAATAATAGTTTTATATTTTAATTGAAAAGTGAATTTCATGAAAAATGAGTATTATATTTAAAATTTATTTATAAATATGAAAATAAAATTAATTAAGTTTTTGACAAACATAAATTAAATTATTAATATATTTGAAAAGTGGTAATGTAATGAAGTGATTGCATAAATTTCTCAATAATGCTACAAGTGTTTTTCGAAATTGTATAAATATATATTTGTTTTCGTTTTTTAGTTTGCATTAGGGTCAATGGTATTTTGATCCGGTTAACTCCTTTGTCCACCAAGATTTTTGCACAATGATTAAAAAATAATTAATTTCTCAAATTATAATAAAAAAATCCTTTAATTTAATTAAATTATTATCTATCTCACATCATTAATATTAATGTGTTTAATATATATAAATATAAATTGAAAAAATATTATTAATTACTTTTAATATTCTCAAAATGAATTATATTTATAGATAAAAAATTATTTTAAACGATTTATATTTATAGATAAAAAAAATATTTTAAATGACTTATAGTTATGGATAGAAGAATATTAATCTATAATTAGTGCGAAGTTATTTCAGATTTTAAATTTTTAATTTTAAAATTAAAATTCAATTCGAATGTAATTTACTTTCACTAATCTAACTTTTTTTTTTTTTAAGAGAAACTATATGAATAATTGATTTATGTTAGTTTATTTTGAACTTAAATTTTAGTAGTTTTTCATATTTAAAAAAGATAAATAATTGATAGGTCCACTTTAAGGTTGGAAATAAAAAGAGTTTGGCGCGTCTGAGATGAGATGAAAAGACAAATTGGGGAAGTTTCGCTGGTTTCTATGATATGCTGTCCGAGTAGGAGAAGATTCCACGGATTGTGAAAGGAGTAGACACGGAAAAAGAGAAAACAACGGTTTCATCACGCTCCAGTTTCTGCGAGTGTGCAGCACGTACAGTCAAGGTGGACTATTTAGGTGATATTTTGGTTGGTGAAACGTGGTGAACAGGCATTGGTAGAGGAAGTACACGTGCAGGATGTTCAATCACCCTTCATATCCAAATATAATCTCACTAAAGTTGGCCCAATGCCTATACTTGGGCCTGTTTGAAAATTGTGATTGTACTTTACCGAGGACCGCAATCCGACCATTAAGACATTTTTTCTTTTTTTTTTAAATTATTATTATTAAATTTCAAAATTTTATAATTTTTAAAATAGACATAGTTGTTCGTGGATAAGTAGACAAGCCAATGTAGCGGCTCATCGTTAGCTAAAATCTTTTATCAATATGTCAGTCTTAAACAATTGGATTCTATTTCTGATTGTATTTTTTTTAATTTTATTAATAAATTTGATATTTCCTTTAAAAAAATGAAAATAAAAATTTATCGCTAATAAAATTTAGCAATAATACCATGTGATACTGTAAAATCATTGTCATTATTAGAACTATCACATATATTTAGTGCTACCACAAAAAAAAAGTGCTATTAACATTTGACAATATTATTAATTTATAATTTATAATATGAAAAATTTAAAATGTTAATAGCGTTGTTTTATAACTACAATTTCCATTTGATAAAAAAATTTAATATAAGAAAATAATAATTGGATTTAATAGTGTTAATTTAATATTATTTAAATAATACAATCACTTTAATTCAAAAAAAAAAAAGTAAAATAACAAAAAGGATAACTCTACAAATTGAAATTTTTTTGATTTTTTTTAAAATATTAATCATCTTCTTAAAGCATCTTTTAGTGTCACTTCCAAATAAAAAAGGTAAAATTATTAGTTTGAAAGAAGGAGAAAAGAAGACTATGACATAAAAGTGATAAAATTATAATTATAAAGGAAACTCAAAAGTTAATTAGTTATTCATTGAATTTATTCTTTTTTTATCATTATAAAGATATTTTTTGGATATAGCTTTTACATAAAATGAAAGATCTTCTTACAACATAAATAATTTTTTTAATTAAATATTAAAAGAGAAAATTTCATTTTTAACCCTAATAATCTATTGCCAAATCTCAAGTGGAGAAATGTTCTACCACTACACTAATCATACAAGAGCAAATAAATGAAAGATTATCATTACGGAGGGCTCAACACTTATCAATTTAGTCCATATACTTTTCACATTAATTGCAATTATGTTTAGAAACTCTTGAACATGTCAATTGTATCCAACTATTAACCTAAGGACTATTGATTATAAATTCGAGAGAGGATTGGATTTGGTTAGACAGTGTGTGATAAAAAGTCAAAATAAATGATTTTATTAGCCCTTATAAAAGGAAAACCGATTCTTGAATTAAAAATGTTTATTTAATTTCCTCCATTTAATTAGATTAAAAAAAAAAAGAAAAAATAAGATAATTTAGCACATGCAAAAAGCAGAAAAGCCATAGCCAAAACGTTCACAACTTACTATTTTATAGTAACCTAATTAAAAGCAAAGAAGGTCTAGAGGCTTATGAACACACATATCAACGTTCTAGCATAAAAGAAGATAGTCGTCAAATCCTTCCTTGCATTTTGGATTATCACAGAATTTCGCCTCTTAATTCGTTTTGAAGAGCACAAATTCTTAAAACCCATACCCTAAATTCAAAACCTATTATATATTATTCTTACCTTACTAAGTCAGTCTCTCAAAGAACGTTAGAATTATTTCCTTTTCATTTTCTTTTCATTTCTTTAATTTGCGAAAGAACAAGCTAAGAGTGTATACGTAGTTGTTGGGTTTTCCATGTCGAAACGTTGTGGAGTTTTAAATCTGTTTGTGCTTCTCCTGGTTTTAACGTCCTTTTTCTCACCTAAGGTCGTGGTTCTTGGATCACCTATTAAAGAAGAACAAAAGTTGAAGAGACACGATCCTCTACATGGCTTTAGGGATTACAATGGAGGGTATAATGTTACGGATAAAGATTATTGGGCTGTAAGTTCCATTCTTTCGTACACATTAACTAGTTTCTCAATTCTTTCTAGAATTCTCAAGAATAGCCTTTTTCTTCTTGTTTTGTTCTGTTGAGGTTTTTTCTTTGCTAGGTTTTTTAACGTATGTATTAGGCAAAGTATTTTCCATAAAAACATAAGTATGTGTGTGTTTAATTAATTATGGTTCAGTCTGCGGTATTTACAGGAAAGCATTTTTATGGAATTGCTGGCGTGTGGCTGTTCTGTGGGTTTGGCTTTGGAATTTTTGTAATGCGCAAGAACTTGACGAGAAATGATTCTTCTTTGGTTAAAAGCCGTTTAACTCACCAATATTTTTTTATGTTCTTGCTCTTTATCATTTTCACATTCTTAGCCATGTAAGTACCTCAATCAAATCTTTTTACTACAGTTTCTCAATTGAGGTGTAGTTTTATTCATATATGGTCTATTTTTCAGAGTTGCCACCAGTGTAGTTTTGGCTGCAAATGAAAGCTCCTTAAGCAGAACAAAAAGGTTCAAAGGAACAATTATGGAGGTAGGAGAAGACGCCCTCCAAAATCTTAACCAAGTAAAAGAAGCAATGGTAGAAATGAAAAATCTTTTAAAGCGATATGATTCTGCCACGTCAAGGCACTTAAATTCCATAGCTAATCTTCTTGCCAAAGAATCAACACAAATTGAAGGGTTTACTCAAAACAGTACCCATGCAATTGATCTTGCAATACAAATTTCGTAAGCATACCCAACATTTGATTTTAAACCATATTTATGTTTTCTGATTGTGTTAATTTATCTAGTTTTGTGTGTCTTAAATTTTTTTTTTCGTTGAATTATTTTAGGCACTCGTTACATCTTGTGGTTGTAACCATCAATTTGATGCTCTTGGTGGCCGCTCTTGGTGAGCATCTTAATTTCTAACTTTACATTATAATATAAATAGAAATTAATATAATTAAAATCAATGACAAGGACTCAGAGAAATCGAGAATTTAGTTCTTGTGAGTGAAAAAACTAGTCATTGGAAGCGCTTCCTTCTTATATTTCTAACGTGGATCGAATATGAATACTTGTCGTCAAGGGCAGACATAGATGATTTTAAAGGAACTATGTCCCCAAATTAAAAAAATTTTTAAAATTTTCAGTGTAATTAGTTTTGCTCCCTATAATTAAGTAAAATTATTTTTTGTCCTCCCTAACTATTTGGTCGGTCCCCTATTGCCCGTCGTATTAAAAAAATAATAAATAAAAAGAAAGCAATGGCATTTTTCTTAATTTTGTAATTTTGACTTATTAAAAACTGTAGTTTGCTTCATTATCTATTAATTGATTATAACATTCATTTAATATGTCTTAATTGACTTGGTTATATAGACTAATTAACGAGTTGCTGCTTTGGCTCAGTTCTGCTGTTGTTGCATTGGCACCCTGGACTTATCATGTAAAAATCTTCTTTAATCTTTTCCATATTTCATTAATTATCTGCTTAACTGAAATTAAAAAATTTCACTTCACTTAATTAATTTTGCTAATTTTATATTCCAGTATAATCTTTGTCTGCTGGATCTTAACTACTCTATGCTGGGGTTTGACTGGCTTTGATTTCTTCCTCCAAATGTAAGTAAACTTTATACATATATATATTTAAAATTTTAATGACCGCTTCATTTATGATTATCTTTCCCTGCAGTTTTGTGGAGGATACTTGTACAGCATTTAAGGATTTTGAACAAGACCCGGAAAATAGCAGTCTAAGCTCCATGCTTCCATGTTTAGATCGACGATCTTCAGATAAACTGTTGAGAAAAGTTGGATACACTATCCATAAGTTCATTTCTAAGGTTCTAAGTTGATTCATCAATATACATAATATATGAATAATAAATTAAGTATTTAATCTAAATAAAAAATGTGACATTTTTTTTTTTCTTTTCAGTTGAATTCAAGAATGGGGGAATTAATTGTTTTGCTTCCTTTAGACAAAAACAATATGGATTCAGTACAAGCTGAGAAAATATGTAACCCCTTCTCAGGAGCGCCAAATTATAGATATATTCCAGAAAACTGCTCAGAGAATAGCATTCCTGTTGGAGATTTACCAAATGTAAGTAAGCTTATATATTATTATTAAAAATCCATGATTAGAACCCATAAAGAGAGTAGCTTAAATCTCCTAAGGTTAGCAGGACCGATCCAGTTCAAGGAATTAGGGGGATCAAACCATAATTTTGATTAATGAGGGGAGCCAAACTAAAATGTCTTTTTAATTTTTTAACACTAAAAATTGAAATTTTTTGTATATTGGGGGGACATGGCTCCCTCCCTATGTGGGTTCATCCATGAAGGTCAGGGTTTGATCTTTGAAAATTAAAAAAACTTATGATGAGAGATAACTATGAACCTACAGTCAACCTAAAGAATTAGGGGACCAAATCATAATTTTAATTAATGAGAGAGGCCAAACTAAATTTTTTTTTTTTTTCAATTTTCTTCAGCACTAAAAGTTGAATTTTTTTTTAAATCGGAGGGCTAGGGCCTCCTTTGATCCCTATGAAAGTACATTTCTGTCTAAAATCAGATTAGTCTCATACCCCAAAAGCGTTTGAGGGCAATCGTAGGAATACGACCAAAAAAAAAAAAAAGGTCGTGATTAAAGCATAAAAAATTACTAAGTTCAAGTTTTTGTTTTCATCGTTATAAGCTTATATTAGGCTTAATTTCTTGAAGAAGCTTTACTTTATGTGATTTGTAGATTATTTCAAGATTCACATGTTATGAGAAGGAGTCTTTTGAATCGTGCTCAAGAGAAGGGAAGTTTATATCTGAAGATCTTTCAAACATGGCTATGGCATATAGTCTTTCAGCCCAGGAAATGTTAAATATATATCCAGATTTAGAGAGGTTGATTAGATGCATCATTATCAAGATTGCTTTCTCAGATATTGTTAATCACCAATGCAAGCCATTTACGGCTTCAATTCGATTATTATGGTCGTCGATGCTCTCTCTTTCCATTATCATGGTGATTTCAATATTAATTTGGGTGGCAAAAGCTTATCAAGAAAGAGGCAGACACTTCTCTACTTGTTCTATTATTCCAGTTCGACCCTAAGAAATTAAGGCTCTGTTTGGCAACAATTTTTGAACTAGCTTTTAAGTCTACTAATTGTATTATTCCAATTAGACCCTGAGAAATTAAGGCTCTCTTTGGCAATAATTTTTGAACTAGCTTTTAGCTCTACTAATTGTAGTATTCTATAACATAGCTTTTATAATAGACGTTGAGGATGAGGAAGCTTTTTATATAACGTTGAACTCTCTAATATTTAGTTTTTAACATTTAACATTTAGCTTTTAATTTTTTTTTTTTTAACAACCATACCCATTGATTTTTTCCTCCGAGTTCGAGTTCAGTAATTAAACAACTAATATCATTTTTTGTTAATTTAAGTAAAATAACTAATTAAACGATTATTTTTATCAAACATTTTCAATTTAAACTATCATATAAACAGCTAATAGCTATTAAAACAGTTAATAAAATAACTAATAACTAATAGCTACTAAAACAGCTAATATTACCGGAGAGACCCTAAATCAGAGATGATATTGCATCAAACCATTAAAAACATGTAGGAATTTGTAAACATTTGGAACAATCTATGGAGGTTTTAAAATGTAAATTAAACCATGAGAAAAGAAAAAGATTCCACGTGAGTGATGTACCAATTTTTGATGGAGAAATGAGACCATACAAATGTAAGGTAATGAATTGGGAGTACCGTGCAAGGGAATTGCTTATTCTGCTCTTATAGCTTAGAATGGAAAAAAAAAAAAAGAAAAAGAAAAAGAAAAAACACATTTCCATTATTACAAAAGGTGGACACTTACGCTATTGGTATGGGGTTTTTTTTTTCCGAAAGAAAAAATGTAACATATTTTTACCACTTTGCCCCCTCTAACTTACATTATTAGTAATAGTTAATTTAATTAATTGATGAAGCGATTCATAAACTCTGTGTTAATTGAAAATTAATTTCATTTGCTTTTATAATTAAAGAATTATGAACTAAAAGTGACTCTTTGATTGATATAACTCAATTTGGAGACAATTCAAATCCAATACTCCTTTTCTTACTAAATTTTTTTTTTTTTTCTAATGTAATTTTATAAGACATAAATTTGCAAACACATTACTTATTACTTAATTAATCATGGATTCTATTTTGAGTGCCTAATAAAATTTGTGTGGAAGAATCTTTCTCTTGACCTAATATATATATACATATGAATCTTACGATATATATAATATATATATTATATATATATAATATAGCTTATATATATATATATATATATAGTTATATAGTATTATATAATATGTTTTTATTTTTTAATTTAAAAACTTTATTTTGATGCTTAGTTGGTGAGATTCTTGTTTGATTGATTGAGGGGAACTACAGTAACTTATAATTTTAAAACTTTTAAATTTTTGCGTTAAGAAAAAAATTTTCAATAATAAGGTGATAGGAAAAACTCATCTACATTGGACCCTATTCAATAAAATTAAGTATTTTAATAATTATCAATTATTTTATTAGTTTGATTAACATTAAAATGAATTTTAACACATGATAATCTGCTCCCTCCCAAATTTTAAACATTATAAACATACCATCGAACACCATAAATAATATTTTGATTTATTGAAATTGTTCTCCGATCCGGATATATATATATATATATATTAAATTTAATTCCGGACTATTTATATTATTACTTATTATTTATATACATTAAATTCTAATATTAATTAATATTGACACCAATAATCATTTATATATTGATGTTATTTACTTAAAAATTGAGATACAATAAATAGTACTAAAGAGTATTCAATTTTTTTAATATGATAATCACATTTTATGATACATAATTGAGGAATTGAATTAACGTATATATTAAATTTAATATTAATAATTGACACAAATTAATATATGAATGTTTTTTACTAAAAATGAACATAAATAGTAATAAAAGAGTATCAATTTTTTAAATGATAATCAACTATTGATTGATACATAAATGAGGAATGAATTACGATTAGCATAAGGAAATATTTCCCTAATTTGTTTTCAATATTTATATATTTTCATATATCTAAATTTTTTAAAAGAAAATAATTGACAGATCACGAAGACATGAAAAATATATTTTTTAATATATTTCCCCAATTAGAGTAAACATAGTTCATGTCTTGAATCCTCAAGGAGTAGGTTTCTCCTTCTTTCTTTTCTTCTATTTTCAAAAGAATGAAGCAAAAAAATTAATAAATATCTAAAATTAAAGGCTTAAAATTACTAAATTGGTCAACTAAGCAAGCTAGAAATGCCAAGCCAAAACAGCTTTGGCTTGCTTGTTTTTAGAATTTTAGGTAGTAGTTATATGTCAATAACTCTCTCATGCTTAGGCTGGCAATTGTTTATCATGGAGCAAATTTACCAACTTCTTTTGAATTGAAAAAATTTCATTATTTGGCAAACTTGAGAAAATAATTGGAATGCAAAATGAATAATATTTTTTATGTGAGTAACCCATTTTTAATTATTAAGTATTCATAAGCTTAATGACAAAAAAAAAATTATTTTTGACCATTTTTATAATTTTAGTCGATTTTTATAATTTTGGCAATAGATTTTTTGCACAAATTAATTTGTTCCGATTGAAGCTTCCTCCAGAGTCCAGCCCATTAGAATTTTACTGACTCTGCGTTAGTGGCCCCACGCCTTAACGCGTAAGTTCCAACAAAATGCAACCACATCCGCTTTGTCGTTTACAATAAAAGGCAAAATAGACGACTTTTTAAATATAATAAAATTAAGAGTGATTTAATTAAATTATTATTTATTTTAAAATAAAAATATTTTGTGAAAATAATTATTTTATCAAATATTAAAATATATTATTTATTATTTTTTAAAATATTCAAATCGATTTATATTTTGAGATAAAATAATTATAATTTATATTTTAATATAAAAAATAATTAATTGAAGACATTGCGTGTGAAAATAAAAGAATTGATTAAAATTATAAAATAGTAAAAATTTAAGATTTTATTAGATGTTAAGCCTTATTTGTGCAGAGAAGGATAGTGAAAATGGGAAGTAAGTAGCTTAGATTTTAATTGGCTACTATATCTTCACCGGATGTATGTATATAAGTAATTACACATGACAATAAAAGACAAAAAAAAAATAATAATATAATAGGTAATAAAATTAACCTATTTATAATATAATATTACGTCTGTTCTATAATATTTATCACATTTATAATTTACGAAGTAATAAATATTTTTTTTTCATATTTACTCTTTATATATGACCAATAATTATTACTTTTATTTAATATTTTTTTTAAAGAATTAGTATTAAATAAATGGTAATATAGTCAATTTACTTTAATCGCATCCATTAAGCTAGAATTAACGAGACACCTTTTAAGATGGAATATTAAAAACTACTAACTCAATTATAGTTAAATTTAACCCAATTTAATGGAAAATACTATATAATAAATGGTAATCAATATGTCATACATTTTACTTTTAATCTCGCATCCATTTAGCTAGGAATTAAACTCTGGAGACACCTTTTTAAGATGGAATAATATTATAAAAGCTTACTTAACTCAATTATAGTTAAATTTAACCACAATTTATGGAAAAATTATCTTATATATATAATATTATATATATATATATACTATGGAATTGCCCATCAAATGCGCAATATCAAACAAAGCGTATCGGAACAAAGAAATCCTAGACTATAGTTGTATAAAAAAAATAAAGATGTAACGGTGCTCCTGCCATTCATATAATTAAACATCCAAAAGGAATTTGATTTAAAAATTGTTAAAAATAGTAAAGTCTCAATTTTCTTTTTTTTTTTATACGCCCTTTTTTAAGAAGTAGATGATATGAAGTCTTTCTTTAGTTTTCCAAAAATGTCAACTAATAGGTGATTTACCATCTATTTTAAAACCACATTCGTTGCAGTTCAAACCCATTAAATAGAATATTCCCAGAAATTTAAAGGGAAGGTGAATTAAAATCTAAGGCAAACGTATTTTTTTTTTTTTCCTGAATATAATGCATTATAAAGTGGAAATAACTATTACTTAATTATGGTTTTTTCATATCAATCTATGTTTATACTACTCATAACCACGATCTTTCTTCTATTCCAACTAACGTAATTAATAAATGAAATAAACATTCATTATACTTTGTTGATATAATTTAAAAAAATATAGAGAAATAATAATAAATTAGTTTTGAAGGAATATTTATATTAGATTTAAATATGTGCATTCTTTACTTTAATATTAATTATTTTCGTGGTGTTTATTTTTTATATAAAAAAATTAAGAACACTATTCAGAATACATTAAGTTTTAAAAATATAATGACTAAATTAGGCTTTTAAAATTATGCAGAAACTGCTTATTTAAATTTACTACAAACACTTAATGCCTAATTTTATTTCATTTAAAGTACTTAATTAGTTACTTCCATTTTATTTTTTCTTCATGATACAATGAAAACTTTCAGTCACGTATTATTACTCAAATAATTTTTTTTTTTTTTTTTAGCCTTTTAAGAAGTAGATGAATAAGTTTCTATAGTTTCCAAAATGTCAACTAATTAGTGATTCCATCTATTAAAACCACATTCTGCAGTCAACCATAAATAGAATATCCCAGAATTAAGGGAGAGAATAAAATCTAAAGGCAAACGTATTTTTTTTTTCCTGATATATGCATTTTAATAAAAGGAAAAATTACTATTTGGTTTCTATAATTAGATAACTACTTCATAACCGTTTTCATTCTATTAGCAATAAGATAATAAATGAAATAAACATCATATACTTGTTGATATAATTTAAAAAATATAGAGAAAAAAATAATTAGTTTTGAGGAATTATATAGATTAAATATTGCATTCGTTTTACTTTAATATTAATATTTCTTTTTTTTTTTATAAAAATTAAGAACACTATCAGAATACATTAAGTTTTTAAAATATAATGACTAAATTAGGCTTTTTAAAATTGAGAACTGCTTATTTAAATTTACTACAACACTTATGCTAATTTTATTTCATATTAAAGTACTCTTATAATTAGTACTTCCATTTTATTTTTTCATTCATGATACAATGAAAACTTTCAGTCACGTATATTATCAAAATTTTAATTTAATTACAATTAAAATAATAATAAAAAAGAAAAATAAATATAAACGTAAAATAAATTATACATAATAAGCAGGGTAAAATTGAAAAATAATTTATCAATATATCTTCAAAATCCTAAATAACCATTTAAAGCAAGATATCTCTTTATTACTATTAAATTTAATATTTAAAGTGGACTGAGGGAATAGTAATTTTTAAATTAATATTTTTCTATAATAATTAGTAAAATACAAAAACTATCTCCTAAGTCGAAATAATAGCCAATAATACGTGTAAGAGTAAGAGGTTGCCTTCTTGACTATAAAAGAATGTAAAAAATCCATTGGATACTCAAAAAAGAAAATAAATCCAAAGTTCAAACATATGTCGCGGAAGCAAAGCAAGAAAATTAAGGAGCCAAATCCATCATTAGTCATTCATTCCCGTGTACCATTTGTTTGTAGATAAATCGAATGAGGTACGTCCTTCAAGTCCCAGAAACAAAATCACCAACGAACGCTAAGTAATAGTATAAAATAGCATTTTTGGTCTCCAGTCATCATCAATCGTCAACCTTTTTAGATCCAAATTGAACCAGAAATCAACTACCCAACTTCTTTTTTTCTCTTCTTTTGACCTCACGGAACTTACTGGATTGTTTTTTGATTGAAAGGTTTTATTTTTTCTCGTCTTGAATCATATAGTGTAGTGGGTTTTGGAGTATGGATTGCCCGGTTTGTTAAGTTAGTTTTGTTACTAGACCCATGTCTGCAAATTCGGTTCAACTTATGGTTTGTATTTGGTCAGGTAAGTTGTTTTTACTTTGGTCTTTAGTTCTTTAGTTTTTCTGCATGTTTCGTGTTTTATTTGGATACAGCTTTTTTGTTTTTAAATCTTCCTTTTATTTTGTTTTTATGTTTCTGGTGCGAACATTAGATGTCCGGGTTTATACATTGCACTGGGGATTCTCACTTGATCTTCCCTACGGGACTGAGCCTTTTAGTTGTCCTTTTTAAATGAATTAGAAGCGACTATGTGGGTTTTGATCTTTCATCAGTGAAGTGATTGTTCTACTGGTTTTGTAAACTTCCATTCTGTTTTCAGATAATGAACCCGATTTTCAGAAAATTGGATTTTTTGATGAATTTGTTAGCAATCCAGCAATTGCGATTATGAAGTTAGAAAGTCAGATTTATCAATTCTAAAATGATTGCTTTAGAGTATTATGAATTCACGAAGATAATTCTTGAAGTCATAATCCTGTTCTGTAGTTTATTGTGAAATAATTCAAGTAATTGAAAATTTTATGGCTTTTGTTTGGTCGGGTTCGTTGGATTTCCATATATTTATATTTTGTGAACTGCAGCAATATCTTGGAGATAAAAAGAAGAGAGAAAATGAGGATGAGGAACAAATACAGGAAATCAACTACTTTCAATTGCAATGCAGGAAGCAGATGTTCTGTGTCTGCTGTGGTGTGCAGCCTGGTCGGATTTCTACTTTTCCTTAACTTATACACCCTCGTTAGCCACAATGGTGGAAAGGGTGGAGAGATTCAATTTCGTGAAAGCCATCACCCTCTCATTCGTGAACTTGAAGAGGTGGAGGAGGAGAACATCCAAATTCCCCCACCAAAGGGTAAAAGATCTCCACGCGCTGCAAAACGAAGACCTAAGAGGACAAGCACACTGATTGATGAATTTCTTGATGAGAATTCACAGCTTAGGCGCACATTCTTTCCTGATATGAAAAAGGCTATAAATCCAACTAGCGATGCTGAGAACGGTAGTCACTATTATTATCCTGGGAGAATTTGGTTGGATACTGAAGGAAATCCCATTCAAGCTCACGGAGGAGGTGTTCTATATGACGAGAGATCAAAGAACTACTATTGGTATGGAGAGTATAAAGATGGACCTACTTACCATGCACATAAAAAAGGAGCAGCACGGGTAAATTAGTTATTTACATTATCTCTCAATAAATTTAGCCAGATTTTCAGTATCATTTCATATTCCTCAGTAGAATTTTGTGCATGGTTCACATCTCCAGTTGCAATTATTTTTTTACCTGTGCTGGGATAATGTAGCTAATGCTTGTTAATGATGTTTCATCTTTTATGTATCATTCACTGTTTGGAAGCTTAAATTTGCAAAGAAATTGTCTTTGACACTGACTTACTAAAATCCCAAGTCCTATACTGCTATCTAGATATGGAATCCATTTACCACACTAAAATTGGATTCTGATCTTGATATCTGAGTAAAATTAGTTTCAACTTTTATTGTCACTCCTTGGATTCTGCTCTTTTCTTCGGCTTTATAAAATCATGTGCCTGGAGATGGAGGTTGTTATAGAAGATAATAAGCAAGTGAAAGTTTTTCTCTCTTATTCTGGTTTGCTTCCCATTATCTTAAGTTTGATTAAGATTGGATATCTTCAAGCAAGCATGGGACATAGAAATTCTTATGGTTGCTATTAATCAAAGTGCAATATTGATTTATTAGAAAGGGATTCATTTCTGAGTATCGTGTTTGACTGCATAATGAACTGCTATGTAGATGAGTATGTTTTAGAATTCAGATCTAATTTGAAGCTGGCAATTGCCAAAAATATCCACGTTGATGCCGCATATGTTTATTATCTGTCTTCTTTGATTTAATCATGGGACCTTTTTATCCTAAATAGTCTAAGCCCTTGAAAGATGATCGTTACTTGACTTTTATCACTTATCTAATTACATCATGTCCTAGAAACCCCGTTGTCCAGATGATTGCCCAATTTGCTCCCACATATACACAACACGGCTCTGATCACATGCTTTCACCTTATTTCCATTACTAAGATGTAAGCATTTGACTGTTGCTCTTGAGACATCTTGGCTTGCACGTCATGTCAATTTCTGGAATATGCAATACCAATCCATTCTTATCTATTCTAATTCCAGAACTGTCTCTATTGGTGAGCACTCTTAGAGACCAAGGTCCAATTGAAATTGATGGAACTTTTGGAAGAACTGTATATAATAGTTGTTCTCAACATGAATATGCCATTTAGTATCGGTTTGGCTTCTTGAAGGAGGTTTTGTGCTCTTTTGATGAGTTGTAGCGTTTCTATGCTCAGAACCTGGCAAGGCACTACAAAAAGGGATTGCGGTCAGTTAACTAGGCGATGTCTTCCCCAATTAGGTTGGCTTCTGTCATCTAAATTCCGATCCTTATTCTAATTTGATAGCTTCAAGAAATGAAATGGGCCAAGTAACTCCTATTAACTGAGTGGCAATGGTGAATTAATTTGGGTAGAAATCATTGTAGCCTAAGAGAGTATGAGAATAGAAATCACTGCTTGACTATCAAGCTGCAGTGGAAATGATTGTGATTATGTTGAAGAATGGATATCCCTTATGAAGCCTGTAAAGTTGTGATAGCTAATCAGATCCACATTGATTCGGTCAGCAAATTGATATTTATTTCCTAATCCACTATTTTTCAACACTTTGCACAAGCTAGTCTGTCCTTGAAATTTACTTGATCCATCATTCTTGCAAATGCATCATGTGGAAAAACACCTACTAATCATAAAGGCTGCACAATCTTCTCCCTCAATGCAATAGATGTCTTAAAGTAAATGCCTTATCTTCTTATTTCCATGCATAAGATGTAAACTGTTAAGAGATATAGAACTTATTTTTTTAGCTTTCATATACCAGGATAAATTTTTAGATTAAGTGATTCCTAATTGTGGTTTGCATCCTCTTTGACCAATTGGTCCAAAGTAAGAATTTTCGGTACTCATATTATAATTACACATTCAGCACAAAATATAAGTTGCCCTGTCGTGTCTGCTTATTTAAGCCCAGTAGACTTTCACATAAGAGGGCAATGCTAGATCCTTAGCCTCATCCACAAGCCAAGGATTTTAGGTTAAGTGGTAGTGTTTAGTTAGAGTTTACTTTTTCTATATAGTTCTTAAACCTTTCATAAGAAGTTTCGAGTTTGATCTTGTATCCCTATCTTGTGAATTGAGTTTCTAAACAACGCAGAAGGGAGGCTATGCTTGCCCACACATTCAAGCCCTGGGATTTCGCGCAGGGGCTTGTTAAGGCATGATTTTAATCTTGGATCCTCAAATACAGAATTCATGCTTTTAGATCATGTGGTTTTCCAGTATAACCATTTTGCTTTTGCTTTTGTTTTTAAGGCATATTTGCTTATTTTTCTCAGGATATTTAGATGGAATTAGTAACTAAATCATCTTATATTAGAGGGAGATAAGTCATTAAATCATCTCATGTCATGCAATTTTCTTGAAGCAAAGGAAGTTTACCTTATTATCTTATTTCTCTTTCAACAGATTCATTTTTTTTTAATATTTTAGAATTTGATACTAACATACTTATCTGAAATAAGCTTGAATTCTATAGAAGGGTTAGTATTGGTATTTTTATTTACGATGAGATACTCTTCAAAAAAAAAAAAAAAAGATTGTATTTTGAAATTTCAAATATGGCCTTTGACTTATTGTGGTGGATCTCTTGAATTTTTAAAATGATAATTTAAGTTTAAATATCATACTGAACATCTTTTGTGCTGTATTTTGAAAGTGTATAGTGCAGTCATGCTTTTTAGGTATATCCATGAGATGTTAATGAATGAAATATCCTTTTGATTTTCTTATTATGCATCTAAAACAAAATCAATGTTCTATCAATTGGTGTATCTTAAGAAGGAAAATAGGAAGGAAATGGATTTAGCCTGCATATAAGTTAGATTCATTTCCTTCATTAAACATGTTTATATCCCACCCACTTTTTTTCACTAGATAAGCCTTCATCCTCTCTTCCCTTCCTCTATTTCAAAAATAGCTATTCTGTCCCTTCTTGTTGTTTTCTCAAATCGGTCTAAAGGAGCTATAGTGCTTGTAATTGTTGTCTCGAACTATTCATAGACTGTTCACTGAACTTTTGTCCAATTCTTGAATGATTTTTGATGTGTTAACAGTCTATAGCATTTTTATCATTTTATTCAGATTTTTCTGAACGATGGAATTATCTAATTACAAAATTTTGCTTTAATCATTAGCAATTGAAGGTTTTTTTTGAATGTTCAAAATCTTTTTAAGTCCAAACTTATGACTTGGTGTAGTTCTGGTGACATCTAAAGTGTATAAAAGTGTCATGAAATGTATGTGAATCCATTCCATTGTACCATTTGTGATTGCACCGCATGATGGTGGTTATTAACCTAAAGAGTTTGAGAAAGGTAAATAAGCTGCTAAATCAAGTCAATATAATTTTTAAGACTGTGAATTGTGATGTTGGATTTTAAGCAATCTGGATGAAAGCATATCAAACACGTTTGAAACATGAATGTCGGGATCAGGTTTGTCATGCTATAACTTCTATTTTGTTATGTCCGACTCTATACACATTTTATGTTTATATGATTTGCCTCATGCTGTCATTAGCCTTCTCCCTCTCTCTCTCTCTCTCTCTCTCTCTCTCTCTCTTGATTTTCTTTTCTGAGATATCTTCTTATTAGCACGCATATCACGGTTTTTATCCTTCAATTAATCTGCATATATCCTCTATCACTTAGGGTCTTTGTATACTCTTTCATTCAGGTTGACATCATAGGAGTTGGTTGTTATTCCTCCAGAGACCTCTGGACATGGAAAAATGAGGGGATCGTATTGGCAGGAGAAGAGACAAATGAAACTCATGACCTCTATAAATCTAATGTGCTTGAGAGACCAAAAGTGATCTACAATGATAAGACAGGACAGTATGTTATGTGGATGCATATTGACGATGTCAACTATACCAAAGCTGCTGTTGGTATAGCCGTTAGTGATTTCCCAACTGGTCCTTTCGAGTACCTCCGCAGCAAACGGCCACATGGATTTGATAGCAGAGATATGACAATCTTCAAAGATGATGACGGTGTGGCATATCTTATATATTCATCCGAGGACAATAGTGAGCTTCACATTGGACCACTTACAGACGATTATCTTGATGTCACACATGTTATGAGAAGAATTCTTATTGGACAACACCGGGAAGCACCGGCCCTATTTAAGCATCAGGGAACTTACTACATGATCACATCAGGGTGCACTGGCTGGGCACCAAATGAAGCCCTAGTCCATGCAGCTGAATCAATCATGGGGCCATGGGAAACTATGGGAAACCCATGCATTGGAGGGAACAAAATGTTTCGTCTTGCAACTTTTTTCGCACAAAGCACATTTGTAATTCCTTTGACTGGGCTTCCAGGTTCCTTTATTTTTATGGCAGATCGGTGGAATCCTGCCGACTTGAGGGATTCAAGATATGTATGGTTACCTTTGATAGTTGGGGGACCTGCCGATCGGCCACTCGAGTTTAATTTTGGATTCCCAATATGGTCAAGGGTATCAATTTACTGGCATAGGAAGTGGAGAATTCCTTCTGTGGGAAGATGGTAGATATGAAAGGTTTATTCATTATTTAGTGTAATATGTAAGAATGTTCTTCGCTTATTCTTTCACTGGTTTATTGTGATTGCCTCTGTAATTGCAGGAGTTGCTACTTGTAGTCATTAATTCGTGTTCAGGGGATGTTAATGTTAGCATTCAGGAGGAATCATAAAAAAAAATAAAAAAAAATAAAAAAATAAATAAAAAAAAAAAAAAAAGGAAAGGAAAATAACTATGGAAACCCATGCAATTGGACCGGGAACAAAAATGTTTCCGTCTTGCAACATTTTTTTCCACTAAAGCACATTTTGTAATTCGCTTTACTGGGTCTTCCCATCGGTTCCTTTATTTTTTATGGCCAGATCCTGGGTGGAATCCTGCCGACTTGATGGGATTCATAGAAAGATATGCTATGGGTTACCATTATTGGATAGTTGGGGACTCACGATCCCGCCGCCCACTCGAGTTTAATTTTGGATTATCCCAAATATGGTCAAGGGATCAAGGTTTACTGCATAGAAGTGGAGAATTCCTTCTGTTTGGGGGAAGATGCGTAGATATGAAAAGGTTTTTATTCATATTATTAGTGTAAATAATCTTAGTGACGTAATGTTTCTTCGATCTGTATCTTTCCATCTGGTTATTGTGATTGCCTTCTGGTATTTGCAGGAAGTTGCTACTTGTAGTCATTAATTTGCGTGTTCAGGGGATGTTAATGTTAGCATTCAGGAGGAATTCATAAAAAAACAATAAAAAAAAATAAAAAAAATAAATAAAAAAAAAAAAAAAAGGAAAGGAAAAATACAAGTGAAACTCAGAATTTTTTTGCTAATAAAACTTTAACTTTCACAAAAAAAAAAAAAAAAAAAAGGAAAGGAAAATACAAGAAACTCAGAATTTTTGCTAATAAACTTACTTCACAGAGTTACAGTTGTTATAGTTGCTGTCTGCATCAGTAATCTGGGTTTGTGTTTAAATATATACTTTATTAATAATAGCTGATGCTTTCTTTTTCTGAATCTATCAGGTTTCTGTTGTTGACAATCTAAAATGGGTGGAATTTGAATCAGGATTAGAATGTTTATATATGGAGCTGAAAGAGAATCATTGCCAATGTAGAGTTTATGACCCACACTTCAATTTCTCCTGCACTTCTGCCAAGATCCTTAATTCCTGGTGTTAATTACTTCTTTTGTGCTAAAATATAAATTGTTTTAGGGTGAGTATTTTGTTTCACAGTATAAGATGTTTCAAGTATTTTAAAGAACAATTTTTTTTTTCAATTTTACTTTTTAAAATATAAATTGTTTTAGGGTGAGTATTTTGTTTCAAAATATAAGACGCTTCGAGTATTTAAAGAACAATTTTTTTTTTCAATTTTATTTTTTATCTGTAGTAGATATAATAACTATCTTCATAAGTTACCATTATTTTTTAAAATCATCTTTGATTTTATTGTAATTTAACAATTAATTACTTTTTTAATTCTCATGTAAAAACTTTAAGCAATTTTTATATTGTGGAGGGAGGAAGTAACTTTTGCACCAAATTCAAAATATAAAATTTGAAGTTAACAATCATTTTATTTTATTTTTTTGAAATTATAATCTTTTTTACTTCTAAAATAAAAAAATTTAAAATCAGAAATGGAAAAAGCTAAAACAATTGCAAAAGTCGAAAAACAATTCATTTTTGTTGTAATTTTCTTCATCTTTTAGGACACGATTGATTTTTTTCCTGTTTCTATTTTTATTATTTGAAAACATTGTAACTTGGACATTTTAACACGTTTTTTACATTAACCTTTGGAGTATTGAAAAAAAAAAAAAAAAAAAAAAACAAAATATAAAAATGAAGTTAACAATCAATGTTTATTTTATTTTTTGAAATTATAATTCTTTTTTTTACTTCTAATAAAAAATTTATAAATCAATATGGATAAGCTATATAAAACCATGCAGAAGTGGTCGAAAAACATTCATTTTTGTTGTAATTTTTTCTTCATCTTTTAGGAACACGATTGATTTTTTTATCCTGTTTCTATTTTTATTATTTGAAAACATTGCTAACTTGGACATTTTAACACGTTTTTTACATTTAACCTTCGGCCAGTATTGAAAAAAAAAAAAAAAAAAAAAAACAATGGAAGCTTAGATTTATTATCCGTTATACGTGTACTTTACTGTTAAATTATAAAAAAAAAAAAAAAAAAAAAAAACAGAATGAAGCTTAGATTTATTATCCAGTTATACGTGTACTTACTGTTAAATTATATTTTGTTATGTAGAAATTTTAATAGGTCCTTTTTGTTCACCAAAAGAGATAAATTGAAAATAAATTTAAAGAAACTAATTAAAAAAAACATCATTAAAAAAAACAACGAAAACTAGTTAATTGATTGAAAACCTATCTTTCATTATCACGGAAAAAAAAATGTTGGATAAAATAAGAAACAGATACCATTTTCTTTGGCCAAACGTTGCATTTCACCAAAAGAGTTGGTCCCCATTCCTTCCCCCCATCAAAACGTTGATGACTCCTCACTTTAATTCTTTTAAAACACCTATTAATATTACAAAATTAAAGAGTTTGACAACAAGCTTTCCTGCTTCTTATTTTATTTTAGGATTCCTTCTCTCTTAATCAGAGGTCTGGAATTCGAGCCCCAATGTGAAGTTTTTTTAAATATTCGAGAAGAAACGTTTTGTCTCCTTTGCAGGCCTATCCAGCACAAATCTGGATTAAAAACAAATTGTAATGAAGATTTTTTTCTTTTTTACATGAAAGTACTTATCAACAAGAAAGGTTGAATACTTTCTTCTCAATTTTAAAGAATTATAACATCTAAAATTTAGGGATTTAAGTTTTATATATTTAAATATATGTGTTCAAATTAATAAATTTATTTTTCTACTTAATTCTCCATTAAAATACCAAATCGAGAAAATGACTTGGGTGTAGTATTTAAATAAAATTATTCTAATAATGATGACTTCAGATTTTAAATTTCAATGACACGCATACTCGAATTTACAATCTCCAACATAGTTAAAATCACTCTGTTGCTTTTTGGTATTTGAGTCTAGATTCTATAATTTATAAAGGAAAGAATAAATAAGTTATAAAAGCTTCTGTTAAAATATTTTAGAAATTATTTTATGTATTATGTGAAGCTTATGCATTCATATTTATAAAATTGGATTATTCAAAGAATAATAGCAATAGAGGAAACAATTATTAAATGTATATAGATGGTTAAAAGTTAAAACTTGCATTCTATTTATGCATCAGCTTAATGAAATTCATGTGTTAAAGATTTTAGTTCAACATGAAAGCTTTTCCTTTATTTCAATTTATTTATTTGCTCTTAACTATGTTCTTAATTATCACTAAAATGATAATATAATATAATTTTAAAAATTAAAAATAAAGTAGTTAATTATAATAAAAAAATAGGGATAAAATTATTATTTTTTCATTATTTTACGAGAGAATATTCTAGTACTAATTAATCTTTAATTTTTAAAAATATCATTTTAATTTTCGCTAATTAAAAAAAGAATAATATATATTGTATTAGCGATAAAACTTATTTTACACGAAAACTTAAATTATCTATACAATATCCCGAATTAATATGCTCTTGATTTACATCCAACTCAATATGAATAACTTAAGTAAAAAAAATCGGGTGAAGACATTTATAAAACTATACAAATATACAATGGTAACAGCATAAACTAAGAAATGGAAGTACAGGTAGAAAGTAATCATATTGATAAATAATTAGTAATTTATATTTTATATATAATATATAAAAAATGAAATGGCACTTTTTAAAAGATGTATCTTTAATTAACAGCTTTGATCAACTTGTTTTTGACCTGCCCCATGAAGAATTGGTCCCATTGGAAAAGATACATTACAGAGACAGCTAGCTGGTCATGGTCAATTGTAGAAAAAGAAGCTAAAGCTTTAAGCTAAAGAAGAAGAAGAAAGTATGGGCCAAATTAAAAAATAATAAATAAAAAAAAATTGTACCCAGTCTGCAAACATACGTAAAGAAAAAGATATGTAAATAATTTAATAAAAAAAGCTTTAAAATAATTAAATTAAAAAATTAAAAAGAAAAAAGTTGGCAGTGTGCAATGGGGAAGGAGGAGGAGGCAAGTCTCATCAAAAGATTAAGATGTAAACCCTAAAAAGAAGTTCCATTATAATTCTCCTTCTTCTTTTTTTTTTTTTTTTTTGAATTCCATTATAATTCTCCTTCTTCTTTTTTTTTTTTTTTTTTTTTTTTTTAAAAAAAAATTTATTTCAAGAGTATTTTGGTCACTTTATGGTGTTTGGTGTAAGGGGCCATTTTTATTTATATTATTTTTTTTATTTCTGTTGTTTAAAGCTTTTTAACTATTAAAAGGATGAATTATAGGTTAAAAAAAAAGGAAAAGGAAAAAAAAAAAAAAAAAAAAGACCATATCAAAGCATTCATGCTGGCCACTAATGCACAAACACCTTTTTCGGAGTCGTGTGGTTCTCTGCCCCCAATACAGATGGCCTGATCTGACTCTTCTCATAAGGATCCCTTTTTATCATCTCTTGTGATAGATGTATACTGGATCACTCTCTCTCTCTCTCTCTCTAAAAAAAAAAAAAAAAAAAAGACCATATCAAAGCATCATGCTGGCCACTAATGACCAAACACCTTTTTACGAGATTCTCCAAACATGCCCTAACCCAGTTGCCGTCCTAAGATTCTAAGGACCCAATTTAGATAACGACTTTTTTGTAATATATTTTGTAATTTTATTATTTAAGATTATTGTTAATTAAAAATTAATCCTCAATTTAATTACACCTATCGGCTTATATCACCAAATTAATACCAACCCCATTCATATTTGTACTTATGCAAAGAAATTAAAATTTAATTAGCTAACACCAACCATTTTAGTTAAGAAAATACTATATCTCATGGCTTCTATTACCTGCTTTTTGTCTTAATCATTCTCTTAATGCTAGGTTACAATTAGACTTAATGGAGCAGGCTACTAAGGGTCAAAGTTGGAATATTATAATAATTACACATTTTTCTTGTTACGAACATTCCGATAATATCTATATTTCTTAATTAGATAGCTTTTCAATTAATAATATAATATCTTAATCACCCTATAAAATAATGTTTCATTCCCAACTTGACCAACCAATTCAATCAATCCCTTTTTGGCTTAATTGTTACCGATTCAATTCAATAAATGTTTAATTTATTGTTGAAAAAAATATTAAGTACATTACGCGAAATGAAAAATTAATAAAATTATAATATTTCTATGAAATATTAAAATTTTAATACGATGTTTTTATCTTATAGTTATAAAGAGAGCTCATAATTAATCTATTTTCATAAAATAAAAATAATCACAAAAAAATTGAACAAAATATTAATGAAAATTAATTTACTTGGATATTCATTCCTATTCAAGTCAAAACAATCACTTAGCTTTTTTCCCCTCCCTATCATCATGCACCTCTCACCCCCAACAAAGACATACCAGCACGTGCCAAAAAAACACATCACACGTGCCGATCACTACAGCAAACTTTGATTTTAAAAAAAGAAAAATATAAAAAAATAAATTCAAAAGAAAAAACATCACCAATCAATCAAGGCCTCCACGCACTAGCCCACACTACCGGTTGATCCTTCCAGCATAGGAATATTCCGGCGTCGTTACACTGTGTCATTGACCAACCTTCTTTATACCTTCGCAACAGAGCGCGTACATCATCACATACTTCATCACTAAACGAAACAGGACTAAACCCACATGCATGCAAGCGTGAAGACCAGCGCGTGGCCGTTTCACGCCGTTCAATTGAATCGGACGGTGCACATGCAACCAAGTCAACTATAGCACGTCCAGCAACTCTCTCTAACATCAACCTTTCATTACTTGTTCTTGAAAAAGTTTCTTCTAATGACTCAAAATAAACCCTAAACCATCTTAAACATTCTTGAAAACCCCTTACAAACTCTAATCCATCAATACCCACATCAAGATCAGCTTCTTCTTCAACAATAGTAATAATTCTTGGTTGTAATCTTCTAAAACTTGATATGATATAATCTCTACGGTTACCAACTGAAGTAACTGAATGTAAAGACCCTACACAGTTTATAGCTAAAGCTTCATCTTCTTTAATATCCAATTCCGATAAATTTAGGTCACATAAATCGCCAAAATGGTGTATGAAATTAAATTTAAATGGGACACCCATTAATCTTGCAAATTTTTCCATTCTATTTCCAATTTCTTTCATTACCTTCTGGACAGAAGCTAAGCCACCATTACCACCACCACCGCCTGCCGCGCCAGTTTTGGTTGCGACTATGGTTGTTAGCCTTAAATGTGGTGTTTCATCAGTGCGAGTTGCTAGGGCTTCTAGCAACGTAGGCCATTGAGTGCAATAAGTGTTACTAATATCAATAATATGCAATTTACTTTCTCCTTCCAAAGCTTCCATAAGTGCACCATTACAAGAAACGTGACCGAAAGTAGTCCAAGGACTCACCTCTTGATATTTCAATACCATTTTTCTCGTAGACTCAAAAGAGCATGTTTTATCCGATGCAGAAGCTAGAGTACGGTAACATCTTTCGCCAGAGTCAGTCATCCGGCTAAACAAAGCTTGAAGAAAATAAGAAGCAAGTTTTGAATCAATATCTCCATAAGGTGAGCCAAGTTCATTAAGCATCCACATAAGTTGTTGAACGCGCGCGCTATTCTTATCCGCTATGGCACGAGCAGTTTCGAGGAGAACATCGGATGCCCACTTGCCGGAAAATTCAAAGTTGAGATCATGAGAAGGGGAGAAAGAGAAATCCGGCGATTCGAGGGGTTGAGTTGTAGGAGTAGGAGTAGGAGTAGGAGTAGGAGTAGGATGGTGTTGATGGTGATAAGGAAAGTAGTGTCTAGAAGAAGAAGAAGAGAAGTCTTCTTCATCCATGAAAAAGTTGAAGCATTCTTCGTCTTCTTGTTGGTAGTGATGATGGGTATTCTGTCTAGAGGATCTAGAGCTGCTAGAAGTTCTGCTAGTAGAGTTATTGAACGATTGATCAGATTGTTGAAGACTAACTAGTCTAAACAAGGTATCCATAACAATTTAATAGCAAAGAAAGAAAAGAACCACATCAATAGATATATACCTTGGATTCTTGAGAACCCTTTTTTTGTTAGAGGAGAAGTTGTAGAGGTAGAAGAAGGGGAATGTTTGTGTTTTTAAAAGTGGCTAATTGTGGGGATGAAGAAAAGAATGAAAAAAGAGAGAAGGATAGGATCTTGATGAATCTTTAATTTGGGTTTGTTTCTTTTAATAGTTTTGCTTAAGATATATAATTAGAGGAAGAGAGAAAGATAGAGGAATCCAAGCATGTATAAATATGCTTTTCTTTTGCAGCAATCGATGAAATTGGAGTATGACTTGGTTTTCTTTCCTAGCTCATATCTTTTTTTAAAATATATATATATATATATATAACTAATAAAAAACCGTTAATATTTAATATGTGTGGTTGACTGAACGGAAGTGAATTACATTTTACTTGTATAGTTAGAATTTAAATTTCTATAACAATTGTTAGAAGGATTTTAATTGAATATTACTAAATGTGAATTAATTAGTCAATCTACATACGCACATAAAAAGTGAAATCACTCTTCATAAAATAATTAGAGTTTTTTTTATCATAATATATTTATAATTTGAAAAGAATTTATTTACAGCGGTATATAAGAACATTTATACACCAAATCAATTAAAATAAATTTTCGGTTGAAATATCCATTCACTAGGAAACAAGAGGATAATTAAGATATGCACAATTTTTAAAAATCTTTTCACATATTGGGTTTGTGTGTGGGTGGACCATGCATGGTGAAAGCAAATTTTATCCTAATAGTTTAATAGTTGAATATTATTTCATTTTGTTATTTAATTAAAATTTCAATTTATTTGTACACCAGATTATAGCTTAATAGTAAGTTTATATACTGTCGGACAATAGATCTAGGTTTAAACTTTCTCCTCCCCAATAATAAAGAAAAAAATTCAAATTAATTGAACCTTTTTAGTGTTAAACCTTAGTTAAGGTTGGAATTCAATTAAGCAATTACTTACTTTTTTTTAATTACTTAAATTCTAGATAAATTTTAAATTGATCAGTTGTAATTGAGATGTAATTTTCGCATTTTAATTGACATAATTCTCTCAATGAAATCATAAAAAAAGAAAAAGAAAAAGAAAAAAAAAAGAAAGCTAAAACCTTGCAAGTAGAAGTCCTATTCTGACAAAAGATGAAGGAAGAAAATAAAGGTAACAAGGTCAAGATCAGCATATAGACATAGTTAGTGGATTAGCTTTATATATATATATAAATGAAAGAGAAAGAGAAAGAGAAAGAGAAAGAGAGATAAGTTATAGTGGGAGCAGGCGTGCCATATGGGTTTTGGAGAGAGAGAAGAGTAAAAGCTGCCGGCGTGCATCATCATCATCAAACCCACCAATACAACACAGCACATATCTTATTGCCTCCTAATCCCTCTCCAAACACTGCCAAAATTCCCTCCCCACCACTTTCTTTTTCTTTCTTTTCCTTTCTTTTTTTACTATATAACACATAAAACATTTCATACAATACTTAATACCCTATTCCACTAATACCAATATGTACTCTTCCCAAATATCTAGGGCATGCTTTGCTTCCTCTCTTTCTTTCTTTCTTTCTTTCTTTCACCTTTTCTTTTCTTTTCTTTTCTTTTCTTTTCTTTTTCCCACATCATCATCTATATACTATATAGAATACACATTACCCACAAGTTATATACGCCATTGCTCAAGATTCATGCATGGTCCTACTGTAGCTAATCTCTTGTCAGAAACCTTATATATGACTCGAGAGGTTGAGGATGTCCTATATATATATCCCCTCGTTTTTAAGTCAATCTTCATACCCCAAATTTGATTGTTTCATAATAATTATGATTCTTGACCTTTTATTGTCTCTACCTCGTTGTCCTCAACTACTTCAACCTTATTTCTCTCTACAAATTATATCCTTCTGTGTATATATATATTTTTGCTATTGCCCTATACATAGCTAGGAGGCACAAACATAGTATTTTGTTTTCCAGAGTCAGCTTATATAAACTCATCAAAATGTTTCGATTTAATGGTTTAGGATAACTATATTTATATTTTTTGGGGGGCTTTTGTTTTTTTATTTATTATTTTATACTTCTTACTTTCACTTGATTGAGTTTTAAATTCAAATTTTTATGATTTTAGAACCGCCTGTAACAATCAAATGTGATCGTCGGTGATTTTTATGTGTATGTAAATTATGCATGTATAGCCAGTAAAATTAATCCTAACTAGGTATATATACATGCATTATTTCGATCGTATCGAAATAGGTACATAAACATTTTTTTGTCTGTATACGTATTTTTACGCTTGAGCTAAGAATGGTATAAGGGTGTATATATAATTATTTAATTGATGGTATTTGATTATGTTTTCCTTGGTTTTCTTCAACAATCATTAGTAAAACTCCATGTGTGTGGATTCTTTGTCTTTTGCAGCTGCAAATTTTCTTGGGAACCATCATTTGCTTGCAGAAGCAACTATATATATGGGACATTACCCAACTTCCTATGTTACCTGTCCAATGGCACCAACGGTCGCGGAATGTGGAACGGTAAAAGGGTATTTTGGTAATTAAAACATCCAATTGTTACTATTTTTGTACTGTAAAGATTTCTGCTTGGATATACTAAATTTATACACAGTTGCATGCGGAGCTAAAAATATTCTTTTTACTGCAACCTTTCATTAAATAAACTTTGATATACCTTGAAATGAGATTTAGTTCTATGGATAAAGAAAATTACTTGTAATTTACCGATAACAATCAAATTAAATATACATATATTTTAAAATATATAAATAATAATGGTAGCAGTAATATTATTAATATTAATATTAGTATTTTACCCTTTCTATTGGTAAACAAAATCTAGAAAAAAAATTTTAACTATTCAGATTCCATAAATAATTTTTGAACTATGAATAAATTTGAAAAATTAGATATACACTGTTTAAAGGAGTGAAATGAAAAATTATAAATTTTTATGTAATTATTTTTGTAGATATATAATATTTAAATTATTAGATAAAGTTATAAATTTTTTTTTTTTTGATATTTTACCTAATAAAAATTGAGATCAAATCTCAAAATCATCCCATATAGTATACTTTTACTAGTTTGAATGGGCATCTCTTTATTTGAAAAAAAAAATTCTTTAAATATGAGCAGACAAAGATAATTGTCTAGACCTAATGTAGATATAAATTTTCCTTAAGGATTTTAATTTATAAAAATTTTATGACAACTTATAAATATGATTATGTTTATAAAATTTTCCAACTCCATAATATATATATTTTTCTATAATTAGAGGCCCAATGAACCATAATAACATTGTGGGCCACACAACCGCCCACTCTCTATATTTTCTACAAAACGTAAGAAGACTAATCAGACAAAATCTGATTAACACTCTATAATAATTCTGAGATTATATATATGATAAGAAGCCATAATAGAATGTAATCAATTGTATTTTAAAAATAATTAATTAACCATTAATTAATTAATATATAAGCAAATGAGATAAGACAATATATGGAGGCTTAATTCAAGGGGTATAATTTATATACTGAATTTATTATTAATTGTATGTTCTAATAATAGTATTCTAATTGATAAAATAAAAAGAAAGAAGGGAATAAATGAAACGTCATTGCCTCAATTATAATATAAAGGGACCGATCAACAATAGCATTTTTAATGAACTGTTATATTTTGAAACCTGAAATTGTTACTATTAATATCAGAGATGAAAAAAATATCATAAGGGTAAACCGGAAAAGAATAACTCATGTGGGAGAAAAAATCAGAGAAAATGGGAAAAATAAACCGGAATAAGTTTTTTCTGATGTGGCATGATGCCATTAGAGCATCAGTCACAAACTTAAAGGTCCCAGTGGAGTGAAATGGTCCCATCTCTCCCTTTCAAAAGCCATTATCATTGCAACTAATTCTCCTTACTTGTTCTTTTCCTAAAACAATATTATCTGATGATGCTAATTTGAAGTTGTTAACCAAAACTGTTTTATTAATTAATGGTTAGAGGATGAATTTGCATTGCGTGATTAGAGAGCTCTAGCTATTTAATTAATTATTAAATAAAAATTTAATTATTATTAATTTAATTAAATAGAGCAGCGAGGGAAGCATGGAAGAAGGTAATAATTATTATTTAATAAGTCTAAACAACCTTCTTTAATTTGTTAATTCTGGCATTACTATGTCGCTTTCAGGTTTACTGCCCAACACTTTGGGCTGAAAAAAGGAAAAGGAAAAGGAAAAACATAAATTGCGATGGGAAGCAAGAATTTTCTGTCTGTCTTTCTGATGTTAGTTTAACCTTTTGCTTTCATGTTGACAAAATGATTATTTATTTATTTATTTTATATATATAGCATTTATTATTTTATATTATTTATTACAAAAAAAAATTCAAAACATTTATATAACTAATCTGATATTATTTTTATGCTAAGTTTTCACTTTTTCTTGTTTTCTTTTTATTAATATAAGTTTATTTTAAAAAATTGCATTTCAAAAATTTTTATTTTGAAATTTGTTATATACTTTTTTTTCTTTGAGATTGTAAGTTGAAACTCAATTATTATTACGAAATATTTATTTTCCACATAAATGGATAATATCTAATTAACTTAACCATTTATTGCGTTATTATTTCTTATATGTGCAACAAGAGAAAGTGAATACTAATAAAAACTGAATTAAATCGATAACAATAAGAAAATTTTATTGTGAAAGATATAATTTCTTGTTATATAATTCTAATAGTGATTTTATTTTTATACTAAAAGCATATTGTTATACGAGATTTTATATTTTTATTATTTTACATTAGATCAAACGAGTCACATCTCGAGTTGAGTGAATCATGATTCAAGTGTAGGTCGTTCTAAATTAAATAATAATCTGAATAGTTTGCTGATTATAGAAATCAAGTTGCATTCTCTAGCAATATAAAAAAAAAAAAAAAAAAAGAAATGAGTGGAAATCATTGATTCCAAGTGTAGGTCGTTCTAATTAAAATAATAATCTGCATAGTTTGCTGATTATTAGAATAATAAGTTTGCATTCTCTAAAAAAAAAAAAAAAAAAAAGAAACAATTAACATACGAATTACAAATACATGCAATCACTTTTTTTAAGATACTCATAGTCAATTTATGCATTAATTGAAACTTCTTTTTAGAGGCATTTTCATGTTTGTCCGTAAACTCAAGATTTACCTTGTAAGTGCTAATATTAAAAATTAAGCCCTAATTAACAAAATTAGGAGCAACTTCATTCTGCTAATTAAACAATTTTTAATTCATAGATCCATATAAAATTATGTACAATGAGCAAATTATGGCATCGTATTTATTCAAATGGATGAATGATTTGAAAATTTTAAATGAGCCATTTTAACTCCACATTTTAGCAAATTTCATAAATATCAAAAACCCTGGATCCAAACATGGCTTTAAAAAATTAAAAAAAAAAAAAAAAAAAAAAAAAAAAAAAAAAAAAAAAAAAAAAAAAAAAAAAAAAAAAAAAAAAACCAAGATATATATTTGGGAAGAAAGTCAAAAATCTTTTGCAATGCCCCAAAAAAAAAAAAAAAAAAAAAAAAAAAAAAAAAAAAAAAAAAAAAAAAAAAAAAAAAAAAACCAAGATATATATTTGGGGAAGAAAGTCAAAAATCCTTTTGCAATGCCCCAAAAATAGAGGTGAAAAATAAGTTGCCAAAGTTATAATTAGCAAGCAACAGCTGAGACTGGGGCCTCAGAAGGAAACTGCTCACAAAAACCATGAAGATGGTCCTATATATCCATCATGAGATTATGACAATTCGCCATCAAATTAATGATACCAACATGTTAAAGGCTGCAGTAGAAAGGGAGTTGGAATCCTCATTTCACCTTTTGCACATGCTCACTCTTTTGAGTGTGTGTGTGTGTGTGAGAAGCCACTCTTTGGACTGGACAAAGACTACTTGTTATCTCAAATTATTTCTGACTAATAAATACATCTTTTACAATTCAGTGTAATGTGAAATGCTCTCTTTAACTGTATCCATTTGATTTTTCATTACCTCAAAAGAATATATGTTACATTACTGGTTAGACTGCAGCCTACACCAGTTCCTTGTTTTCAACCAACTCATCAAGTATTGCACAACATTTGGGGGAATCCTTACCAACTAGAGAAGTCTTTGAACTCTGCTTTTGAAACTCCTACTTTCCTTTTCTTTGTCATGGCCATTGTTGATAAATTGGCATCCGAGACAGCAGATTCGGGCTGAGAATTTCTTGCTTTCAAGTATTTTCCAACCCCGCCACCACCCATGGTTCCAGATTCTGTTGTTCCTGTGCCTGGATTGCTATACCATGACCCCACCTTGTCCTGAAATGTTAATAAAGAAGTAAAAGTCTTGTTAATATGCAAGGAAAATCCAAAATTCAAAATCAGTAAACAGAAAATTACAAGACGATAATCTGCACCAATTGGGTCCAAAAACTAACATTTTCTTCATCAACAGCGTCCTTTTCATCTTTGGCCTTCTCTTGTTCGTCTTCTTCATCAGGCTCCGCATATGGATTAACAAATACTGTTACACTATTGATCTTTATCTCTTCCTGAATGAGGGACCAAAGAACCAACACGCACATGAGGACCAAATTACAAGAAACTTAATATTCACTTTCTTAATGACCCTAACAATAAGCTAGTAAGCTATAAATTATGTTTAGTTTCTAATCCAACTTTTAGTTGTTGTGGATAGAGTTCCAGCAAATAGTTACTACAAGCATTTAACCACAAAATATGCAACAAGCACATTTTCTTGGTTGATAAGCCATGTGCAAATTTATGTGTATCTTGTGAACATCCAACTACAAAGCCAAATGCACCCATAACTTATTATTAAACAGATGTGAACTTTCCATATATCAGATGCTGCGTAATCATGTGTGTGAGCCAGAAAATGTGATGCCCAGCTCTTCAATGTGTGTAAACTATAAAGTCATTTTGAGATTTGAAGAACGTAAGTGCAAATATTAAACTTAAGTTACATTGACTCTCTACACTAGAAGTATATAATAGTTGCCATCTGATGTGTTAGCTACCATTCGCTAATGATACAATCATGTCAATACTTTAAGGAACTCATAGATAAATTCTCAGAAGAGAAGGACCAGATAACTAACCAGAGGATGGTCATTATCGTCCACAGGAACCTTTTCCATTGCTGACAATGTAGTCAAGCCACCAACAACCCCACCAAAAACTGTATGTTTAAAGTTTAAATGATTGGCAGACTTGTAGAGGATGAAGAACTGAGAACCATTGGTGTGAGGCCCACTGTTGGCCATACTAACAACCCCTCTTCCAGAATGTAGCAACTTGGAGTTCAGCTCATCTTTGAAAGGTTTCCCCCATATAGATTCGCCTCCTCTCCCAGTCCCGGTAGGATCACCACCTTGAATCATAAAATTCCTACGTAAATACTTTCGTCAATATCCATGTTCAGCTTGTTCCAGTCCAGATAACCAAGAAACTAAGAAAATAACAAAAAGTCAACATAGAAATGGTTCATATACCGAATGCTTCTATGAAAAGCAACTCCATTATAGTAGCCTTTCTCACAAAGGGTGATGAAGTTCTCACACGTCCTTGGAGTTATATCACAGTGCAATTCAATGTTCAAATCACCATGTGTCGTGTGCAACTGAACATAACCTTTCTTCTTTGGATTTTTCTCAACTTTAATATATTCAAACTCATTTTTTGTGACAGGATCAAAAGAGGTAGAAGTGAAGGATCGAGAAGCAGCACCAGTAGTGTAACGGCTTTTCACCTGAAACAAAATGGGCACAGAATATTCCAGCCTTTCATACCTTTACATGTTAAGCATAAGGCACAGTAACATTTAGAACATCTAACTGAAAAATAAAAATAATCATTACTTGAATTATCACTTTAAAAGGCAAGTTTATATCAACACATTTAGATAATCTACACCATAAAATTGGCATAAACAACAGTTCAAGAAATTAGAACAGCTCAGTCAGCTTTATCACAACATAAAAGACAATTGGGTCAACAAACGAAGAGCAAAAAGGCATATTGAATATACAATTCAAAGTATATCATCTGTTTTGGTCTCTACTGTATAATGTTATGACTAAGGAAAGATCAAAAAAGGGACAAACTAACCATTTTGGCATTCACAGGTGCCCTTTCACCAGCCATGTGCATGGCTATTCGAGCAGCAGTTTTATCACCTGATGCAGCTTTAGCTGCAGCAGCACTTCTTCCATGTACTGCAGCAGATGCAGCATCTACAATACTATAAGCCTGTGGGGGTTTAGACTCTCCATTTGAATCTGATTTGGAATCCTCCTTAATTCGCGACCTTGCAGCCAAAATGGCAGCAAGTGCAGCAGCCCGTTCCTTCTGTGCCTTGTTGCCGCCTCCACCATGAAGTGCAGTTTCCCTTCCTTTCTCAGTTCCAAGCTCCTCCAGCATCTGCTTGATATCTCCAGATATATTAATGTTATAAGTTGGATCTGAACTCATTTTCTTCAGCTCTGGAAGAAGGAAATGCAAGGTCATGATCATATTAATTTTTATTTTTGAGAAAAGAAAAATCTAGATTTGACCCAATTGGTGGTGATAAATTTTGCTTACCTTCATCATCAATTTTCAGCCCCTTCTTAACATGGTCAAAATCCAGAGTGACCTTACTGTCAAGGACATTAGGATTCTGCAAGGCAAACCACAGAGATAAGAATACATCATGCACTCGCGTGGGAGAAACTGCCAGCATATTTTAGCATAGTAAATAGAATGCATCTTGGAAAGCTATTAAAACCTGAATTGTTATCAAGTCTTCCTTAGTGAATGGCTCATCAGTGAGCAGCTCCTTCCAATTCTTGGTCTTGATGTTTAACTCTTTAATTGCCTACAAGGTAAAAAGCTAACAAATAAAGACTTGTACCAAAAATATGGGTTGAAGTACTGATGTTAATAATTCATATGCAACAAACCTCATAACAGAATACGTTCCCTGTAGTCTTCACAGCAACTATATGTGTAAATTCAGTAAAAACTTTGTTTAATACGGGGCAATGATACTCTCCTGCAGACAAAATACGTAGACTAACATGAATAAGACATAAATTTAAATTAAAGGTGAATGACAATACAGAAAAGAATGAGTTGGCATCTCCATACAGGGCATGAAACAAGAAAAATTATTGCATTGATCATCCACATGGCTACACCGAGAGGATTACAAGTGTTTTAGGAACACCGTTCGTGAGGAAAACTATCCCAAAAACAAAGTAATAGGGAAGAACTCTACTGGCAATAATAGTAGCAGCAGTATTTATTTATACATTTACTGTTGATACATATGACCTACAAGGGAACATCTATTACTCTTCTATTTAAATATACAACAACAATCGAGCTCAATCCAAGAGTAGTAATTTTATCTTCTGCTCCAGTGAAATTATTTCCACAGTTCACGGTAGTTCCAAGCAACCAAAATTTAACAAGGTAGCCAGTTCTTCAAGATAACCCTAAAAGGACTAGCTGTAGCTGGGAGTCTCGGCTCTCCATACTCAACTGGGTGCAGATGAGATGGGCCTCATAAATCCTCGATCCTAAAAGTCACTATCTTGGGGTACTAGATATTTTCATAGTTTCATCTTTTCTTTTCCCTTCATAGCTTTGAAATTATCAAAGAAACTAAACTAACTCTCCTTGTCAGTTCACCATTGTCTTTAGAAAGCAAAATGAAAGGAGAAACAGACGTCATACATGATGCTAATATCAAAACTGATAGGGTTGGTCAAAGCAAAAGCACTCACCGAAGGCCAATCTACATGTGGTTTTTCAGGTCCAAACTCTAATAGACGAATGGTACTGCCCCAAGGCATGGCAAAAAAACTAGAATTTTATGATCTAGTAGCTAATAAAAAAAAAGAAAAGAAAAACCAGTGAAGCAACAATAACCAACTCCATGAAAAAAAAAATCAATAATGGGATGGCTTCAAGAAATTGATCTACTGCCCACTGTGAAAATTTCAACTAACGTGGAGTGAATTCTTCCCATGAAACTGCAGTATTCTCTATATTCATCACATAAGTACTCCTCATTTCTCACTTCCCTGACTTAAATAGGGGATAAGGTTGAAGGCTATGGATTCTGTTTAAAACCGAAATTCAATCTTTCTAATTTTCATACTTGAATACATCATTCACTACACGCCACAATTCAAACTGATAAACTGAATATAAGAAAGCAGCAAAAAGTTATAATAATAATAATACTAATAATAATAATAATAATGATAAAAGAACCTTCAGAATTCTTGTGAAAAGTAATTGGGATAAGATCCTCCTGCTTGAGCGGAGCTCCAGTAACTGGATGCTTCCCATACTTCCTTATGTAAGGAGTAATATGCCTGTATATAAAATTTATATAACCAACATCAGAGTTTCTCAACAACTTTAACGCGAAACTATAAAATAAGATAATAGAGATACAAACATTATATCGAAGACGCTTCCATCTGTGGTGCACACTGGAAACTCAAATGGTGTAAATGTGAGACTGCAAGAAAATTAACAAGCACATATGAAGAAACCATACAAAGAAATATGCAAATAATTACTATATAGTAAAAAAGAAGGGAAAAAAAAACATTACAAAGAATGTGGAGGGCAAGCATACATACGCGCAGCAATAGAAGGGGAGGCGCTTGAAAGGAGTATGGACCTCTTTAGATTTGGCGCCACCCCATTCGGTGGCCCATTCTGTTTTTGTTATGAACATTCGATCTTTGCTGTGTTGCTTCTTCCCCATCTCTTCTGTTAGCTATCGATGGCGATTTCGAGAAATAAGGGTTTTACGGCTATCTATATCTCAGCTCCCTAAATCAAAGACCGCAAAGCTCAAGCTACGCCTTCTGCTCTCTGCTTCTCCGACTTTTATGTCACAGGAGAGAGAGGAAGGGAGAGGTTGCTTTTTTATTTTATTGTTTGAAAGGTTCTAAGACGGTGAGGTTCGCCGACTGCAGCGTTGAACGGCGAGGAAGCATCGAAACTCCGATCGGTCCAGGCGGGCCATATAATCGGCCCAGTAGACGGATTGGGCCCTTTATCTAAAAGAAGCCCAGTTTTGCTCGTTCTAAACATAAACCCTTGAACAATAATTTTCGGGAATTTTAGCATGGGAGGGCCAACCAATAGCGGGAGCAGCAGTGACGAGGAGGATGCGAATTGGAAAGCAGCCATCGAGTCAATAGCTGCCACTACCACTTTTGGTAGCAAAGCTTTTGGTACCGCTTCCAATGGCTCAAAATGGCATTCTACTTCTAATGGAGACGGGGAAGAGCCAAACCAGAATTCTAAAAAGCTCAAGCACTACCAACTCAAGGTCACCAATTTCCTTAAAATTGATGCATTCTCATGTTATTTATAGTCTTTCATTATCTGGGTTGAGTTGTTTTGGAGAAAAGATAAAATTGTTTTGGAAGGGGAGAAATGTGGATATTGAAATTTTTTAGTGATAATTGCATAAGCAATTTATGATGTGTATAAAAGTATGATATCATTGCCTAACTGATAATTATGTTCACAAGGTTATGCTTACTTTATAAGTGAAATTAAAGAGAGTGTGTTTTTCGACCTTGTTCTGGGTGGATTATTCATATGTTGGTTTATCACCTCTCTAAAACCATATTATGCCAGGTTAAATGGTCTTCTGTTTTGATTTCTATGCCATCTTTTTGACTCAGTAGAACTTAATGGCAGGCACAAAAGCTTTTGGATGACATGTTAGATAAGACCTTAATGATGGTGAGTGAGCCCATTGATATTCCGGATAACCCCATTGCAGATGAAGGTGGAGTTAGGCTATTTAAAAATTCTCCTGCTGGGATAGTATTTGACCATAAAGGTTAGCTTATCTGTTTATAATTCTTGAATGTTTTCAATTGTCCCTTTATGGGAAAATGCTGAGACGTCCTACTCGATCATTTTGTTTATAATTTGCATTTGAAGCCTACAACTTTGTGATGTTAAGCAGATAAAGAGAATTGTCTTATCTTGCATATGTTCACTACCATCAGCAGCCTTAGTTTCAAAATTTAGTGTAAATGACAAGCCTGTATATAGTTTCGATAAGTCACTCACTTGGAATATTGGTTTTGGCATGCTAATCATCATGTGGAACATCCCTTGTTTGTGGAAGAGATCAGAGGCCAACTTATTTTTGTAAATTTGTGGAACTGTATGTTGCCATTGGGGTCGCAATTTTGCATTATTTGTAAATTACCAAATTGTTTGGGCTCAACTTTTCAATGCATTCTTCATAAACTCTTGAACATTGTGCATTAAGACTGAAGTGCATGTGTTTCTAGATGAAATTCAAGGACCCAGAAAGCGACCAAGAATCCTTCCTGGCTACAACCTTGATGAGAAATCAAAGAAGGTTGACTTCTTGCTCTAGATTCTTCATTCTTACTTGCCATCTATATGTTAAGATAGACAAAATGCTTCCAAGGATTTTAATATCTTGCAGTTTAGACGGCAAATCAAATCCATTGCTGTAGATGGGGCAGAGATAATAGCTACAGCAACAGAGGCAGGCCAAAAGGCATTAGCTAGGTTGGAAGCCAAAGAAGCAGCTGCCAAAGCTAAAGCCAAAAAAGAGGAGGAAAGGATTGCAGAATTAAAAAGAATCAGGGGGGAGAGGTGGCTACCTTCTATTGCCAAGGAAATGCAGGTACCTTTAAGACTGAAATAAGTCGCCACTAACAAAATGTGTACTTGTGTAGTTTTTGCTGTCTAAGCTCCGCTACTTGCCTTTCTAATTACTTAATCTTTTTGGAAGCCTGCATTCGTAGGATTCTCCTATACTTTTGTTTCATTCATTTAATCATTTGTTGTATTTTTCTCGTCTGACTCAGTTAAATAGGAATACAAGGCAACAAGTGTAGGCAAATATGTAAAAGCCATTCGATGTGTTTTTCCTTGCACCTTGGGCTGACCAGAGGTGTAACCGTGGCTTAATCTGGCAATTGCTTCCTAGCACTTCCATGGATATGATGCTTCCATCAAAATGAGCAACAATTTGTTTTGAAATTAAACTACGTTCTTATTGGTAGTGTAATAATACATATTATGATATCTATTGAACGTTGAATTCTTCTTTGTTACATAATTCTAAGTAATGTCACAAGTATGTATACTTTTTGCATGTTGAAGAATCTTAACCCAAATAACAAGGCTGAGAATCTGAAATAACAAATTTCAAAAATTATAAGGCTGGGTATTGGCTCATTGGAAAACAAAAGCATGTGTGTTTGGACAAAGTTGCATCTTCCATCTTCTAATAGGGCGCCACTATGTCAAAGCCTTCTCTCAGGTGTTGGAGGTCAGCTACATGCTTACACATCCACGAGATAGAAAAGGTTGGAATCTCCATTTGGAAGTTTCAGGTTCGGATTACTGAGGTGATAGGAGGTTTATAGTATCGAGGAGTTGCCTCCATTTTGTAATTCTAGCCTTTAGGGCCTTCCCGTACCTTCTTCCAAGAGAAGGAAGGACAGTCGAAAGATCAAGCTTGTGGTCCAAATTCCTTCAAGTGAGTAAATGAGGTCTTTTTAACCATTTGTTGTAAGAATAAAACTTGTCTAGAATATGGTCCATCCAAACCAATCAAAACAGAGATTTTTTAAAAGTTCTTCCCACTTTATCCTATTTTTTCAGTTAATGGTTAGAAATTATTGTTGTTTCAACAAATATATATATGTCTATATTATGTCTAATATATATATATATATATATATATATATATATACTATATATATATTATTATATTATTAGTTGATCTATAAGTAGTTTTTATAGTATGCAGTGGTAACTTATTCCTATGAATTATAGTCTACGATTCAGTTTGCTTTTTTAAGTTTAGGTGTTCTTGATAATGTTGGATACAGTTACACTCTATTTGACAGTTAGGACAAACATTTCTTTATAATTTTTTTTTTTTTTTTGTGCCAATAACACTTCATGCCAGTAAATTTACTTTTTTTTTTTTTTTTTTTTTGTGCCAATAACACTTCATGCAGTAAATTTACTTGAATAGTTGAATTTCTATTAGTAAAATTTTGTCACATTATTATAATGTGTGACGTTTTTGCTCATTGCAAGCGTGATGTAAATGTAGATCATAGAATTCAAGGTACTTTCTACACCCTAATTAAAAATCAATAGTGTAAAAATGATTTCTCCTTGAGCATTTTAAACTGGATCCTGAAAAGTTAAAAAAGGGGAAGCAACCTGGATATTTCCCTTTTCTCTACAAGTTGCAGACCAGATGTTTCAATAAAGAGCAAAAACCATTGGATCATAACCTCACCCATCTGCCTATGCAGTCTTTCCAACCCACTAGAAACCACACTTCCTCACTAGAATTCTAGAAAAAAGAGAGGAGAAGCCTTCAGATTATTGAAGAAGATGGCAATGTTGCTGGCTATGGTGGTCGATGGATTAGGTGGGTTTGTTACAACCCTATGGGATCTGCAGGAGCAACGTATTGCGGCAACCTTGGAGTCTGCGAGGTCTGCTATGCTGTTTATGACTATGGCACTAGTTTTTTGTTTCTTGTCCTTAAATAGCCATGCAAGAGCAGAAATAGGTCTTGCTATGATTTAACTTTAACATTTCTTAGCCGTTATAATTCAGCACACCACTTTTTCCTTCCCTGTGTTGTAATTACTTACCCTTCTTATTCTCGTTTACTGAGAATATACACTGGCATATTTTTGCGCTTTGGGTGAATAATCTATTGAATTCCATTGACTTTGCTTATAAACTTTTCCCTGTCCAAAAAAAGTGCTAGAGAAGCATAAGACAATGAGAACCCAGGTATTTGCTAATTATACAAATTTACAAGCTTCGATGTTTGAATACAAGCACTCTGTCCAGACCCTAGACATGTTTATTCCATAATGAACATCATATTGCTACTGCTATTTACAAATGAATGACTGCTAGATGCAGGAAACGAGAAATTTCCTTGACAGACATTATTTTCCATTATTGAGGCATTTTATTTTGCAGTAAATATAAGCTTCAGTATCTAAGAATTCAAGGCTCTTTCCAGGCAGCAAATCGTTTTACTGTTTTTCCTTCGGCTTATCAGGCCTCCAGATACCCTTTGTCTTCCAAATAACTTATTACAGTTTCAGCCATCTCACATGGAGAAACACAGTTGTTTCCCTTCTGTGTCAGTGTTACCTGCCAATCAATGGTTGTGAAAATTGGTAAGAAATAATAATAATAATAATAATAATAGATAGTAACTGAAAATTATGAGGCAATTTCTATATATCTATGCTAATAAGCTTAACGAGTCACTGTCCAGGTTTTGAATGGAATTGGGTTAAGCCTTGATCCATTTCATGCTTCACCCAGGAAAAATTGCACGGATCAAAGGGACAAAAAAGCTATAGGCTAGGCAAAAAAATTCCACCACAACGCAATTTCAATTCATTTTTCAGCTTACCATGGCATGTATGGTGTCTGCATTTGTATGTACTAGGGAATCACAGCTAACATGCACCAACTCTTCTTAGTGTTATTAAAACATAACTAATCCATCAAGTTCATGTTTACTTGCAATATCAAACCCAATCAGCACACATACTTTTCCATTCAGGTATACACACCTCACAATTTAGTGGTGGTTCATAAGGATCATCAATGCCAGTAAAACCTGCAAAAATGCCAACTATTACCGTGTAAATAAATTGGGAATTTAACAATCTCTACTGTGGCATGAAGAAAAGAACTAAACACCCTAAACATGAAAAAAGTTCAAGAATCAAAATTAACGGTCCTCAAACATACCTTTGATCTTTCCAGCACGAGCAAGTTTGTATAGGCCCTTTGGGTCCCTTGCCTCACACACTTCAAGTGGCACATCCATGAACACCTGTCAAGAGTCACAGTTCGTGCAATTTTGTTTTCACAAGCAACTAAAACCATTTATTTGCTTAGCAATTGATTCTTCCCACCATCAGAGTTTCATATTGCCACAATGACTAGCACTTACCTCAATGAAATCTCCCTCTGGTAGTAATGCGCGACAACTGTCTCGGTCCTTCCTGTAGGGAGATATTAAACAAGCAATGCAAATAACACCGGCATCCGCAAAAAGCTTTGCTACCTCCCCTACAATCACAACATTATATTCCACCATCAAGATAGAAGATTGGAGGAAATGAAGACCTAGGGAAGATAATAAAATGAAAAACCAATTAATCAGCAAAAAAGCAGAAAATAACAAACTCTTACCGATCCTCCGAATATTTTCTGTCCTATCTTCGGCTTTAAAACCAATGTCACAGTTTAGACCATGTCGGACATTGTCACCATCAAGGATGTAGGTCAACTTTCCTCTTGAGTGCAGGCCTTGACTCAGACAACATGCCAAAGTGCTCTTTCCTGAGGTAACAGTCCAACAGAGATATAGAAAGCAATGATTTATGATTAGGGATTGCAAAAGATAATTCCTTAATGTCAGGGAAGTTGCATCCAAATTTGCAAGCTGTCTTAGAACTTCTATGGCACTGGCAAAAGACTTTCAAAGTCAGATACTTCTCATTTACGGTTTCGTCAGAAAATAATAAGATCAGATCCGCCTATATATTGTTATATGCATTCAGATAACCTGAGAATTATATACCAGCTGTTCATAAGCTTTGTGCTTGTTTTTAAAATTATATGCTGTGTTTATTATTTTCTCAAAAGAACAATAATATTAATTATAAACAACAATGCCTTAAATTTCACTATGATGCTTCTGACTAAACACTTGGTAAATTCGAATTTACACCAGTTCATAGTCTCAATGTTTACACCCTGTGAGTTAGGTTGATTTTTACTATTCTGGGCAACAGATATTTTTGGATAGCTTCATGCATCATCGGTTAAGAGATAACACTGTGACGCAGTTCTAGGAAGGATAAGCCCGTTGTTTGTCACCTTCATGTCACTTCTGGGCATATGGGCCATCAAAAAGTCACAGTATGTGGTTCCTTTCAAAACTTAAGACATGTATGATCATGTAGCCTGGTAAACGAAAATCTAAAGTATGTTTCTACAAAATCACCAACTTGGGCAACTAGCACAAATCCAAGCAAATTTATCAATCATACTGAAAACAGATAGAGCATCAGAAGGCACCATTTAGATCACTATTTATGTGAAATTCACAACGATGTTCAGATATAGGAGAGGAGTAATTGTAAATGACACTGCATTCACATTATTCAATTTTCTGGAAAATGGCATGTTAGATCTTCATTGTAACCACAAATAATAACAAGCTATTATTTTCTTGCAAAAACATTAGAAAGTAAACTAAACAAAACATTTAACAAACCTGAACCGCTGAGACCGGTAATCCAAATGACACAACCTTTCTGCCGAAGTAACTCTTGCCTATCAAATTTATTAACTGAACTTTTATGCCACACAATGTTGGTTGACTTTCCGTTGCAAGACATCATTTGGAGATCTTTTCCTATTTACAACGTTGAAACTAGAACCATAAGAGACTTTCCAATTTTAACTCAAAAGTCCACTTTGAAGTACATGAAAAAGTTACTTTCAAAACAAGCTGTGTAAATTTCCGTGCCCGTGAACCAAATATGAAGCTTCTTCTCTGCATACAATCTTAGAATCCATTTCTATTCAAATTGCCAAAAAACTCAACCCCATCTCATACCCATAAAAGTAAAAACCAGTTGAAGAAAATTAGAGAAAATAATGTTTAGAAACTTCTACTCTCACTTTTGAAGTAATGATCAACTCTAGTAGCATAATTGCAATTGAATTGAAATCAAGCTTTTCTTATAGTGCATCTTTTGCCAAAAAAAAAAAAAAAAAAAAGAACTTCTACTCTCACTTTTTTGAAGTTAATGATCAACTCTAGGAGTAGCATTAATTGCAATTTGAATTGAAACAAGCCTTTTCTTATAGTGCATCTTTTGCCAAAAAAAAAAAAAAAAAAAAAAAAAAAAAAAAAGCTAGAAAGCAAGAAACGAAGTGACCTCAAAAAAATTCAATTCGCAAATTCACACACATGGAGACATAATCAGTACCAGAAGTTGTGTTTCTTTCTCTTTGGATCATATAATGCAATCTCTATGGGCAAAGTCGAAGAATAGATCTATTAGATCCACCTAAAGATTCTCCGGCTTAACTATTTGTTATCCTGGCGGAATTTCTCCTAATCCCTGATTTGTCTTTTTTAATTTTTATTTATTATCATTATCATTGTCATTATCATTATCCTTATCTTCAACTTGTCTTTCACAACTCAAATCCTCGAATATCCCCCTCTTTTAAAAAAAAAAAAAAGCAAATTTAATTTAAATTAATTTTAATTTTAATATAATGACAAATTCAAAGGATGAATCATCATGAACTCAGAGTTATTCCTTTGAATAATTAAAAGCATTCAACTCGAGTCCAAAAAAAAAAAAAAAAAAGTAAGTTTTCTGTAGAAGTAAAAAAGTACTATTTGAATTTTCAAGAAAGTTTGTTCAATCGTTAAAGAAATACCCAGGTAAAAAAAAAAAAAAAAAAAAAAAAAGTTTTCTGTAGAAGTAAAAAAGTACTATTTGAATTTTCAAAGAAAGTTGTTCAATCCGTTAAAGAAATTTTACCCAGGTAAAAAAACAGGAAAAACAAAAAGAGAGCATAAACAATAGTAAAAACAAAATCAAGAAGTCAAAAACTTTCAACAAGCATTGAATATCCAAAGTGAAAATACGAACATGCTCATACCAGAAATACCCGAGCAATCCTTGGTCAAAGAAGCAGCAGACTCCTCCATATCCATTGCCTTAATAAGGCACCAAGATCTCAACCTCGCATTCCCGCCACCACGACAAAATCCCAAATTATTAACCGCATTGTTGCCGACTGAGAATCTAAGGAACCCTAGCTTCGACGACGCCGACGATCCAGATTCAAGTTCAGGAGAGTAACCAGATATCAACGGCCTCGCTACTCCTCGTATCACAACCATCCCAGAAACACCTTCAGCAAAACAATCATCAACTATACGTCTAACTATTCGAACAAATAGCTTGCTCTAAATTCCTTACAGATGCGAAGTTGACGAACAACGAAGAGATTCATTAACGATTCTTAAAGTACATTTATTTATGGACTTTTGGCCAAAGGAGGGAGAGAGGAGTACTGTTTTTAGCAAATCTAATAGATGCAAGAGAGGGAAGAGATTGGTGGTGGTGGTGGTGCGCTGATTGATTGACTGGGAGGTGGTTGTTTTTGTTTTGTTTGAATCGGACAATGAACGATGATAGTACGACAGTCTAGAAGAAGGCAGTGGTGTCGTTTTATAATGTGTTGGAAACTAAAGTGATTGTTTCACGTTATTTCACAAATATTGATCAATCACTGTCGGTATCTATCTTCTCCTGAATCTTATTTAAATTTTAAAAACGGCGTTTGATTATATTTTGAGAATCGTGCTTTGCATGTGGACATCGAATAATCAGGAGCGGGACAGAGTCTCTCCAGAGATAAATTTCATATTTGCGAAAATATCATGTACATAAACGTGTGGCATAACAAACATTAACAGCTATAATTTTTAAAAATTTCTCTTTAATATAATTAATTTATTCAATAATTTATTAAAACATACATAAATAATTTTTTAAATAAAAATGAAATAAATATTATTTATTTATTAATATTAATTAATATTTATTTTTCTTTTCCTGTAGATTTACTTATCTTAACATTTTAATTTATAAATTTATAATTGACTTGAGATGGAAAACAAATGACAGGACCATCCTCCAATGCCCCAAACCTAAATTGAAGCTGACAGCAGAAAATCAGCTGCTTATTTGCAGGCTTCAGATTAGTGTTAGAAAATTAGACCTAATAATAGCCAGCCATGTATAAAGAAAGTTAGGTATATTTTGTTTGATAGTTCTATTTCTTTTTTAGCTTTTTGCAAGTGGCCAGCAGCGACTAGCAGATTATCAATGACCAACCGCAGCCACGTCAACTTCACACTTTTGCTTTTTTTATTGGTGCAACTTTACACTATTTTTGAAGGCTACAGTAGGACTATGTTTGTGGTGCATGTAATTTCTTCTATTTCATTTTTCTTTCATTCTCTTCAAAGCTTTTGTAAGACAAGATAAAACCTGCATATGGACCAATCATGACCAACATAGAGAAGAATCTATTTCTATTCTTTCTTAATCAAATCATTAATATAAACAAATTAAAAGATAAAAAATGAAAAAAAAAAAAAAAAGGTGGTGTAAATTAAACCTCAATTTACATATCAATTTCAAGAGAAAAGATAAAAATAAAATCATCACCATAACAATAATGTCCTAACCTGCTTAAACTAGAAAGCAACTCTTCAATTCTGACAACTTCATCCTTCTTTAGCCACAATAACGTCTTCATTTTCATCTTCCAGTTCAGATGCGTCTTCATTGCTGCTAGAAAATTTGCTATTACGATGACACTTTGAAGATGCAGATTTTGATACCCATAATGTACTTTTTAATCTGTTTATAAATCCCATACCAATATTCTTCTTATAATTACTTGCACTTTCCTCATGGTCAAGATTTGATAATGAAGAGCCTCCATTTTTTTCACCTCTAACGCCTAACCGAAAACCAGCAAAAGAAGAAGATCCTCTTTCTCCTCTATCTATCTTATTACTATCTCTCAACCCATAATGAAAACTTGCAGACCTCGATGACTCCATAATATTCCTTCCTTCCTTCTCAAGCTGTTGCAGAGTTTTTTTCTCCATTACTAATGTATTTCTTTCCTTCTCTGATCTCTGCAATAGTTTCTTCATTACAGCTAATTCTTTCTCCAAGCTTTCAATGCGCGAGCTAGTTGAGTTCATTTCTGCTTTTAGTTGAGCCGCTTCGCGTGCCATTGCATCTCTTTGAAGGATTGAGCCTAAGGTAATGGCTACCTCTTGGTTATGATGTTGGCGTGTGTATTGCTGGTTTGTGGAAGCAGCAGCGGAGGTAGTGAAGATTGCTCGGCGGGTGTTCAGCTGTTCGATTAACATTGCCCGGACTACGAATCTTAATGGGAGAATAGGGTTTTGTACTGCTTGTATAAGGAATTGAGGCGAGAGTTTGTCACAGTCTATGAAATTGCATATGTAAGTCTTTTGTTCTTCTGTCATCTTACCATTATGTTGCTGTTAATTCACCATAATTCCAGTTATCATTTGCATGGCCCAGTATCAACAAACCATTTTTGAAGTTTCAAGAACGTACCTGAAAGTAAAGGTCAATGATTCTGTACAAGAAGTTGTGGCTAGTAAACCTGCTTTGCATAGCTTCTGCGACGATTTCAAACTCATCGGCGCGCAAACCTATAATGTCGTCTAGAACTCTGTCCATCTCGTCACCTTCTCCTGTTAAGTCCAACGCTTCAATGCATCTGCTCAACAGAAACGCTGCCGTTTCAGCCTCCGGCAGAAACCGCAAACATGAACGGAAAACAATCAGCGTTAGCTCCCGATTGGTGGCGATTAATCGACGGAAGTATGTTTCTGTTATTTGCTTCAAGTTCTCGTCGCGCTTAGTCTTGACCTTCGTCATCCCGAGCAACTCGGCAGCGGTTCTCAGCGCCACTACGTTGAACGGCGTTAACACTACGTTGGCGCCGTAGCAGAAGTCTGCTACAAGGGCAAAAGTTTCTGACGTTATGTTTAACGGGAGCGTTATTTCGGATAGTTCCGTTAGTTGACGTTTCAGATATGAACTCTTGGATATTAACGGGTCCTGTAAAAGTAATAGAGTTAAATATAGCAAGTGACCCACAACTTTCCATTAATTGCTGATTGATACCATTCATTTATGTATTCATACATCAGGAAAACACCACCATACTTGTAGCTCTTGGAGATTTGTTAGATTCAGTTCAAATAATAATTGTTAATTGATATTCTAATATTTGTTCTGTCAGCGGTTTGATATTTTAATAATTGTTAGTCGTTTTACTATCCGCTAGCTATTAGATATTAATTATTTATATAACGATTTAAAGTAAAAATATTTAATAAAAATAATTATTTAATTAGCTATAAAATTTAAAATGATAAAAAATATACATATCAGTTTTATATTATAAGTAAGGCTTATAAATCTGTAAAGTTCAGGAAAAAAAAATAAAAAATGAAATTTCTTCTGAGATAAAAACTTCTGAATCTCCATTTTTATTCAACCTTTCCCTTTATTGTAATTACCTTCCATACAGGATAAGAAAACTAGTGTCAGCCATAATTGAGTTGCTCTCAGCTCCAAAAGGAAAGTGATAAGCAATGCATATTAAGTATATATGCACAGTCCATTATCTTCTACCCATTCTTGCAAAATCTGACAACAAATGCTTATCAACACTTTTCCCAATTTAAATAATGTACTACTTGTCAAGTAACTACCTAATTATGTTTTTAAATATTTGTTTTTACATATAAATAAAAATACTATATAAAATTCATAGTTACACTATTATTACAAGAAAATGGCAGACAGCAAGCAAGAAACGTCATTCTTTCTATGTTATATGGAAAAATTTTTAAATGGCAAATCAAGCGATTATGAGGACTCGAACATCTAAATTCTCGTATAATGAGAAAAGCACTCAGCCAACAGATTATCATCGGAAATTAATTACATTGTAAAAAAAAAATTTTTTTTTTAAATGTTTTGAATTTTGAAATTAAAATTATGTGATAGGATGATGGTCGTTTTGTAATTTTAAGGGGTTTAGGAGAATGAACCGACCTTGTGGAGATGAAAGCACGTTCCCTGGACATATATCAAGACGTCCGTTTTTCTCCCAGTTGCCAATGACCTTATAAAAAAATAAAAAATGGACAACATTAGATGAGATGTTTTAAAAAAATCATAACAAAAATAAACATATGGCACGAAATTAGATACCAGGATTCCACTCTGGAATTGAGGGGAGTGTGAAGTGGAGGAGAAGACATAGAAGGAGAAAGAGAAGGAGAAGAAGAAGAAGAGAGTTCATATTCTTCCTCGTAAATTGTATCAACAAGCCCCAAATCTTTCCAACCCCTCATTTTGGCTTTTGATGATCTTTCTGTTGCACAGATTTGAAGGGTTTTGGAATGTCAGTGGCAAATTAGGGTTTTTGGAGAAGGGGGGCGGGGGGCAACCAATGGTGGTTATAAATTCGACTGTAAGGGTAGTATTAATGGGTGCATGTGATCACTCATAAATGCTGCTCTTAAATATTTAGCCTTTGCTTAATTCAAAATATATAAATATAGGGGCAACCAATGGTTGGTATATAAATTTCGACTGTAGGGTAGTATTAATGGGTGCAGTAGTGATCACTTCATAAATGCTGCTCTTAAATATTTAGCCTTTGCTTAAAAAAATTTCAAAATATTAAAATATATTATATATAATATAATAATATATATTATATATAGTATCATTTACCAAATAGTATCATTACCAAAATTTCTCTGACTAAATGATTTGAGAAATCTGATTTGGACTTATTTCCTACTTTCCTACCTTGTAATTGTTTCTTCTGTAATCTGCTAGATTTTGCATCACCATGGTTAAGCCAGGTGTATTGGCGTGTAATCTGGTAGATTTTCAACCACCGTGGCTCCGCCATGTGTGTTTGGCTTTGGATTCTTTAGTGGGTGTTGATCTAGAAGGTCAATATTTGCATCAGCTATTGGGTTTCTATTGGTAGTTGCCATGTTTGAAACCTAAATTTAAGCAGAATCATTTGTGTAGATCTTTTTTTTGTTTGTTTTTTTTTAATATATGGGATAATTAGGAAGGGTGGGACGTCATTGGAAAGTTTAAAATTGGTCATACGCTATCATATCATGAAATGCAAAGTCAATGGTCGAGAAGGATAATAAATAAGTCAATATTAATCAAACCACCATAGAAGCTGCCAAGCTCGGTTTGCATGATATTGAGATTATATAATTTTTAGTACAGTGATGACGTGAATAATGGAGTTTCAATTCCGTTCTGATAAGTATATAATTATGGGAGGATGGGAATTTAAATCCATAGATTATGGTGGAATAGGTCAAATGTGAATTAATCAGAATTTTGAATATTTTTATTAAATTATTTTTTGATTAAAAATGATAAATTATTACAATTATCAATTGTAACCAAATAAAATTCGCAAATTGAAATTTGAGTAAAAGAAAAATAAAAATAAGAACTAAATAATTTTAATTATTAAAATTGCTATTTGATGGTTAATAAAAGCATAAAAAAATAATTTCAATTACTCATAAACATGTACCATTTTTAGGACTGAATGGGACGGGAAATATTTCAAGTCAATATGAATCGGTTTTAACAAAACAACTGTTTCCATTATAATGGAACCATAAAATTTGTATCATATTTTTTTAGGATGAAAAATACAGGACCATTTTCTAAAATGGGTCAGAATCCCCAGTCTTACGTACACTTTCTGGAGCAATTTTAATCCTCTGATGGGCCCATATTGGGCTACATCAAAAGTGAATCCGGAAAAGCTGGGTGCATATTCATTCCCTATAAATAAAGCCCATTGGTTAAGAAGGCGGAATCAAATTACAGTCCAGGAATCAGCTCAGCCCGTACTAAAAGCCCAGTATAATTCTACCCATTAAGCCCACTGCCCATCTAGTCATACAAAACCCTAATATCTAATTCCATCATCTATATATTTGCCACAACTTTCTTCCTCGTTTCCACTTGCACATTTTAGCCGTAGGTGTCTCTCCAAAAACCCTAGCAGACTCCACCACCGCACACAAGCACGATGAAGTACAATCCTAGGGTTTCGTCTTCCCGGCGCAAGAACCGGAAGGCTCACTTTACAGCCCCATCATCCGTTCGTCGGATCCTGATGAGTGCACCTCTTTCTACTGACCTCCGCCAGAAATACAACGTGCGATCTATGCCCGTACGCAAGGACGACGAGGTTCAGGTGGTTCGTGGAACCTACAAGGGCCGGGAAGGTAAGGTGGTTCAGGTTTACCGACGCAAATGGGTCATTCACATTGAGCGCATTACCAGGGAGAAGGTTAACGGCTCTACCGTCAACGTTGGAATCAACCCTTCCAAGGTTGTCATCACCAAGCTCCGTCTCGACAAGGACAGGAAGTCTCTGCTTGACCGCAAGGCTAAGGGTAGGGCCGCCGCTGATAAGGATAAGGGCACCAAGTTCACAGCTGAGGATATCATGCAGAGCGTTGATTGATTTGAAATCTTGAGCGGTGAAGTTTGTTTTGTCATTTCTAAATATTCAATGATAGGATGCTTTATGTGTTAAGAGCTTTTTTGATATTATTGTTAGTGGTATGTTTTGGATCTAAGGATATTAAGGCTTTTACTTCATGTGAACTCGGATTTTGTCAATCGTTAATCTTATATTTTGCATTTCCTGCTAATAATTTTGGATTTTGTTTGTTATATGTGCTGATGAATAGTTAATTTTTAACCTTTGATTGATATGTTCTGCGTTTTTGCCTTGTTGTGATAGTGATTTATATAGTCTCCTCTGAGAGGTTATGGTATTATTATGTTCTGTTAATACCACTTTGTTTATTACTTGTTTTGGAATGTGATTTTTATGTTTATATGTGAAATGCTAATTTTGTTAGATAGCAAGTTTTCTTTTTGTGCTTTAATTTTCATAAACCTGTATGCTTCTAAAACTTGTTTTGCTTAGCTTGAACATTTATTATCAGTGGGCTGAATTTACTGCCCTGATTGCTTCACTTTGTTGATATTTAGGTATTTCCAAAGCAATTTGCAATTTTAATTTGTTTCAATGCCTAATTTGAATTTAAACCTCTTGAATTTAGGATGTTCGGTTACCTTTGTATACCATTCACCAATTTGGATTCTTTTTTATTTTGTCATGGTTTTCTTGGATATTAACTTTCTCTCATTTCAGTTTGCATCAGTTAATGTATTAGTTCAGTTGACCATTTTGTATTTGAGTCATAGAATAAATAGTTTCTAGGTCAGTTAACTTTGTGTTATCTATTTGTTTTTCCCCGTAATCATCCTTTTAATAATTTATGGTACTTAAATTGCTTGATGTGGTTCCATATTAAAATACTGCTTAATATTTGCAGTTTCTTCTTCCTGGGTATTTTATTTAATGTCTTTCGTGTCTATAATAATACCATGGCTATTTGCATTACTGTTGCAAAAGGAATCACTGCACTTGATATGAACATCTGGGGTAATTGGCACTCTCTTTTATGAACATCTTCCGTACTGGAATGTGCTTTGCTAAACGCAATGTTTTAATTTTGTAATGTTACTTTGTAGTTCCTGGTTTTCCCGGTTAGATAAAACCATAAGGCCTAGGTAGAGATCGAATTTCTCTGTGTCTAAAGTGGATATTAGTACACAGCCTTTTCTAGCTCTAACTTGATGAAATGCTCTACACTGGATGAGAAGTTACATAAATCTGCTCGTTCCACTTCTTTGTTAGTTTCAAGTGTATAAAGTCGAAGGCAATAGTAGATCGGCTGCATTTTATATTAAGGTAAATTTTTGTATATAGATGAACAAATATTATTGTTATCAATTCCCAGTAACATTCTCATATGAGGTCTATTTGAAAGTAAATGGAAATTGACAATGAAATTGGATTATACTAAACCTGTGGAACGTAAACTTTCATTCAATTGGATTTATACCAATTTCTTCCTTTCAGTTCAAAGCGGCCTATTTTGAGTAAAATCAAAACTTATTTTTATCTTTATTTATTTTGGTTTCCTTCAAAAACAATAAAGTCGGGGAAAAAAGCAAAAGCTCTGGTCACGCTGAACCTCCAGCCTCTCCCCACACAAAAACCCTCCCGCTCAATTTGTCAGCATTGTCGCACCCTCAATTTGCTCTACTGTACACACTACAACATTAGTTGGATCATCATGGCTGTTTAAACCTAGGCGAGAGAGAATTTTCAGATTCCCCCAATTAAAAAAACATGACTGACCAGAGCAAAGCTACACCATGGTGAAAAAAGCATGGATTAATATCGTGCAAAAGGACAACCTTGACTTACGATAAATGGATTATAATGGCAATCAGAATTTCCCACCAATCAAAATTTATAGTTCTCCACATGGAGAAAATACGCAAATATGAACATCTCCAAAGCCTACAAATGAAAACCAAGGGAAAAAAGGGGACCATTGTAAACCCTAGTCATGAAACAATTCCATCCAGTCATCCACAATCCAACAAGCATGGTTCTGTGGAACTATTTATTGTCACTTCCTTTCAAGTGCCACCCAAGGGAAAAAATCAAAATGAGTGTTGAATTCAAACAATGCTTCAATAAGTGGCAAACATCCATCAAGGCTTCAGAGCAATAGATAACCCAAACTTTGCATGTTTGTCCAAGGCCTTAGTGTCAAACTCACCAGAGATAGTCACAAGTGACTTCGGTACGACCTCATGCTGCAGCAGTGCCCCGAGTTTCCCATGGTTGTTGAGCTTTGCTTTCACCACTGTATCGTAATCAACAGCATATGCTCCTCCAACTGTGAAAGTGTTCTCATTTGTGGAGAACTTTCTAGAAATTTCTGCTACAGTAGCACTTTTCTTTGCCTGATCCAGGTAATGCACATATGATGCTTTAATACTGTCTCCCTTGTCACCCCTGAAAGACAGATAGAGCAGCTAAGTCTCCAGTGGACATGAATTCCAAGTCTTGCATGTGGCAAAATCAACTTGGAGAAAGAGCATGCCAATTGGTAACTTACAAAAGTATTGAGGCATAGGAATCTGGTTTTGTCACACTAAAGCCAGCAGTGTACTTTGTAAATTTACCAGAAGTAGTATCATAGCCTGCTTCTGCACCAAAAGCAATTGCTGGGGTACCAATGGTGGCTGAAAAATCAACAGCAGGAGATTTGCTCAATGCAACAGCCGTGGCGAAGGTTGCATGGTGGTGGAAATATTGAACTTCCAACTGTAGAAGAAATAGACAATAATTACAAAAATTTGTAACTGCCATTATAAAATTGCAAATCCAGAAAGTTAGGAACCGTTCTGAGGCTTGCCTCCCCCTAAATCAAGGATAACACAATAAGAGAATGAACAACATCATTCCATTATTAGTAAGGAGCACTACTTCTTTAATTATTTATCAACTATTAAACATTTTCTTTACCACAGTCCAAATGTGAACTCCTAAATGGAGTATAAATTGTCAGACCAACTACCCGTGGGCTTCATCATTCAAGCTTAAGGTAAGCCACATACCTTGCCAGAATTGTAGTCGGGGAATTTAAATGAGGTGATAGCCTTAGTCGACGGAAGGATCTCAGTGAATGTAAAGGTTGTTGAGATCTACAAATCCAAAGTGAGAACATAAGATGCTTAGCTGAATAAGGGAATTTGAAGTTGATCATTTTACAGTTAAAGAGAAGAAGGAGGCAACCCACATTGGATGCTGTATCAACTTTGACATCAAATAAAGCGTTCTTGTACTTGTACAATGCTGCAACATCCCCAGTTGACAGACCTCCTCTTTTTAGAGCCGTTGATGTCAGGGCCTTAAAATGAGAAAACAAAATGAGGTTTGCAGCTTTATCTCTATAAACCACACATTCCAAAGTTTTAAGTAAAAAAGTTAAGTCATACATAATTTAACTACAGAGGAAACTTATTGAGCAATATAAAAAAAAAATAATAATAATAATAATTAAAAAGAAGAGATGATTCAATGAGCATTCTGGAAAATCACAATAAGATAAATGTACGATTAAGGTGTCTAATACAAGTTCAAAGGCCCAGCTATATAATTCAATCCACCCTGTTACACCATGCCAGTGGTGAAAATTATAAATATAACACTGCTACTAGAGGAACATATAAAATACTCCCTTAGAAATTCATTTACCAAAACCTGTACTTCTGCAAACCCCACTTTCACATGTAGAAATAAATAAAATGAACAGGACAATTTTCATCGACATAAATCCAAGTTAACAATGTTACCTCACTAGTTATTATAATTTTATAAATTATAGCCTAAACACTAGAATCCTTTATAAATTAATAACTAAATTACTTATACTTGTACCATAAGGAACCATCAGCGAAAGACAAAATCACTGAATTTTACTACTAAACTCAACTAAGACTTAGCCCCAGAATGGTTGAGATCCACTATATGGATTAGGTTTCCTCATGTATGCTTTTTTAGGACCATATTTTCATAAAGATGAAGCCACAACTTTATAATGTCGGCAAAATATATTTGTGCTAAATGTTAATATTAGCAAAATATCTTTCTTTCTGCGACTCCAGTCTTTTTTATTTTTTATTTATTTATCTTTTTTTGGTGTAGTGGGGTGATGAAAAGTCGAAACCAAGTGCGAGGGCTCTTCATCCACCATCAGGGTAACCAAAAGTTATTTGAATAACCTCAAGGGATGAAGCCCTATGCTGCATGATAGAGTGCTATGAAATTCATTATGTTCCATATTTATCTACATACACATAAACAAACATCATCCCTCATTATAGAATATGTAGTTTTAAGGCAATATTATTTGTTCTTGTAGGATTTCTGCAATCCCCAAGACAGCCCAAAAGTTTGAAGCAGAAGAGCCAACATTAATCATAAAACCTCCAAAATGTCCACTGACTCCATACATCACCTCCCCAGTAAGCCAGCATTTCATTTTAAAGCCCAATCAGTAGCAAGCTTTGTAGAGCAACTAATCAATGGACACCATCTCATGAGCTCCACCACTTTCTCTTTAAAATATCCTCTCTAAACTTTTTTCCATGTAGATTATTAACTTCCAAAAATTTTAATCAATCGAGTTATAACTAATGAATTCTATATGCCAAGCTAAACAGAACGATATATTACTAGTCATTTAATCAATATATTCACACTTACAACTGTGTTAAAAAAAAAAAAAAAGAAGTAAAACGAAATTAGTGATACTGACAACTCCATCCATGCCAGTCAAAGAAGCAAATGATCAAATTGAACTGTCTTTCATGTTACACAAACACAGTGCACCTATCTAGATCATAACAACTGAATCCGAAATACCGATCATGTACAACAGACAACATAGTATGACCCGATCAAATGTGGAATGACTATATAATCAGACAGGCAACAAAAATGCATTATTCAACATTGCAAAATCAGGTCAACCATCAACAAGCAAACAGTCTTAAATTTAAAATTAATGCCACAACACCACATTCTGACACACTATAAAGCATACAAAATCACCACAGAGTCGTTTGCATCACGATTTCGCAAATTGAGTTAAAATCAGGACCTACATCAAACCTTAACTAAAAACCTGAAATCTCACTTGTACAGCTTGAAATCAACACACTGAACAATATAATAGAAACAGTGAATCGCAAGTAAATTACAGTTTACGTACCACTCCGGAATCGCTGTAAGTATAGACGCTGAATTTCTGATCGGAGCTATAATCTTTTGTCAACAGATCTACACATGCACACTTTTACATCAAATCTTGCAGAGATGCATAAAACATATTAATAGTATCTCATAGAGAACGAAGAGATTACCTTTGGCTTTCTTGCCGATATCGGAGAAAAGCCCTGGTCCCTTGCTCATGCTGGCAGCCTAGAGAGAGAGAGAGAGAGAGAAGGGGAGGGAGGGAGAAGGAATTAGAGAGGAGTGGTAAATGAAAAATTGGCAATGGAAGGAGTTTGTTTTCTGTATTTTTTGTTTTTTTTTTTTTTTTAATTTGAGAGGTGGCTACTAATTATATATTTGTACGGTCCGATGTTCCTTTTTCGTGGGGACACATGAAATTAGGACCGTTGATCTCGATTAACGAGGGGAATTGTGGTTGTGGGTCACACCAACGACGATGATACGCGTGGGCTGACCTGAGTTTCCGTTGGCTTAGAGTTCAAGCCTTAAGTAGTAGCGAGCGAGCAAAGATGAATTATTCGAGCTCTCCCAAAATATTTAAATTTAATTTGGTGGAGTCTAATTAGGATTTAACAAATTTTGCAATTAATCGAACCGAATTTGAGTATTAGAATGTTTTGATTCGAAGAGTGTATAAGCATAAAGTTTCTTTTTTATCTAATTTTATATACAAATATTTGTTAATAAGAGATGAATCCCATCCCAATATATATGTTTTGAAAATTATGTTTTAATGGTAAAGAACTAAAGATTATTGCTCTAATTGTCTTTAGTGAATATAAGAACATTTTTCATTCAAAATAAAGAAAGAGAAAAAAAAAAAGGAAAGAACACTCATATTTGTAGCTCTCTCTCTTAAATTAAGGGTTTTTAGGTTTTTTTTTTTTTTTTTTTTTTTTTTTTTTAAAAAGAGGAATGTGTGGTTGTGGTCACCTCACCAACGACGATGTATACGCGTTGGGCTATTGAGACACCGAGCTTTCCGTTTGGCTTAGAGTTCAAGCCTTATGAAGTAGGTAGCGAGCGAGCAAAGATGAATTATTTCGCAGCTCTCCCAAAAATATTTAAATTTAATTTTGGTGGAGTTATTAGTGGAATTATTAAGCCCATAATTTTTTAGCAAATTAAATCGAAACTCGAATCTTTGTATATCTCTTTAGAATGTTTTGTATTTCGAAAAAGAGCTTCGATTACATATAATTCTTATAACACGTTTCTTTTTTATCTTAATTTTATATACGAAGATATTGGTGTATAATAGAGATGAATTCCCATCCCCAATACTATTTATGATTTTGAAATAATTAACTGTTTTTACATGGTAAAGCACACTAAAGATATATTTGCTCTTAACTTGTTCTTTTAGATAAGGAATACTAAGAACGAAATTTTTCATTCAAGAATAAAGAAAGAGAAAAAAAAATAAAGGAAATAACACTCATATTTGTATTGCTGAGCTCCTCTCTCTTAAATTTAAGGGGTTTTTTAGGTTTTTTTTTTTGTGTTTTAATTTTTTTTTTTGGGAATTACTCATGGCAGATGCCAAAATTCTTCGAAAAATAAAAAACAAGGAATCATTTTTTTTTTTTTTTTTTTTTTTTTTTTTGTATTCTCATGCAGATGCAAAATTTGAAAATAAAAAACAGAATCAGAGAAAATTTGAGATTATGTTTACTTGTAATAATTGAAATTTTATTTTTAAAAAATAGATAATGTGTTAAAATTATAATTGTTTTTCATATTTTTATTTTACATTCTATATGATTTGAATCCGTTTGGTTTAACTGTTCATATAAGCCGATAGTTAATAGCTATCGCTGATAATTAGTGATTAGTTAGCTGTTTATATAAAGTGTTTAAAGTGAAAGTGTTTGGTAAAAAAAAATTTAATTAACTTTTAAATGTAAAATGACAAGAAAAATAAAGAGGACCTTTTTACATTACAAATAAAGTTTATTAATATGTAAAAAAATTATTTATTAATTATTATGAAACGTTAAAAGTTAAATGAAATATAATTTTATTAAATGTTGTCTTAACTAATAAAAATTATGTTTAAACCTGGTCACGGTAGAAAGAAATAGATGGAGAGAGCTTCATCTGTGGGCTTAACATGGGATGCATACGATAATTTTTGAACAATGGAGTCGAATCGCAAGCTTCATTCGGTCAAATTCTCAATAAACTTTTTTCTCCAAAATCGAGCCACATCAAAAAACTAAACTTTACTGAAACAAAAAATTGCAATTAAGCTAAAAAAATAAGTAATCAACAAGTTTAATATACTGTTTTACCCTCAATCTCAATTTTAAGTTTTATTGTAATTTCACTCTGATTTAACTTTTATTTAACTTTTATGTCAATTTCATTATGAATTTTAATCTTTTATTGCAATTTTACTCCAATTTAATATCTATACTAATTTTACCTTGAATTTTGACATTTTGTTACAATAACACTCTAAATTATAATTAGAACTGACTTTGATTAATTTAATACATTTGTGTGAACGAGGGAGTTTGAGCTAATAGTAAGGACAATTTCTATTATTATTTTTAATATTTTTAAATTCTTTGTTTATTGATAATAAGTAATGTTTAAAAATTAATTATTTGATACATGAACTCTCTTTTTTTAATAGAATATATTTATTATTATGGTTTATTTAATATAAATTTTGAAATAATTATAAAATCTAAAATAAAGCTACTACCAATTTATTTGACTCATAAACTGTTGTACCATTTTTTTTATCAAAATAGAATATAAGATATAATTATATTATTGAAATACTCCGAATTTTTATTTTCAAAACTTTTAAATTTTTATTAAATCAAAAATTTCGATTTTTGATTATATGGGCTTTAAACACCAAACAATCTTGGTGGGCGGGCGGGCGGGGGGGGGGGGCGGGGGGGGGGGGGGGGGGGGGGGGGGGGGGGGGGGGGGGGGGGGGGGGTGCGGGTGGGGGGTGGGCGGGAGAGTGGGGGGGGGGTGGGGTGGGGGGGGGTAAGGGGGGGAGGAGGGTGGCTGGGGGGCGAGGGGGGGGAGGGGGAGGGGGGGGTGGGGGGGGGGGGGGTGGAGGGGGAAGGGGACGGAGGGAGGGGGGTGGTGAGAGGAGGGTGTGGCGGGGGGAATGAGGGGAGGTGGGATGGGGAGTTTGATCGCTCAAGAGTAGTAAAGGAGCAAATATCTTTATCTATTACCATTTTTCTGAAATATTGTTTATACATTCATTTGTTTTATTATAGATAAATAAGTAATGTTTAAAGACTAAATTTAATCATATTTGATACACTGAACTCTCTTTTTTTGAATATAACATACTTTTATTATTATGGTGTTTGAATTCTTTTTTATTTAAATATATTAAATTTTGAAGATAATTATTAAAATCTAAAATAAAAGCTACACCAATTATTGACTCATAAAAAGCATGTGAATAATTGTTACCATTATTATTTTACTTCAACAAATAGAATAATTAATAGGATTATTAGAGTTATATCTATTGATAAATAAGTACTCCAGAATTTTTATTTCAAACTTTTAAATTTTTATAGAAATACCAAAAATTTCAGATTTTGATTATATGGGCTTATAAAACATACACCAAAACTAACGTTAAAAAAATTGGTCCAAAAGTGTTGTGAGTGGCCCAAGCCCAAATATATTGTACAGTGAATTTCGATTGAGAACTGGCTTAAAATTTTCAAGAAGAGCTAATATGAAAAGCATTAATCTGTTATTGAATATAATATAAATTAATTATCACTAAAAATCAATATCATAATTGTTCATTATTTTATTATGATTGAGTGAATGAAGGAATGAATATTATGGAAACCAAACTAAATAATAAAATAAATCGAAAACCGGGCCTTAAAAACACAATATTGATCTTGTCGAAAAACCAAACAAATAGCTTGATAGAAACCAAGCGTGAAAAAAAAAAAAAACTGTCAATACTCTGACGCAAAATCAATATGAGGCGAATTCATATACAAACCTAGAAATGCCAAAACCGGTTCGAAGCGAAACCGGAATGGTCTAGAAGACCCAAGATTTTTTTTTCTTTCTTTTCTTTTTCTTTCTTTTTCTTTTCGTTTCCTTCTCTTTCCTTCGCCAGCGCCAGGCGCGCGGACCAGCCCTTACCCCCTCTCTTTATTTTTTTTTTTTTTTTTTTTGGGGTTTTTTTTTTTCCTCCTTTTTTTTCCGAGGGAATGCCACCTGAGGACCAAATCGCCGGACCACTCTTAAGGGTATGCCTGCTCTTAACCTCAACACTTGCAGCAACAGCCCCTCCCCGACTTCTCTTCGTTTCCTCAGGACCTTTCCGTCTAAGTTGGACACAGTGCTGGCAAGTCGAACTGCGGGTTTTGCGGTCCATCCGAAAAAAAAAAAAAAAAAAAAAAAAAAAAAAACCTAAACAATTCTAGAAACCTCCCCCTATCCCATTTTGATCGGTACTATCGCGTTACCGCTTTCTTTTATTTTTCCGGCGAGATCAAACGCAAGCCGATGAGACTGAACCTTCTCTCATTGCCAGCAGCCTTTGATACTCCATTGTTGTCTCCTCCAGTCAAGCTATCGCCGGCTGCAGTGGGTTTTGGCTTTGAAGTTCACTTCCGGTCACTTTAATCGAAAAATCTCAGTCTTTCGGTGCGTTTTTCAGCTGGGTAAGTCGGATTTCAACCTTCTTTGATACATTTAGTGAATTGTTTGAACAAGAGTATAAATTTGATGCATGAATCAAGTTGGGTAGAGTTTAAATTCCTAAATTTGCTACTGTTTAAGTGTAAATAACTAGAAGCTTTGATTTTACTCTTTAAATTGATTTATAAACTGAAATTCCTTATACAAGTGAATAAATTATTTAGTTTAATGCAGATTTTGGTGAAAGAATTGATAAACCTGAAATGGCAGCTTGCCATTTTAACTATTTAGTTGAATAATTGTTGTGGTATAATGCAAACGAAGTTATAAATTAAGTTGTTGAGGGGAAATGGGTTAAGTAGCATATAATGTATAAATTTAATCAATAACTTAAGATTTTTTTGATATAATGGCAACTTCTAGTTAGGGGAAATCATGGATTTTTGCTTGAACCAAGTTTATATTGTTAGAATAAATGCGCTCTTCGTAACTTGTTGTGGATGTAGAGGTTCGAATGACTATGTTTGATAAGAATTGAGAAACTTTGGGCAGTGGCAGCAGTTATTTTCAATCATTTATATAGATTATTGCGTATGTAGATAGGTTCGTATTAATGACTAAGTTTTGATTGTTGTGGATGTAGAGGTTCGAATGACTATGTTTGATAAGAATTGAGAAACTTTGGGCAGTGGCAGCAGTTATTTTCAATCATTTATATAGATTATTGCTTGATATGGAATATTTATTGTAGTAGATTTAATTCTTACTAGGAATTAGTTAGTTGGTATATCTTAAGTTGTAAATTGGATTTCTTAGTAGATGTATTCATTAAATTTTAGTTTAATTGAAGCATTTGTTCTTATTGGCTAATTTAAAATTTAATAAAGGTATAAATATGTGGTTGTTATCTTTAAGCAAGGATGAAGAAATGAAAGCTTGATAAAGAGTACTATATAGTTAGACACTACGAAACGATCAAATGAAAGTAATTGAAATTAACTTAATGATATAGGTTTTATTCGATTATATATGTATTAAAGCTTTCATTTGTTTGGTAACTAGCTATAGAAGCTAATTATAATTATATGAAGTAAAGAATGATTGCTATTATCATTGGAACATGATTAGAGGTTATTGTAAGTTGTAAATTAATGGTGATTGGTAATTATCATTTGGAACATAATTGGAGGTTATTGTAAGTTGTAAATTAATGGTTGAGTGTTGACATTGTTATTTTGGAAGGAGGATGGGATTTTAAATTGATTGATTGCCCAGCGGATGGGCTGTGTGCATTGATTTGATAAATATATAGTAATATTGTGATATTTGAGCAGGTAGATAGTCCAATTTTTAGGGGATGTGCTGCCGAAATTTCAATAGGACCTAGACTAGTTTTAATGAATGACGTGATTAAATAAGTTCATTTAGATTAATTCTATAACTTGGTACATAATAAATAGAGTGCTCTGATTATTTATTATCTTTATTACTCATTTAATTATTTACGTGACTCTATTATATTTATTATTCTTTATTACTCATTTAATATTTACATTATTTTATTTATTTATTTTATTTATGTTAATACTAGTTTATATTTATTTTGCCATTGATTTTGGATGTTTAATTGTGCAATTGCATTACGTGTTTAATGATTAATATGTCTGCATTTGATTGCAATTGTTGATTAATTGTGTTTGTGATTAATGCTATGCTTTGTTTTGGTTGTGGAATTGGGATTGAAAGTGGACCACGTGGGTTTCTTAGGAACGGAGTTTCTGTGGGATAAGAATGGGATATATACTCTTAGAAGTAGGTGATTATATGATATCTTGTATGACTCATCGAGTTCTCCTCCCCCTTCTCTTATTCTCTATGTGGTCCGTGGGGAAGATATGCAATACATTGATCATTGGAAACTATGGGATTTACCATATTTTCAAAAATTTGCATAAAAAATTTTACACTGAGATCGTGTCGCCGACTCTACCGAATTAGATGATTGTCTTATACCTGATGAAAACTGTGACCCAATTATTTGTTGAAGTGATGAAAACCACAAGATGGATCGGGCTATCTATCATCTAAATGTGTGCGCAGACGGCCAATTTTCTAGATTAAATCCGGTGGCGAGTTTTTCTAGAGTTGTAGCCCGCAGTGCGCTATTGAGCCACCTCTTTCTCTGTGTGACGTAACATTAACACAGTAACTCCTTTTACCTAGGGCTATGTACTCGCTTAAGATTAAAGAACAAAGATGGAGAAAGTTAAAAGTCCTACCGGGAATTCTAAAGAAGGTTCGTAGCTCTCTAGCTTTTGTCTTGATGCTGATTTATTGGTGATACAGACACTAAGAAAAGGAGGGGTGGTGACCCTCCAAGGAGAAATGGTTTATAAATTCTTACTAAAAGTTAATAAACGAAAAATTGCATGTTTTAGGTATCTTGAATCTTCTTTGTCAAAAAGGATCGACGCGGATTTCTACTAGTAGCTAGTGTAGGGTTTGGATCTACGTGTGAAAGGGGTAGGTTATTTTACACGGCTTATGCACCTGGGTGCAGCAAACAACATTGAGTATGAGAGGGCGAAGCCATGTGTAATGTGTACGTAGAACTGTAGAGTCATCATATTAATGTTATAGGAGACCAAGTCTAAGTACTGTCGGGTGTTCTCTATTCAAATGAGTTTGAGCTTTCTTCGCT
>NW_023590681.1:798899-965571 GCF_014843425.1 Jatropha curcas
AAAGAGAAAGATTAATTGAGTTAACCCTCACACACTGTGAAGTGCGTGAGAGCCACATATTACAAGAAATTGAAGATCTGGGAGCTTAATGAAAGTTAACAGAAGGGTTAAATGGTGCAGTAAGAAAAAAGGGTAAATTAAATAACAAGAATTTTGGCCCAAAGGAATAAAATAAGCAAAGGTGGGGGGGAAAAAAAGCAAAAGCAAATCTTTTTGAGGAAAAATTTGCCCCAAATAATCTAGAGTTTTATACCACTTTTCTTATTCGTGTCAAATAACCTTGACTGTCCCAATGCCACATAGAAAAAAATTGGTGTTTTGAAAAAATCTGTTCAAACACACTGTCCCATGAACATTGAAGGAAAAAACCAGGAATAATGCCAAAAGCGAGAAGCAACATGAAGGGAAAATTGTGGTCCGTCGACCAGAACTCGAGCAATCTTGTAGTATATAGTAAGTTTTTTCCGAAAAGGCCAGTGTTTATTGTTTTTAAGATAAATCACCAAAGGACCAATTATTGTGGCGGAAATAGGGTTACAATCATTAAAGGTATTCCAGATGAGGCTTAAACCTGTTCTTCAAAATAGTGGGTAGAAGTAGATGGACATGAGAAGTACAGATGTTTTGAGCCAATGAAGAAACCAATGAACGTGCACGATTGTTTTTAATGACAAAAGAATTAGATCCTGTGGCAATTCCGGGGAATTTATTACCAGGAAAAATTGGGAATAGAGTCTAATGAACAAAATTGATAGCTGCGTATTATCACACGAGGAATTGAGACGATTGACTGATTTATCTAACGAACTGATAAGAAGGATATGGACCAATATATAGCCAGCGAGGAAAGGCTCTAATAGTGAGAATGTGCAAGTTGGAGACGGAATATTTTCACACACGGGCGGGGGCTTCGTGTGATGTCTATGGAACAAGTCTGCCAGTTCATATCTGCCCTAATGATATGTACGCTATAGACAAGGAAAACACGCGTGGGTAGGCCATTTGCGATGGCGATGTCATCATTGAAGAGGTGATGTCACATAACATTCTCCTTCTAAGATTACATCTGATTTAATTATAGGAAACTAATACTAGAGAGCAGAGTAAGGCAATCACGAGGACACCTACACAGGAATTAAATGAATGATGGCAATAAGGTAAAGGTCGAGGAAACGTCCATTGTGCAAGCATATTGGTGGAGAGGAAGCATTCCACATCTTGTGATCAGCAAGGGAAGTTTCTACTTTGGACCAACATGTTTTCACACCAGATGGCGGAGAGTGCCACGTCACGGATGACGGAAGAGAGATCGAGCGTTCAATATCTGAGTTTGAAGGAAATCTAAAAATTTTCAGCGACGTAAGCCCGGTGGCCGCACGAATTGGTAAATAAAAAAAAAGAACGAATTGAACTGATAGCAGAGATACAAAGCGACTTCAAACCTATAATTTTTATTGAATTGTCAGAAGACGATCAACACCCATATGTTAACAGTAATATAAATAAATGTAAACATCAAAACTGTGACGTGGAGCCGTTTGTTAAAGTCGTAACTATAATGCTAATATGGTTCGTCTGAATGAAGATTTGATGAAAATATATCAATCTTTCTTCGGCTTAAAATCTCAATTTTGACTGATACTAGTAGTTGATGGCAGAAGCTGGACTATAATATAATGTGTTCAAATAATTAATTATATACTTATCAATGTACTAACAACACGGAAATGTAACATCTTAAATATTAATCTGACTCATGCATTGACTATTTCCCATAGGCTCGAAAGCTACGTGAAAAAGCGATGTTCGTAACAGAATTTATTATGGATCTTAGCCAAAGGGGCACATTTACCGGTGTCTAATAGACCTACTTCTGGCTACTTTGCGTAACCGGTTACTAAGATTTGTCACAGCTAGAGGGTTATGGGAGAAGCCAGAAAGACAATGAACCAGGCAGAGTGTGTGCATAAGGGATCAAAAACTAGCAGTGACGGTCAAACATTTAATTTACTGGGAAATTGTTGAGGTTTAGAGAGTTTAGAATATCCAGGCCTACCAAAATGAAGTCACAATCTTATTTCAATTGTGATGGTTGGATCTTACCTGGTACCAAAGCATTAGGCACGAAGGGTATTCGCAGTCCTTAAAGTATAATTGCCATCTGGTTTGAGGTATTGAAGATCATAGAGACAAATATATATATATATATGTCAAGCAGTGAACCTTAGATGTGGTTTAGCGAGAAAAGGTGCACGGCAGCTTGCAAGCAGGGGTGTACTATGTCGCCATTAATCCATTCGTTAAAAGATGCACTGGGAGCAGTTTGAGTGTATAATATTCAAGCGCTAAGATCAGTGCTTTGCATCGTTAGAGTGGCACTTGAAACGAAACAAATCGTTCTTACGCCTCGTAGTATCGGGAGGCATTTATCAAGAAAGTTAGGGTTGAAAACGCAATACCGATGCCAAGTTGGGTTGAAGATTTAAACAGATAGATTGGACTGATGAAAGTCCCGATCTTAATATGAAAATAGGACCCATCAGGTATGATGAATGAGGAAAGAAAGATCAAATCATCACGGGTTCCTCAGAAGATGGAATATGAAGAAGAGGAAGCTGATGGAAAGGAGGAGGGAGGAAGCAGATGAATGATTCGAAGACAGCTTAAAAACTAGGAGGGAATTGGCTTGACTGTTACAGGGGGATTGGAGTAAAATGTGAGAGGAAGATATTAGGATTGAAGTATTATGTAAATGGAAAGAATGCAAGTGGGTGATTGAACTCGTTTACTCATGATTGTGACGCGGACAGGTGTTCTAGCAGATTGCATATAATGTGTATAAATGTCGATTTTAATGCTAGGTTCGGAGTATGCGTTGCGGAGGTGCAGATGGCTAGAGGGCAAGATCCGCGGTTGTGATGTCTGAACGCGTGCCGGGGAGTAGGGGTGTGCGAGGTGGGAGTCAGTGGGCCTGACGGCGATGCCGGGCGTGGACGAGGAGGGGTCGAGTCCCTCCGCCTGCGTGCGCAGGGTTTTCGTCTGGGGCTGGTCGGTGCATGCGGTGCTGCAGCGGAGCCGAGTACTGGCCGGGCCGATCGAGCATCGCTTCCTTTGCAGGTAGCGGGTCTGGGGCTTTCAAATCCTCTGCTCAGGCGTGCCAGTGAGGGGGGCCGCCATCACAACGACCTTCTGCATCCTTCCTCTTCTGCTCCTTCCTCTTATCTGCTCCTTCCTCTTCTGGACCAGTACAGACTCCAACCTAGCTTGCACATCAACCTACTCGATGCAAGGTAAATCATAAGATGTCATAAACTGTCATTTTAATCAATAATATAATTATCTTAAAAATTTATAACATTTGACATTTCCTTTTTTGCCAGCTTCACCAGACTTCCACCCGTATTAGAACCCTCAGTTTTGGTACGGGGAAAGTAAGTACTAATATTCAAATTTTCCTGGCAGGCAAGTAATTTTTGGTAATTAAATATTTTGTAACTGTATTCATAACTGTAGAGTGCTTTACAGTGTAATTAATGATTGCACTTCTGTTTTTTTTTCTAGCATATATTCCAACTCTTCTTCAGAGCAGCGAGGCAAGATTTTTGAAAGATAACAGTCAAGCTACAGCTGCATAAAGAAGGAATACAGCATGGGATGTAAGTACCACAAGAAGGCGAGAGAGCGTTTTATTGGGAAGAGTTCAGGTACTGCTTGTTAAGTTATAATTCATCATTCGAATGTTTGACAATCTCAAGATACATCCCTTAGTGTTTAAACTAAAATAAGTGAAATATGAATTTTTTTTTTGCAGAAACATCATATGGCGAACAGAGGCCATTGAGCAGCTAATGACCTGAAAGTAGCCTGTGGGACAGAAGATATGCGCCGATGCGAAGTACAGCTGACTGTTCACCTTATAGGTCATGAGAAAAGCACGGTAAGAAGTAAGCAGTTGCGTGTCTCAGGAGATATGGGAGAGCTGGCAAACAGCTTGGAGGATCCTGCATTCAAGGAAGACAAGCGGGGAAGGATATTGCACAAAACAGGCCGCAGTGAGACCTGGCGGTGATGTGGACAGGGACTTTCGCTGACACCCAACGAGGACGGATCTATATCTGCTATAGGGAGGAACAGCCTCTGAATTATTAGTAAGGTGAACTAGTCCCTTTACAAGAATAACCTGATGTTGGAGATGAAAGGACACATAGATAATAAGTTAATATATCATTGCATAAAAATTCATAACAGCGGGCTAAAAGAATTAGGATCGTGCAGCCCACACTGATGCGCAGGCAGCGTGTTTACGCCAATACACTCACACACGATAGGACCACCGATCGGTAATAACCGTATTGTCACGAACAGAACACGAGCAGGCATAGAGCGTGGAGGCAATGTAGAGGGTAACAATGAATAATATCGTTGACGAGTTGGTGATCCGGTGCGGGTATAGTCAGTGTGGCGAGAAGGGAGTGGTGATGGGCAGAGGTTGGAAGTATCGAGGATGAGAGAGAGGGCTGGCACATTGGCAGAGGTTGGTGATGGTAATTAAGTTGTTATTGTTTGTTCAGTGGGGAGAAACCTATAACTTACACTGCATGGAGTCGTTGGTTTGGTGGTATTGTTTAGCTTCTCAGAACCGGATTGAAAGTCGGGCGAAGCCTGAGTCCAAGAAAGATTGACTCGAGATAGTCGTTTAATCTCGAGGCTTAGGGGGCGACGAGAAGAGCGAAGGTATTAGCGCAATCGGGTCTCAGGCATCACAGTTTTACACTGGACGTGCAGCAAGCTCGAACGGCTTCTTACAAGCCGAGTCGCAGCAAGCGACAATGGCACGGATGGCAACACAGTGAATCGCAACTGTGATGAGTAATATAGCGGGGACTCAGCTTGCTGGCTATCAAGACGAGAGAACAAGAGTGCAAGGCTTAGAGCGCATGTTGATGCCGGTTATCGTTCTCGGTAGAGGCACCATGCTGGGTACTTCTGCCCTTTGATACCTGCGCGCTGCAGCAAGGAAGCGACCGGATAGCAATGTTTCGACGGTCATCGAGCATAGGCGAACCAACGTAACGCTCTGAATCCCGATTGCTGCATACGATACCTTGATTCACCCCGTCCCTGGCGCTAACATCAGCATCCCAGCAGGTAACTACTGTACAGCTCCCAGGCGATCCGACAGTCGAGCCGGATCCTGCAGATGTTGGAAGAGCAGAGTCAGCATATATAGATTTGATTTTTTTATGCAATTTTTTTATTTTTCATTTGATATTTTCATATTTAGATTTATTCAGAACAAATAAAAGTTACATTTTATACTGGTTCTTTGAATAGCGTTGTGTGATATGAATATGCATGCTTAGCGTCTAACTTTCACAGTGCAAAAAAAATTTTGGTTTTCCAAAATAATATTGTAATTTTTTTTTTTTTTTTCATTTTAGCGAGCCCTAGTATATTGGTTGATGAACTCGCTAAAAAGAAAAATTAGTGAATTTATATATTTGCGAGCCAGATTTGCGATCGCTTTAAAAAAAATTGCGACCGAAATCGGCTCTGCGACCAATTGTGCGACTGAATTTCCAATTAAACCCCACTTGAACAAAAATTTGGCAATACCAAAAGTAAAAATTATGAATTTATATATTGCGACCGATTTGCGATCGCTTTAAAAAAATTGCGACCGATATTCTGCGACCAAATTTGCGACTGAATTTCCAATTAAACCACGACCAAAAATTGCAACCGATTATTCAATTCTGCGACCGATTTTATCGGTCTCTAATTTGCGACCGATTGTCACATCGGTCACAAAATTTTTTTGCGACCAGTATTTTTGCGACCGAAGATTGCCGGTCTCAAATCGGTCGCTAAAGCAAATTAGCGACCGATATTTGCCATTTTGCGACCGATTGGTCGGTCGCAAAATGACGTTTTTTTTGTAGTGGAACATAAAAATTCTACAGCAATCAAGGATAATACCATCAAAGTATTAAAATTATTTTAGAGAATTAAACATAAGTTGCAGGCAGAATAAAGACAATATCATCATTACATACAAAGCACCATTGTTTTAAAGATTAACCTGGGCACTTTACGTCAGTTCAATGAACAAATTCAAAGTCTTTGATCCCTATTAATTTACAGCCAAATCACTGTAAGAATACCAGAAAAGCAACAAAGTTTTGAATTGATTATATACATAATGAAATCTAAAAGTCACTGATATACGTACAAAATCTAAACGAAATATAATATACATATAAAACGAAATCTAAAATATTATATCATGAATTTATTATATTAAATAACTAATCATAATAATGTATGGAGAACTACCTTTAAAGAGTAAACAAGAAAAGCAATAGAATGAATAGCGATAGAACGAAATCGTAATGGTAGAACGAATCATACTGATAGCGTGCAATCAAATAATATAAAACTAGGGACAGGAATAAAGGGAGAATATAGAAAATAGGAAGAGAATACAAGAGTATCTTTATTATTGATGAGAAATCACATATATATAGTTGCATAAGTGGTAAAGTTTGCAATAATTAAGAATACAGACTTCTAATTCATATAGGACATCCACTTATTTAATAACATAAACAAAGTTTTATTGGAAGATTAAAGATTGATATGTTAATTTTATTTATATCAAGATATAATTAATGATAATATAATAGTCAAACTATTATATTTGTTGAGAAAGAGATATATTAAATAAAGGTAAAATAATAAACTTAAAATATTATTCACTTCTTAAAAATAAAACAGGACAGAAACATATTAAAAAAGAAAGTAGGAAAAAAATTATGAGAAATTACTCTCTTTGTCCCAAAATATAAGTCATTTAAAGTTGTTACACAATAATTAAGGAAGCAATTAATTCTTCTAGATTATAACAAACTCAATGGGATTATAACAAACTCAATGGTAATTGACCAAATTATCATTTATCTCAAAATCAATAGTTATTTATGAAAGTATTTACTGTAACTAATCTAAACAAGAGTATCATTGAAAAAATATCATTTATTACTCTTTCAAATACTCAAAATGACTTATATTTTGGGATAAAATAATCAACAAAAAACGATTTATATTTTGAAACAGAGGGCGTATTATTTTTGTCTCTCTTTTTAAAAATTTACTATGATGCTTCTAACTTTTACTTAAGCTCACTATCGGATCCTTCCATCCTAAAAATTAGCAGTTTTCCACTAAAAAACAAGCAATATTCAGTCCAGAAAGTGTGATTGATTAATGATAAAGTGTTAACTGAATGGAAGTAATAACTTAATAGTGAGTTTAAGCAAAAGATAGAGACATCATAATGATTTCTTAAAAACAGATGAACGGAATTGTTAATTAGGATATAATTTAGAGACTAAGCATATTTTACTCTATTTTACATTTTCTGACTTAATATAATTGCGTCTTATTTTTTACTTCTTGATAAAGTTATATTATAAATTGAAATTTAAAAGTTAATTACACCCATTAATTAAAATTGTGAAAGATAACTACAACAATATGCAAAGTTTAGAGTATAATTAATTAACTAAGTTAGCTTCGGTTCGAAATTGGAATTAAATAAATTTTTTCAAGTTTTCTTTAACCTTATTTAATTTTCTAGCATGCATACATAATAAAAAAAAATTAATAATCAGTATTAAAAAGATTAAAAGAGTAAATAAATAGATTTAGAATTTATTAAAAAATATAATAAGGCGGGCATCGGAGAATTTGGAAATTGAAATAAAATTTTTTTCAAGTTTATCGTTAACCAATTAAGATTTTCATGCATACATAATAAAAAAAAATTAATAATCAGTATTAAAAAGATTAAAAGAGTAAATAAATAGATTTAGAATTTATTAAAAAATATAATAAAACAAAAGAGAAAAACATATTTTTATTTGAAAGTTTAAAACAAATTAAACCTCATACGATTATTGCATAATTTATAAGTAAAAAATGTATATTATAAAGTGTAAAAAAATTAAATTAAAAACATTATAATGAGGAACAACCTTTATTTTGTTTTTTTTCCACTTATAATTTACAAGTTATGTTTATGTTAAAGAATTTTAAATTGGTGGTGCCTTACTACATTTAACGGTAAAAATTGAAATTAATCTTAAAATTTAAGATTCAACGTTACGTGTTCTTTTTTTTTTTTCCTCTTTATTTTTTAACGGTTTTAAATTGGAACTACCAATTTTAATCTTAAAATATAAAAAAACGAAATAAATTTTAAATATTTGATTTCAGTTACAATTTGAAATAACGAACCCTTGACTACAATTTAATTTTTACTTTAGCTAGTTCGATTCAGTTCAATTTCAATTTAAAGTTGAACCCTAGTTATGCTTATAATATAGTCTAAGGAAGACAATTATAAAGTTATTTGAAGTTCATGTCAAGAGTTGTATTTTCTTTTGATGGAATTATTCATTACATGAGTGGTTAGACACCCTTCTCTATTCAGTAAGATTAAAAGTTCAATCTTCATAGGTAGAAGGAGGGACTTAAGTGGTGGACGAGGACAAAACTTGAGGGTATAATATGTGTTTTGGAAAAAATAGAGATTAACTAGAGTATTTAATCAAAATCGAGGGACTAGATAGTAATTCTCCCTTATTTCTATCATTGAGCCAAAAGCCCATTGACCCATATGAATATTTGTTTTGTGGCAAGAAGACCTAATCACGGGCCTGGCTACCTTACTGGCCCATCTGACTCTACTGTTAAAAAGAAAAAACAAAAGAAAAAATTCTGGTCTAACCAATCTTTTTTAGTAGTCTGACCCTTGTTTAGGCGGATTCCACCAATAAATTCAGTTCTAGTTGGGCCAAGCTTAGACAGAGAGTGATAGGACAAAGCTTGCGGATACTTGCCAAAGTCCACTGGGATCTGCCTATGAGTTCGGGCCAGACTCGTACAAATTTGTTTCGAGCAAAACTGGATTTGGGCTAAATGAAAAGTAAATTGATTAGGTCCGGCTCGAGATATAGACATAAGAGTGACAACCAAAAACTATAAGTAGGGTCGAGGATTCGGTTAACCAAAATGAGCTAAACTGAATTAGCTCGGTTTTAGTTTATTTGAATATGTTTTATGGTATCTAAATCTGAAACAAATGGTGTAATAAGATTCAAACTGAATTAAATTAGTTTGGTTCAATTTAAATTCAGTTATTTCAAAAGAATAAATTATTTTAGATTAAAAATAAATTCGGTTGATTATATATGGTAACCAAATAAAAATATACAATCAAATGGTTTATATACTCAAATGGATTGATAACTAAAATTTTAAAATAACTATCCGAGCGCAATGAATCCATATGTTTGGATTGTTAAATAGAGACCGAGAATCACGCACAACTAACTATTAGGAATGAAACGTCGTTTTCAACGCATTGGTGATGTTTGATTTCCCAAGGGAAAAGAAAGGTATTATTGTGTTGGTTGGAGTTGTATTGACCAAAGAAGGCAAACGTGGGGTTGCAGGTGGAGGCAGTGTCCTGAGTATTATTGTGTTGGTTGGAGTTGTATTGACCAAAGAAGGCAAACGTGGGGTTGCAGGTGGAGGCAGTGTCCTGAAGCTATTGTCCATAACCAATGTGTCCTAAAAATCTCTACTACGCAAAACCCTACAAACACTATCTATACATAAATCCCCACTCACCTCTCCTCTCTCTGAATTTTGACTGTACAAAATCAAACTTATTGTTCAATGTTTTAGGGCAAACTGCCCCTGTCAGATATGACGTGTACTCAACCCAATTATTCCTTACACGAGGGGCTTTTGCCCTTCCCATGTCGGCAAGGTGATTTTTGGTGCATGAGAAAACTTGATTTTGAGTTCCTTTTCGGGGGTGTATAATATTATGCCCTAAATCCAAACTCAACCAAAATGGAAACCGTCTGAATTTACTCAACTGAATAGACTCAAGATTTGATTATGATTCTAAATTGATATTGAAACCCATAGAATTTTATTTTTGAATATCGATAAAAATTAAAAACACCAATCCAATTGATTTCTAATAAAGTTTAATCCAATTCAAATTGGTGAAAAGTTCGATGGTAAAAGATAAAAAGGGTTTTATGATTTAATCACTTCATTTTTTTTTTTTTTGTTAAATCTAGGAGTGAGTTGTAATAAATTTATTTTTTAATGTCTTATAATGATGTAATGAGAAAAATCAAATTGAATCTTCATCTTTTTTTAAAAAAAATAATTTATGCATAAAAAATATGAGATATTTTTATAAAAATATATAAGATATGATACTAATATGATATAGATCGAAATAAATTAAAAGATATCATATATAAGCATAAATTTAAAATTAAAGTAACAGTACTTTATAAGACATTACTCAAATTAGTAATTTGCTCAAAAAGTCATTTGACCATATAATTAATACTCAAAATTTTCGCTCGACATTTATGATCAGAATTTTTACTAAGCATTTATATCTTTAGTTACAATACGAAACACGCCATAAATGTTTATATCACACCCCATTAGAGGACACGTTACATTCAATAGCAATTTTTGATTATTCATATCTTACTTCTATGACTAATAATAAAAAAAAAAATTCTTCAGTAAAAAATTTGACAGGTGATAAAGGATTTTTAAAACAATTTAAAATATTGTTGTATTTCTATGACTGTATAACTTTTTCTTTTTATCATATGTTATGTTCAGTTTGTGAGTTAGAACCAAAATTTGTTGGCCCCTACTCAAATCAGAGGAGAGGTAAAAAAAAGAAAGAAAGAAAGAACATTGATTTACCCTGGACATTGATTTACCCTGGTTGGTGCCAGACAGAGTGAGAGTCACTTAACCCACAAAAAATTGAATGCTAGTCTATGCCTCTGCCTCTGGGAAAGGGCCATAATAAGCTTTTCCTTTTTTTGGGTATTAAACAAGATTCTTCTGTGTCTAATTTTAAGGAAATTACCACACTTTATTAGGTCAAAAAGCTGCAACTGTTGAACTTTTCTTTTTTGTCCAAATGGCAGTAAAATTCCAATTAAGAGTGACACTAAACATTGTCAACTAAGTGGCTCCAATGAAGCAAGGTTAGGAATTTCTAGCATGTTTAGGAATTAGCATCCTTATTTTGAATAATTAAAAATTTAAAATATTTTTCTTAATTCAGATGAAAATAAAACTGTTAGAGTTAAGTCAACCTTTTGGTTTGCCCGATGTATCCACACGGTGAAAGAGAAATTGTTTCAGATATCTGGAATTTTTTCAGAAGCATGAAAGCTGTGTTTAGTAATAGTTTTAAGTACCATTTAGCGTTTAATTAATTTTATATTATTTGATAAGTATAGGTATTTGGAATTAACTTTAAAGGGTTAAATAACGTTTTATAGAAGGTTTTTTTATAAACGTTTTAACTTTTAGTTGGTTATTGGTAAAAACTATACTTACATAGCGCACTAGCTATTTTAAATTATTTTAAAAAGCGATGTACCAAGAATACCACACTTTATTAGGTCAAAAAGCTGCAACTGTTGAACTTTTCTTTTTTGTCCAAATGGCAGTAAAATTCCAATTAAGAGTGACACTAAACATTGTCAACTAAGTGGCTCCAATGAAGCAAGGTTAGGAATTTCTAGCATCTCTTAATTTTGAATAATATAATAATTTAAAATATTTTCTAATTCAATGAAAACTAAAATGTTAAGTAATGTCAACCTTTTGGTTTGCCCGTGTATCCACACTGAAAGAGAAATTGTTTCCAATATCTGAATTTTTAGAGATGAAAGCTGTGTTTAGTAATAGTTTTTTAAGTACCATTTAGCGTTTTAAATGATATTTTTATAATATTTGATAATATAGTATTTGAATTAACTTTTAAAGGTTAAAATAACGTTTTATAGAAGGTTAATTTTTATAACGTTTAACTTTTAGTGGTTTATGAAAAACTACTACAATAGCCACTAGCTATTTAAATATTTAAAAACGATACCAAAATAACTAATAGCTAATAAAGCAGTTAATTTTACGGAATAGCGCCAAAATATATTCAGGTGTCTAACTATGTGTTGATTAATCAATATTAACTCTAAATAGCTACTAGTCACCAGTAATCAATTTAATCAACAAATGTAAATACAAAACAGGGAATTTTGGTTGATAAATAAACCTGTTGCTTTCAATTTCTACATTGGCAATTATCCAAACCTCATAATGGTTTGGACAAGAGCTTTGAAAATGTGGTAGATAAGTAGACAAGATATTGAATTATTAAAGAGGATTACAAAAGTGGATTGCCAATGTCTCTGGTTGAGCTTGCAACTCTAACTGAAATAGAACTAATAGTAAAATCACCATCAATATCCAGGTTAAAATCAGTGACATCATTTTTTTCTTTATATAATTATATAAATTGGATAATCCGTACTTGAAAGCATATTCAATATAAGACCACTTTAAGTTTGTAAGATGGTCCCCAACGTTTGAGTAGTTTCAGAGAGTTAAAATTTTTTAATCTCTCAGGATTACCATAAAAGGGCAACTACCCTTTGTTAATTAGTCAACGAAGTTTGAAGGAATGGGAACCTGAATGGGGCATTTCAATAACAGAGAGTACTTGCGGGTTGATCCCTATAGTTTAAGGTATTTGCTTTGATTTTTTGTAAATATAAATTCTTTCGAGTGAGTCTCTTTGCCCCCAAAGATGAATGAAAATAAATTGAATTTACCGTGGACCGGTAAAACGGATACGAGACTAAACAGCTCATAAAGTATCCAAAAGTTTGAAGAAATGGGACTTCAAAGCAATTGAATTGAACATTGGCCAAGTTCTAACAATTTGGTTCTAAAGTTTTAAAAAGCAAATGTCCATAGCTTTAGCTGAGAATCTAAACAAATCTTTTGAATTGACTTAATAAGGTTATAGCCAAAAGCTATTAGACAAAGTTTGGAGTGCAATTAGTTGGCAAATTAATAATCATACGTCTAATTGATATGTAAAAGGCAATTACTATCAAAAATCATCTCAATTGCAAAATGAATATGCTGCTTAACTTCGACCAGAGTTTTTCAAAGTAATAATATGAACATAGTCAAAGCTAGAGGGTCCCATATGTTTAACCCAAGACCTGCAATATTTTAAAATTGTATCCGCGAACAGCTATGTTTTATAATTTAACTTTTTAGAGTTTTTTCGGCAAAATTAATTATTTTGTAGCTATTTTAGTAGCCTTAGCTGTTAATTTTTGAATAGTGTTTCATAAAATATTAAAAGCTAAATGTTAGCATTTAGCACCTTAACTGATCGAAACACTAAAATCTACTTAAAAAATTATTGTCGAATATAATCTTAGTATTATATGAAAAGTTACTAAAACAGCTAGCAGCTAAACGCAACTAAAACAGTTAAAAGCTATCAAAACAGCTAATCTTGTCTAAGAGAATCTAAAACACTCATGACTATTTTCTATTTCAATTTAGAGCTTAGGTATTTGCTTACCTAATTTATAAATTTATGGCTTTGTCCCAGAGTATAATGGTTATTTTTTAATTTAAATGATAATTTATTATCAAATTTAAAAGAAAAATAACAAAAAAATAAATAAAAATAAAAATGACCCAATATATATATCATGATAATACAAATGATAATAACCTCACAACTTGGATTTCTTTTGTGAAACAGGCTTTAAAATAAAGATTCCTTAAAGATAAGCAGAGACATGCCATCCATGTAATAAAGTCCAATAATATAATCTTGAAGCACATGGGAAGGACATGGAGAAAAGTCCAGTAATGAGTATTAATTTTAGTCTAGAATTCAGAGAGGAGAAGGAAAAGCTACTGTTGAAGCAAAAGTACCCTTCCTATTTTCATTCTATACATATATATTGATGGGAAAATAAAAATTATAAGGCCTGTCATGTTATGATAACATCTATGAAAAATAAAAGGGACCAACCTCCCCCCTGAGAATTCAAATTTCAAGAAATTATATATAGCACTACCCATTCAAAGGACCCCATTTTCATGTGCAAAAGCAAAGATTACGAGACAATGGTGATGAGGACAAATTTTACTGTGAGGTGGAGCAATGAAGTTGCTGTCTAGTGGGTCTATACTCCATGCAATGTATTGTACCATTCCCATATATTAAGCTGCCGACTCTGTCCAAGAAAGGGTCTTTTTTTAAAAAAAAATTTTGCTAACAACATAAAGGAAGTGTGTGAAATGTCTCATTGGGTATGACAGTGGACACTAGACAGGTAGGACTGTGGAAGTTGACACATGAACAATAAGTGTCTTTCACTTTCTTTTTTCTTGTATATATATACTAGGGTTTAGTCACATATTTCTGGTTCATGTATGTAATAGTCCAGCTACCATGGCAGGGTTCAAGAATTTAGTGATTGTTAAGTTTAAGGAAGGTGTTGTGGTGGAGGAGATTATGAAAGGAATGGAGAAACTTGTTTCTGAGATTGATCTTGTCAAGTCCTTTGAATGGTAAGTCCTTCATTACATGCTTATTCTATAACCTTCATAGTTACAAATCAATAACAGGATAAAGATTAGGTTTCTTAATTTGTGAAGCATGCATTCTCATATCAATATATACTATATAAGGTTACTGAAAGATCCCACTATGGTCCGAATATCTCATATCAGTAACATAGAGAGCATGACAGGGATAAATACCTTTAGCCTGAGGTAGATTTTGGGCTCTTTCCATCTTAATGGCTAGTTTTTCTGAGGGTTTTCTGTCAAATACCAATAAATAACATGTGAAGTGCTTCATATTTTTATTTTCTATTAGCAGGGGACAGGATTTGGAAGGGCCAGAGATGCTAACTCAAGGCTTCACTCATGCCTTCACAATGACATTTGAGAAGAAAGAAGACCACACTGCATTGCAAACCCATCCCAGTCATGTTGAATATTCTGCTACATTCTCAGCTGCTATTGAGAAAATTGTGGTGCTTAGTTTCCCATCTGTTCAGATCAAACCACCTGCATGATCTAATAAGATCTAGAGATAATGACAATAATAAAAAGAACTAGTATTTGGTTGTTTCTTATGATATATGTGCGAGTGTCTATTATTAATTATATATGTTAGTTTTGTACGTATAATTGTTTGTGGCTGGCTATTTTAATTTCTGTGACTCTCCATGCAATTTCAGCATCAAATCTTGTACCACTGAAATGTTTTCTTATTTTATGATCATCATTTTGCTTTTTTAATGAATAGACAGACTACCTACTATGAGATTTGATGTGTCCATTAGTATTTCCACTTGTCGACAAACAAAATGATTCACTAAGTTCGTGTGCATTATGTCGACGAAATCACGACTATGTGATCAAATCATAATTGTCTCTACTTAAATGATTCAATAAGTTCATGTGCATACGCTGCTTACAACTGTATAATTAGAATACATATGTTCTTGACCAACAATGTGTTGGTTAGGGGTAAGTTGGTACAGCAAGTGAACTCAATTCCTGTAAGGCTGAAAATACAAATTCAATATCTGGAAAATGCATTTATCGAGAGAAAAAAAAAATTCACCTTTGTATACCTAAAATCTTATATCTTTGTCTGCCTCAATCTTTATTAATTTCTCAACAAAAACATGCAAATAACTAAGTAAAGATAATATGCGAAAATAAAATTTTGATATATATATAAAATATGGGCTTATAAATGAGAGGTGACCAAACATATGGTCTAATGACCCATCAGTCAGTGAGATATCATAAGTTACTAAGAATAGTGAGAGAAAAGGATGAAACATACAGAATCTAAATAAAGGATAGTAAAAGTACTGGCAAAGTGGAATAGCAGAATAAAATAAAAGGTTTTTGTGGCATTATAAATTCATACCCCAAAAAATAATAATAAGAAGAAGAAAAGAATAACGAAAGGAAGAAATAATAGTAATAATACTAAAAGAAAGAAAGAAAAAGAAAAAAGATATGGAAGTATGGTTATTTTGATTGTCAAAGATCATTGCCAGAAGAGAATATGAAAAAACCAGGCAGAAAGTTATATCCCTTGCAAGATTAAAGTAGATTCTTTATCATCTATTCTGACCACCAAGCCCAAGAACCTTAGAAATTTTCTTTACCATTTGGAAGATCAAACCAAAGAAAAAGGAAAGGAAATGCATACCTTCAAGAAACTCAAATTTTTAGGTTCTCTCCAGCTTCTAATCCTCAATCTCTTCTTCATCACTTGTCTGTCCCAACACACATCTTCAATCTTATGCGGAAAAATCCCAATTCAGATTCCATTTATCAGTTCTAATTCAACTGTTTCATCCCTTTTAAATCACTCGATGCTATGCAGATCTCATAAGTTGTACTTCAGAACCTCTCTTGGTCTTTTTCCAGTTTCTTCAGTCAACTACACAACTAAAACATTAACCATTTCTCACCCTTCTCGCTCTTCTTCACAACATTTTATCTCTCCTGCTCTTCTATTAGCTGGTTTTCCTACTCCTCTAACGCCAAACTCACTTCTTCTCTTCAACTGCTCAAGCAAAAATCATCCAGGGACATCTTTTATAGGTAACTGCAGTCGCTTGAAGGCTTTTGCAGCTTCTTCTCAAAATCAAGAGCAAGAACTTGAAGTCCCTTACTCATGTTTACTAGTCAACGACATTGAAAAGCTTGACGGGGGTTTTCATCCAAAAGATTTGAATTGTTCGCATTACAGACTGGTGTACAGAAGTTCTTCGAAAGATGATGACTACAGTGAATATGAGTTAGGGAGCAGGATATCTTTCGACATTCCTGATCATGTGCCAGATATCTGCAACGAATGCCAAAAGCCTAATGGAAATTGTGGAGTTGGACTGAGGTGTATATGTCATCCTAAAGAGTGTAGTAAGTGCATAAATCTCTCAAAATTTTTCACTTTTTATTTTGATTTATTCTTTCTGCAGTTTATGTAAGTTTGGTGGTTTATGGTTCTTTTGCAGAAGACAAGGTCATTTCTATAGCTGGATCAGTCAAGCAATTCGGTAACAATGTACTCATCTCTGTACTTTCTTTCATTGTAATCTTTGTTTCCTTCACGGACTTTTGATACAAGAAACTAAAATACTGAGCTTATACCAAATATTTGTTGCTTTTTTCAATTCTCATTAATGTTGTATCAGAAATCCAATCCAAATTCTAGTTCTAGGTTTACCAATTTTTCTCTCTTTAATAGTTCATAGCTAATGATGGATCCATCGACCACTGTTCTTTGAACACACAAGGGATGCCTGTTCGTGTGCCGAGAAACGGGCTTTAATTTGTATTGAAAATTGTGGGTGCAGCGTCTGGGCCTTTGCCATTTCCCAAGCTCAAGCCCGGCCATGAATAGGTCTAGCTCTCTTTCCTTGCCAGTAGCCAGTTGCCATCAACCTTCCCAATCATTAACATTAATAAGTCCAGGTACCAACTAAAGGAAAATGTCTACAAAATAAAAGCATCCAAAAAGGCATACAAACAAAAATAATCATGACAGAGCTGATAGCTACAGTGGGACAGACACACACAGGCTTAGCAAAATTATTGAGAGAACTGAAACACATTATGGGAGTGAAAATAACATCCAACAAAAAGAATCCAAATGTTGAAATTTGTGCATTCAAACCATATCCTTAGCCTGGAATGACATTAAAAGTTCACCGGTGAGCAACTTGAATTTAACAAGAAGGTTGAAATTTCTATTGAAAAGAGTAGGAATAAATTGAACAATGACAGGAAAAAGGAAGATTACGATTCTTTAATATTATAAGTAAATCTCCATCTACAGAATGATTCAAAATCATCAATTTAGAGATTATTAAACTGAAAAATCTGTAGGCAAAATCTGGCAAATCATTTTATGAGACATTTTCTCAACATGGTTCACCAGAGGATCATTACAATCACAAAAGCAAATAGAAAGAAAAACTAGTTCTTTAAATATCTCTCCTAACTCATTAAAATAGAGTAGGAATGGATTTAGTGTTGGTTCTTCACATGAAGAACCTCCAAATCACCTTCTTGCAGGGCTCAGTATTTGTAATCCTTCACATGGAGGCTCTCTGCAGCACCCTCTCCCAGGTTAGCATCACCCTTGTAAGTACCTAAAGTAGCTTCTGAATTAGCTTTGCATCTCACAAGCAAAGCAGCCTGTGCCTTCTTTATATTTTCCTCCTTTCCTGCCCATGCCTTGAGAGTGCTCTGCTGAAGAGCACGGCCAAAAGAGAAAGTAAGAGACCAAGGTTTTTTGCCTTTGAGTTGGTTCATTGCATTCAAATTGCGAGTGGCTTCCTCCTCACTCTGTCCACCAGAAAGGAATACAACAGCAGGAACAGCAGGAGGAACGGTTCGCTGCAAAGCCCTGACTGTATACTCGGCCACCATCTCATGTGAAACTTTCGCGCAATCTGAGCCTGGGGTCACCATGTTTGGCTTCAAAAGAGTTCCCTCAAGAAGGACATGGTGATCATTTAGTGCTTTATAGCAAGCTGCAAGAACACGTTCGGTCACGTCTGCACAGCAATCAATATTATGGGATCCATCCACCAAAATCTCTGGCTCAACAATAGGTACTAAGCCATTCTCCTGGCATATACTAGCATAGCGTGCCAAGCCATTTGCATTCTCATTAATAGAAAGCTGAGATGGTTCAGTTGGACCAATCTTTAGAACAGCTCGCCATTTAGCAAATCGAGCACCAGCTTCATAGTACTTCTGGCAGCGCTCAGCTAGGCCATCAAGACCAAGAGTTGATGTTTCACCCTTAGTTCCAGCAAGCTCAACGATGCCCTTGTCAACTTTGATTCCAGGAAGAACCCCTCCTTTCTTGAGAACATCAACAAAGCTCTTACCATCAGCGCATTTCTGGTAAAGTGTTTCCTCAAAAAGGATTACACCACTGAGATATTGGAGGACGTCTGGAGCACAGAAGAGGAGCTCGCGATAAGCACGCCTGTTGGGCTCATTATTCTCGACATTGATGGCAGCTAGACGCTTGCCTATTGTGCCTGTTGATTCATCTGCTGCAAGAATTCCCTTTCCGGGAGTGCCAATATAAGCAGCATTGGCAATCAATTCATCTGCACAAACATTTTGAAGTTCAAACCAACTTTTTAGCACGAGTTTCAGCAGAGTCCAAAGGGAGAATATTAGAAAAATATATTCTTTTAAAAATTAAAAACTTGCTGTTAATAATTGTGAAGAACTGTATATCACATTCTAACCCAGCATCAAATCCTCCTAGGAAATTTGATTTCTATGGTCATGCAGATAACATCAAAGCAAATAGTAAAAAATTTGAATGATTCTTTCCAAGTAGCAATACTCTTAATTAAGTTCCTCTAACACTACTTTAAAACTAAGAATCCATTAACCAAGGAATAGGATCCTCACTCAGTTTCCCATTGTTCTTCTTGATACATAATTAGAATTGAAAACTATGGATATAAAGATAATAAAAAAATTAAATCATTTAAGACGAACAATCAAAACCCATGAAGGGAATGGCTGCAAAAGAAAAAGAAAAGTAATCACCATGATACTTTCCCTTAAAGCAAGACATGATTGATCTTTATTGTTTGTTTAGTTTTGAGAAACAGAGAACAATTAATTAGAAATCCAAGATTGCTCTTGAGATATAGAAGGGAGGAAGAGAGCTAAGAAGAGGAGGAAGACGAGGATATGTGGTCATTCTAAAAGCTTTGCAACAATTATGGTGGATTTGCAACTTCTTGGTCATGTCTGCGCCATCTGTGTTACTAGACTGTTTCCTCGGATATTTTTTGTTCCCTTCAAAACAGGCAAATAAAAGATCACAAAATTTACATTCAAAAACCAAGCCATATCATATCATATTAGCCAAAATACCATATGGGCAATCCATTCCACCTCTAAATTAGTAAAAGTAAGGTTTAAATCAAATCAACCCAACAACAAAAAATTTAAAATTTCTTGACATCTATTTGATAGATGTACATTTAAATTCACAGTGAACCTAAATTTGTATTGCAAATAAAAATCATTTAAAAATAAAATTTACCTCAGAATTGAAAATTTCATTCATCTTAAAAGATTTGTCGATACAATATATCCTAGGACTAATTCAAGTTTTGAGCAATATAACCTCTTAATTATTTATGTCGATTTCTAAATAGAACTATTGAGTCATTGAGTTAGTACTTCAATCATTGAATTTTTCAAATTAACAACCTTTTCCTTTGAAAAAAGGTTATGTGTTGCAATAATGACTTTTGCATAGGGAAATAAGAAGAAACCCATTAGGCCCATTAAGGCCCACATTGATGGGCTTGTCTAGCAAAGTGATGCAGTAATGCTGTTTGCCTACTTGACAGCAAATCATTAGAAATGATCAGTTTCTTCTAATCTGGAGAATACAAACTCAATAGACTTTTATGTTTGAATTGGACGAGCATGAAAGGGATGTTAAGGATTCGCTTCAAAAAGAAAGAAAGAAAGAAAGAGATATGAAGCAAATAAGTAGGCAAACGCAACCACCTTAATATCAACTTCGGTGGCTCATAATTTAAAAAAAAAAAAAACTTAAAACTCATTATTTTTTCTATTACTTTAGGAACAAAAATCATTAAACGATACCCAAGAAAAAACAATATCTATTGATGAAATGTCTTAAGAAAAATGGTGATGGTTCCTTGTAGGAAAAGGAATGAATGCATGGGTAAAAAAGAAAAAGAATGATGGTGGCCTTTCAAACTAGGAAAGAGAGTGGTCCATTCCAATTGTTGGAAGATAGGCGTGAGTGATCGTCTATCAACTCTCAACGTCTAAGGTTGGGTTCGCACTACATTTCTGTAATGCCATGGGTTGACCGGCACCTTCTCTACGTTTCCCTAACTTCAGTGCCAAAAATTTTTTATAAGGAAATAATTATTAAAACATATATAATCCTTCATTTTCTATATTATTATATCGATATCGAATCATTAGGTTGCTATTTTTATCATCAATTTTAATTTTTGAAATTTATAAATTTAATAAATATTGAATGAAAGGCCTAAGTTTGAATTTCTTTCTGAAATGAAAGATACAATATTATTATTATTATTATTATTATTATTATTATTAAGTCTACAAATACCTAACATACTTGAGTTGATAACCTTTGCCTTTCCAAAATTTTCTCTTTTGCCATGTTTTTTGGGAAGTAAGTGATGATGAATTTCATTGGCTTGTCTAGAAGTTGAATAAATGAGAGAAATTCTCTGAATTTGTCCACATTTATGCAATTGTGCTACAACACCTAACTATGAATTTTGGTACATTTTCTTTAATTGACCAATGATGGCTGCCACAGTAAAATTTTCTAGTCAAAAGCCTGTCTTTCTTTTAGACCTGTCGTATAATAAAAGGTGCCTCAATTTCTCTGTTAACAGTGTTTACCTTCTAATACTAAGACAACAACATTTCAGGGAGTATCATATTCAATCTCTTACTTTCGACCTTCTACTGCTATTATGCATAATAGGAAGAGTTCAATTAACAACGCAAATTAGGTATGTAGGAAGAGTTTTAGAGTTCAATTTCTACTGAATGCATCTATAAAAAGGGACAAAGAGTATTAACAGTGACTAAATTCTGAGCCATCTTAAGTGTGACTAAATTCCAAATTGAATTAAGTGGTCTTTAGTGATGGGTCCCGATAGTGGTAGTTTACACTAAAAAAAAATATGAATCATTTTTTATTCAAATGCTACCATATATGATTCTCAATACATTTTTATATATCATAATTTAAAAAAGAAAAATAGTATCAAATATTTAAATCTCAACTTTATGCACTGATCCGCTAAACTATTATCCCAATTATAATTTTTAAAACTTTGACGGTTAATCAAAATGCTAAAACTGATAATCTGCTAGATTATTTTTGATGACTTTGATGATAAGTTACAATGATTAGTCAGTATCATCAAAGCTGTGAAATCATGTTCTAATCTTATCATAAGTGCACTTGTAACTCTACAGCTACATTTCATTTTCTTAGCCACATTTCAATCTCCTGATATTTTAGTCTATAGTTTTTTATATTTTAATGTATATAATTATGATAATTTAAATTTTCTGCATCGAATTTTTATTTTTTGCCCTCATTAAATTATTTTTTCCTATTATTTTGAATCTTTCATTGATGGAACTCAAACATTGATGTTCTACAACGATAAACAGACATATCCATAAACTGCATTTCGATTGAAAAAGTATCAAACTTTCCAATTTTCTTTATAAATTGAATCCTACAATACAAAGTGTAGAGAGCAACCTAAGATATAACTTGTAGTGAGTTTAGGGGAAAATACATAAACATTGTATCCTGTGAGTGTGAAATAAATTGAATCAGAGACTACAGAAAAAAAAATATATGTCTACAAGTTTAGAAGTGCAAGTCTACAGTTGATTCACTGCAGTTCTGTCTGTCCTTGGCAAGCTATTGGTTTTATTAGTGGTCCAAAATTTGTAACTTGAATGATAATGAGGGGACCATAGAGGTACAAAGAAACCTAAACGGTGCACCAAATTTACCTCTGAATGAAGACAATAAGATTTAAGGACCCTTGATTGAAATTGAATCATGTCAGGTGCAAGTTCACAAGCTTGCTCAAACTTGGTTTAATAAGGGAGCTTCAATTGTTCATAATTGCTTCAAACATAACACAACATACTTAAATCTTTTTTAAAGAAATTGCTTATTTACCCTCTTAATTGAAGCAGAATTGGAAATTACAGAGAAGGTTTCAAGGCATTGATCATCATCATGTGATTCAACTTTATTTTGTCCTTTTAAGGCCAAAAGCAGTGTTCATTCAAAGTCTTTCAACATCTCCTATTGCCCTTTTAGCAAAATTTTCACTAAAAGCACATTTGGTTGTACCTTTTCAAATAATTTTGAACCTCCCCAATTTTTCCCATTCACATAGATATATTCTCCTAAAATAAATATTTAAGACATCATATAATTTGGTAAAATGTCAATGCAAAAAACAGAAAAATTAGGTGTCTAAGGGAAGAAACAGAGGAAAAAGAAGACAAAGATTAAAATCAGAACCAATAATTAATTTTGTAGTATATCAATTCACAAATCAGCAACTAAACAGCTAAATTATTACTCAAGTGATCAAAAGAATGCTAATTAAGTCTCTATGCCTTTCAAGCAGAAAGGGAACAAATAGAAATAAGAAACAAACATTAAAATCAGATAAAGAGAGTGAAAGAAGAGAAACAAGAATCAAGAGATAAACAAAACAAAAGTCAGTTGTTTTTTTTCTTTTCCCCCTTCAAGAGCTCTTACAGGCATAAATCAACAAAGAGAATTCAATTCTTTCTTCATCTTTTTGCACCAATTTCTCCTCCAACCAAAGCCTGCTATCCATTCCACTCCTTGTCCTAAACATAAAAACAGCAGAACCAGAACCAGGACTATAAAACCAATTATGCACATCCCACATGAGATCAACAAGCAATCCATCAACAAAAATTGTTTGGTTCCCTCTGAAATTCCATTGCAGCCTCTTTACTCTGATCACCATCTTATTATCAATACACACTGATAAAACTGGGTACTTTAGCCCTTCATTTTCTCCACTACATTTAATCAAAATATCATGTAGAATTCCTGTTTCACAAAATTGTGCCTTGGTTGCATATAAAGTACTATTTCCTGAACAATGCTCCTGTTTTGAAATAAGACTTGCTTTAGCTACTGGTGTGCTAGTTTTGAGCTTCTTGGTTATAGTCTCTCCTTCTATATCACCAAGAACAAGGCCTATTTCATTATCAACCATAACTAAGACATAAAATCCTTCAACAGGAACAGGTCCTGTATCATATTTAGCAGAAGAGAGATCCCAAAAGATTTCAACCTTCAAATTTTCGGATTCGATAACTTTGCTGCCCTTTTTCTTTCTGAAGAGTCTTGTGTTGGTATTAAGCTTGAAAGATGTTGTTGAAGAATCTCGATTGCCAAAGTTTATAGTAAGGCCTTGAGTTGTATGATTCTTGCACCAAGTGACTGAGACCAAGATTTGTTTATGAGTAGAGAGAATGATCTTGTAAAAGCTAGAAACTGCATTTTTAACAGATGGGATGAAGCTGGGAGAAATACAAGCATTGTTTGAATAGCTAGAACAAGAAGAATTAGACACATTTATGGCATTTTCACTAAAACAAGATACTATATCTCTCATTGTAAAGAACAAGAAAATATTTCTTGATTTAATGATATATGGAAAACTGCAATTGGGTTCTTGATAATATGGACAGAGCAAGAGATAGGAGAGATCTGAAGAAGATTTTGGAGAGATGGGTTTTTTCCTTCTTTTCTTTCTTTCTCTCTTTTGGACAATACTAAAAAGAAACAAAAGTTATTTAAGTTAAGAGCTAGACCAAGTTAGGTGCTTTTTGAGCTGCCTCTCTCTTAAATTTTCTACAAAGAAGAAAATTCATATTTTATTGTATTACATAAAAAGAAAGATAAACAGAAAGGCAACAATGAAGTAAAAATGCAAATGTTTTGTATTTAACAAGAATCAATCTCACCTTAAAATCTGCATCTCATTCTTATAAAATATAAATTAGTTTATAAAAAAGTAAAAGAATGGAAGATTGAGGCAGAAACCTTCAAGGGTTCTTTATTTAATCACTTTTGACAGTTCATATCAAATAATATTAAAAATTCAAAAAGAGGTTAAAGAAAAGAAAGGCATAGAAAAAAGCTGTTTGGACCTGGTCTAAATACCATAACAATTTTGTGAAATGATCATGCTTTTGCCTTTAATTTCTTGCCTTGGCTTCAGTGATTAATATAAAGGCTACAAGGAATAATAAAAAAAAAAAAAACTATAAATAAAGACATTTTAATGGGATTTTACTGTAGAAAGTGGGGGATTAAAATATTAATGGGCACAGTAAATAGTTAGCCAAGTGTTTTGAATTTTTTTTTTTTAGGACAGTTAAACAAAGAGGAACCTAAAAGAAGATTTGTTGGGTACTATTTTGATGGGACAAAACTTTGTTATAGTGTGATTATTTTTGCTACTGCAGATTATATGTGGGGGAGCATTGGCTTGGCATGAGGAGTATGATAGTGAATTTTGGACCCCACTACATAAATTGAGTCTTTAGACCCTACCAACTCCTCCTCCCCAACACACCCTATGATTAAAAGCAAGCATAATTTGATTTGAGCAATAGAGATTTGCCTTTCTTTTTCCCAAATATGAATATTGACTCTTTACGCTTGAAATTAAAAATTAAAAGATGGTACAATAATTAAACTACAAGTGTGAATATTTTAATTAATTAGTGATGGTGTGCATGTTACATCCTTTAATACAAAATTTAATGTCATTTGGGAAGTAAGGGCCACTAAAATTTAATGCAACCCATTACTCCTTTTTTAAGTTCTTGGTCAAATCTCAGTACTCAATATATAGAATTCTCCTAAGTTCTCCCTTAATCCTCAATTAGAAAAATAAAAATGGATATTAATTAAGTGTTGTTATAATGTTTATCTTAAAAGTTAAGAACAAGAGTAAAGTGAAAGCTCTAGCAATTTTTGTTGAAGTTGCATCAACAAGAGAGCAAAAGAAAAAGTGGGTATGATTTAAACTTTAAAAAGGGTTAAAAGAGAAATTAGGAGAAAAGCAGAAAGACAAGACTTGTGATGGGATCATGTGGGTGTTAATGTTATAATTACTTGTTAACCAAACATAATTATGAGTATTGGTAATTGAGCATTTGGCCTAATAAGTCACTCATGCTTTATCAACCCATTACTCCTTTTTTAAGTTCTTGGTCAAATCTCAGTACTCAATATATAGAATTCTCCTAAGTTCTCCCTTAATCCTCAATTAGAAAAATAAAAATGGATATTAATTAAGTGTTGTTATAATGTTTATCTTAAAAGTTAAGAACAAGAGTAAAGTGAAAGCTCTAGCAATTTTTGTTGAAGTTGCATCAACAAGAGAGCAAAAGAAAAAGTGGGTATGATTTAAACTTTAAAAAGGGTTAAAAGAGAAATTAGGAGAAAAGCAGAAAGACAAGACTTGTGATGGGATCATGTGGGTGTTAATGTTATAATTACTTGTTAACCAAACATAATTATGAGTATTGGTAATTGAGCATTTGGCCTAATAAGTCACTCATGCTTTATAGCCTATTAGGTAAAACTACGGTAGCTTATAGCTGTTTTAGTAGCGTTTAAATTTCAATAGTTTTAATAGTTTTAATTTTTAAGAGCTAGTTCAAATGTTATCTTATCGAAAACTATAAAAAATAACGTTGATGGAACAGGATTGAAGTTGAAGCCTCCGATCATATTACTAATTTATATTTATTGAAAAAGAAAATGTATAATTACATTAGTATTGAAAATAAAAAAACACAATTATTAGTATTGATAGAATGATTAGAGAAAAAAAGAATTGAAAGCATTGTAAGAGGAAGTGGTGGGAATTAGAGGCACGAGGAATCTGTCCTAGAAACGTAAAAAACAATGCAAGAAGGGCATTATAACTCCTCTTGGGGCACAAGAGAGCAGAAATACTTTTGCAATTGGGACCCCCACAAATGGTCTAATCCTACTGTTAGGGCATGTTTTTCCCATCATGACCAAAGTTATATTTGAACAAGACATTATTGTGCTCCTGAAAATTTAGAAAAAGTCATGGACTTGTGGTTTTACAATTTCTGATGGTCTAGATCCCACCAATCATAACTTAATACCAATATTACTATAACAATTCTTATGAAATGTATGAATTTTTTTCCCTTTTTTATGTAAATTTACTCATATATAAACCTAATCTTTTTTCTTAAAACAAATAAAAAAAGTCAAAAATTATTTACTTCTACCAATTTTTTATTTTTTTTGTCCAATAAATTTATTTTTGTAAAATGTAGAAAAAAAAATCAACAAGTGCTTGAATCAGCCTAATATCAAAAGAAAATGAGAATAAACTGACAGTTTCTTTTAAGAATTTTCAATATATTAAAAATTTAAGAAAATTAAAGAAAATATTAGGCATACTCAAATTTTAAACCATTTTAATTTTAAAATTAGACTACTCAAATTTTAACATTAGAGTGCCTGATACTATTTTTCTTTTTCTTTTTCTTCTGGTTATACCTTAAAAATTTTTTATGTCTAATTTTGATGCATGGCTCTACTAGATAATTTATATATTTGGGAGAAAAAAAAACTAGAAGAGTCTTCTTTTCCTTTTTTTTTTAAATTTTTCTAACATTTGAAAAAACTTATAATTATCAAAAGTTTTCGAGACCCATTTACAACTTTTTACTTCTTCAATTCTTAAAATTTCATAACAATAATCATGGAACCATTAAAGACATTCAAATCAAAATTTTATTTCCACATACATGACAGTTAATTCATGAAAAGTATAAAAAAATTACATGATAAGACATGCGTAAGAAAAGATTTAAATTTTTTTTTAATACTTAAATGAGATAACCAGTCTCGTATCCGTTTAAAAAAATCTAATTAATCAAGCACCACTTAAAACTTTGATACATGTATTATCCCAGGCATATAAGCCTCCATTTTATTTTTTATATTCTTACAGCTCTTTTTTAAGTTCCTAACACACAAAAAAAAAAAAAGAAAAAAAAAAAGGCAAAAAAAAAAAAAGAAAAAAAAAAAGGTGGGGTTGTTGAAAAAAAAAAAAAAGAAAAAAAAAAAGGAGGGTTGTTGATTAGTTAGAGTACTATAAAGTTTGATTGATCTGTCATCATTAGCTAATAATCCATGCATGGCTGGATATGATCTTTTTTCATTTTTGGTTAAAGTTCAACCTAGAACCACTTTGTATTTCTTGTTTGGTTACCGAGAAAGAAGGATTCCGAACTCTTTTATTATTATAATTATTTAGAATTTTATTTTATTTTTCTTTTATGAAATAAAATTTTATTCGTTGAGATAAAGTGATGTATATATTTCACTTCAACAATCATTTAAAAAACAAAATCGCACTCAAACAAAATTTCTCTCTTTTGGCTTTACATGATTCCGAGAAATTCTCTCCACCCTAAAAGTCCATACGGCATCTTTCTCCCTACTTCTTCAAATAATCCTTCGCCTTCACCATTTTAATTTCTAACACAAATAACATCAAAACAAAAATCATAAATTTTTTTATTTTCAGTCGAAAAATGCACTATCACTAAATTATATTTGATAGATTATAATAAATTTATCTTTCAAGTTTGGTAAAAAGAAAACATCAATGTCTGACCTAAAATTAGAAAATTTATAAATAAAGAAACTACATTCTCAAAAGTTAAATTTCAAATTGAGTAAATAAATTCTATTTATAAAGAATTTGAAAAGGAAAGGAATGAAGGAAAAAAGACTAGCACTTGGCACTTGCTTTGAAACTTCAAGGAAATTCAATAGAGGAATTTTTTATGAACACTTGGCCATTTATTTAGAACCCAGCTCATGGATTAGCTTTCATTCACTAGTAAGACCATTTTTAGGGCATATGAAAATGAACCTATTCTTGTTCTTCTTTTCCCTTTTTTTTTTTTTTTTTTTTTTTTTTTTTTTTTTTTTTTTTTTTTTTTTTTTTTTTTTTTTTTTTTTTTTTTTTTTAACTAGTGCTGTTTCGATTCTTGTTTGGAAATCAATATCATACTCACCTCATTTGGATGATCTATATATATATATATATTTGGATTTTTTTTTTTTTTTTTTTTTTTTTTTTTTTTTTTTTTTTAACTAGTGCTGTCATTCTTGTTTGGAAATCAAATATCATATCACTCATTTGGATGATCTATATATATATATATATTTGGATAGCTCATTAGAATAAAAGAGAGAAGAATACCAAAGAATTTAATAAAGGAAATAAAAATATGTATGCTCTTTATGTCAAACTATGTTGATATCATTCCATGTGATGAATTTGTATACTATAATCCACTAGGCAACCAACAACTTTTTTTTTTTAAGTTAGATATTATATAACTCATAATAATTTTAAGCATTTTAATAATTATAAATGAAATTTGGAACAAACTAATCATTTACATTTGAAAAAAATAATTAATCTATTTGAATAACTTTATTCAAATATTATGAAAAATTAAAATCAATGTATTCCTTTAGTGTTAAGATTAACGCTATTTGTCTAAGAAGATTTATTATCTTCAAAATTTCTATATCTATAAGATTTGTAGGCTACAAATGAATCGAGCTGAATTGAGCTTTAACATCTCAAATTAAAAAATGACAAGGATAAACAAAGGGCCAACCCATAATAAGGCATCTTCATCAGACTTGAAGAGTTGAAAGTACTATCGCACCATCGATCGATCACATCCCCATCACCATTCCACTTTCAACGGACCGTTGATTAGCTAATTCAAATGCAACCCCAACCCCCTCCACCCTCCATAGACACGCATATACACATGTACACTTGATAGGAGGAGTACATTGCAAATACCCACTCATCTAGGAGCCTAGGTGATATATATAAAACTATATGAATACATCACTTAGGCACATAGGTGAGTTGGTATTCACAAAACACTCCTATTATCAAGTAGCATCATATATACAAAGGAGAATCATTGTTTTTCTGTAATTGTTGATGTGGCGCTTCCTTAAGAGAGTGAGACTCTCTAATGTTAATTTAGTATTTACATTTTACTTATTTGAAAAAATTTGTAACTTTTGAATAGAAAATATGGCTCCCTTCTCCAATTTCTCTCCTCTTCTTTAATGATACTTATGCATGAATCAGGGAAAATTTATTGTTGTTAGGGGAATTTATGACTTTTGTGCAATATATGAGATTCTATAGATTTGTAACATATAACCAATCATCTCTCCTTCTTTATTAAATTTTATGTAATTTTTTCTATCATTATTGATTGTAATCGTTAATCTTCCTTTCTTTCTCGTTTTCTATCAATTAATCTTTCTTGCACAAGTGAGAATTAGAAAATAAATGTCCATTTTCCTTTTCATCTCTCGATAATTATTTTTACAATATATAATGATGCTTTTGTATGATATTCATTTTAGAGGGATTTTTACAAAAGTTGATGCTCAAAATTGATGATGTAATAAAGGATATGTGGTTATGTCTTACGTGAAGTCAAATAGTGTAGGAGAAGTGGTTCTCATTCTTCTACTGGCAAAAATGCAAAGATGGTGTATTTTAATTTCCATGTTAAGGAGAAATTATAGCATTCAGTTATAGAGAAATATTTGCAGGCACCAGTTATAGAATATCCATACAATCAGTAACCTATAGAGCGAAATGTCTATGTACAGTTGTAACTTGATTTGTTTACATATTCATCTTGTTAATATCTCTATAATCATGCTTCTCATTGACTTGTACACTCTATAAATTCCTGCAGCATTGTACTGAAAAACATAGAGGTTTTCATGGTATCAGAGCATCTATACTCTAATAAGTAAAAAATAAAAAAAAGGTTAATACCCCACAAGAAAACTCCACTATCATTCCCAATCCACCCAGAAATATGTCCAACAATATTTCCCTCACATCAAAAGATAAACTTATCTCCATCAATGCAGCCAACCAACTTCCTCTCAAACTGACCTCCAATAACTATACATCATAGAGTGCACAATTTGTTACTCTTCTTATTGGATTTGATCTTCTGGGCTATATAGATGACTCACTCCCATATCCCTCATCCACCATTATAACTGAAATTGCAACAAAACCCACTCCACTCCATAATCTATGGCTTTGACAAGACAACCTCATCCTTCATGTAATCCTCGCCTCAGTTTTTGAATCGTTGATCTCTCTCATCTCAGACTCAAAAACACCTCATGTGGCATGGCAAAAATTAGCTCATCTTTTTGCTTACAAATCCCAATCGTGGGCCTGTATTTAAAAGAAAAACTTTCAGTTCCTCATAGCTCTAAAACTATTAAAATACCTCAAAGGTATCAAGCCGTGGCGTATGAGTTAGCTCTCATTGATTCACCTCTAACAGATGATGATCTCATTATTTATATTCTTAATGGAGTTGGCCCTGAATTTAAAGAAATTACTACAGCCATCCGAGCAAGAGAATCACCTATTTCAAAGGAGGAACTTCATGACAAACTTATAGATTTTTACAATTTTCTCCAACGAGAAAATACATAAGACTCCACTTTTATCACTATAAATGTAACCAGAAGAGGTCCACCAACCAAATATACTGCTCATAATCAAGACAACACTTATATCCCATGCAATAATAATTCCTTTCCCGTTAGAGGATGTGGTCAAGGACACAATAATTCTTTTAAACCTTGATTTCTTTTCGACAACTTCTTGCTTGATCACATTCTTATTGTTTTTACTTTAATTCTTTTATTTTCATATACATTCTCTTTATTGTTGTTTAAATAATAATAGGTTAACACAATTTTAGTACTTGGTATATAATCTTCGTGGGACTATACTCTACTCACTCTTTATTACTTGTTTGCGATTTCATACACTTGTGAAAAAGCCTATCAAGTTTCCTTAAAGGAAGAGTTTGAGATGAAAGACATTAGGAATATAAAGTTGTCTTGGCCGGAAGATCGAGCATTTTATAAATGGAATTTTGTCTATGAATCCACATATATGGGTAAGTTATTAAAATGATGTTTTGTGGATGCTAATGGCTATTAGGTCACTTGATAAGAAGATGACCATTTTCCATTTTGAAAAAATTATGAATAACTTATAGGTCCTGAAGTACCATATCTTAGTGTAATAAATGCGCTAATATATCGTGCTAGTCATATGCCTGAATATTGCAAAATATTACAAATTAGTTTCTAAATATATTTTTGATCCAAAAAAGAGATGACTAGATCTCACATACTAGTTGCAATGCTCTTACTAGAATTAAAGTCCCTGAAGGACAAATTGTCTATGCTAATGAGTCTAAGGCACGCCTGAAGCATGGTAGACTAATCGATTCCAAGGATAAAAATCCTAGAAAAGAAAATGAGCAAATATTCAAGATAGTCAAGCTCTAGAAGAGCAAATTGTCAAAGAAGTTCCTAGACATGACTAATAAGTTTCCCAAAGAAACTCAGGTACCTGAAATCAATAAAGATTATGAGATCTCTGTAAATTATGTCATGTCAGGACAAGTATAGAATCGATATAAAATAAACATTGACGGTAAATATAGCGCTTGAAATTGTGAAAAAATGATGAGGATCTTGAGCATATAGTTTATTGGAGAATATAGACATAGAATTGATTGGCCAAAATAGAACTATGCATGTGACATTTAATTTACTTGGAAAGTAAAATTTTAAAATTTTAATATGGGCATCAAGCGATATCAAGCCAGTAGAATACAAATATGTATTTTGAGCATATAGTTTATTGGAGAATATAGACATAGAATTGATTGGCCATAAATAGTAAACATGGATGTGACATTTAATTTACTTGGAAAGTAATAATTTACATTTAATTTACTTGGAAAGTAAAATTTTAAAATTTTAATATGGGCATCAAGCGATATCAAGCCAGTAGAATACAAATATGTATTTGTGCGAAATTAAAATAAGGTCATGAGATATAAAGCAAACTTGTTGCACAAGTTTCTTTTGCAAGAACTGACATTTATTATGAGAATAAATACCCTTATATGGTGGATGCAATTATAATTTGATATTTGATTAGTCTAGCAATTTATGAAAATTCTAAATGTATTTAATGAATCAATGGCTGTCTATTTATACGCTAACTTGATGTAGATATCTATATGAAATATAAAGTTAAATTCTCGAGAAATTTATTCAATTAAATTATATAGTGCTCTATATGGATTAGTATATAATGATATCCGTGAAATATTGAAAAATGTTTGAAGGAAGCAAATAAAGACCCTGATAAATATATTCAAGATTTCTATATAGATTAAAGAAATCTCACTATATATGGTATAATCGTCTTAATGATATTTATGGCTGAGAAAATATTATATTATCATATTATTTGGTGAAAGTCACATGCTTTCATACTTTTGATAATTACGTTATGAAGTATTGTTACTACTTCTTTTAGCCATGAAGAAATTTTTTAGCAACTAATGGAGAAAGACAAGAATTTGTTTGACGGAGATAAAATATTTCAACATGTTCAAAGTACGTGAAGTCTACTTGTCAAGAAAGAAATCTGTACAATATTATATGATGATATATTAAAGAAATTTCTTCTTGGAAGAATGATATATGTAAGAAAACCAGAAGATCATATTTTACCAAAATTCTTCTTCGCTCATGATCTACAAAAAGAATAATGATCTTGAAATTCAACCACTCAAGTGACAATATTATTGATTTGCTCATCAAAGCACTTCTACTGCAAGCTTTCTACTACAAGGTTTTAAAGAACTAATGCACAAATTGAAAGGCACAAACTCAAAGATCTCAAGCTTTAATTTCATGTGAGCCGTCAAAACCACTACACTAAATTCCCCTCATTTTCATTTTTACAAGACGTGATGTGAACACTAACTTCTTTTCTTTCGGAGTACCATACGCCATCACTGTACATATATACACACTCTCAGCTGTAGCCGACTCTCCTTCCATTTGGCTTTTCTCCAAAATACACTAGTAAATTCTTCTTCTTCTTCTTCTTCTTTTCTTTCCTTTTCTCTTTCTTTCAACCTTTTTCTCTTTTCTTGAAAACCTAATCCTCATAATTAATAGCGATTGCTTTTACATAGACTCCAAGTTTCTTAGCTTCCTTTTGCTGCAAATGCTTCGTGTTTAATTGCCTCGTTGTAAAATAATTTATAAGAAGGATTGTTAATAAAATTAATACTCTCTCTGTCCCAAAATGTTTATCCTATTTACTTTTGCCTAAAATTTAAGAAACACATTAATTTTAGTGTCACTTCATACAAAATATCAATATTTTTCCAAACTTGTCCTCTTCAAAAAAAAAAAAAAAAAAGTTTATCAATCATTTTTCCAAACTTGTCCTGCTTCAAAAAAAAAAAAAAAAAAAAGTTATTCCTAAAATTTAAAACCATTTATAATGAGAGATTTACAGGAAAAGTAAATGTCTCGTAAGTCAAGTAGAAAAATATTTTGAGACATTCAAAAATGGAAATATGGACTAATATTTTGGGATGGAGGGAGTATAATTATTACATTATACTAAAATACAAAATTAATATAAATAAATATGTAAATAAACTAGTTCACAAGTCTAATAAATGAGCCTGAAAAATAGATTTAAGTTTGATACATTTAGAAAATTAACTCGAATCCACCTAAATTTTTCTATTGAATTGAGACTTGAACTGTTCGTGAGCTTCCTGATTCATTTTATAACCGTATGAACATTCTTCTCAAACTTCCATTTATTCTTTGTAGAAAAAAGATAAACATATCATATCTATATTAACTACAACTTTTTAATTTCCTACTTGAATGAAATTCGTTTTTTGTTTTTGCTTTTAATTTAAGATTTGTACATTTAAGTTAATTTTAGAATAATTTTATTCAAAAATAAAAATTATGAGAAATTAAAATGAGTGTCTTAACATGAAGTACATCAGAATCTTTGGGGTTTAACCATTTTCATTAACAAATCCTATATGTTAATGACTTTCATTTTAAAAAATTGGCGTTCAAAGAACCAGAAAGGGCAACAAAAAATTCTGAGGTAATAAATTAAATTAAGAAACTTAAAACACATTTTTTTTCTAGAAAAATCAAAAGCAAACAGAGAAGCTAAAAGACCACTTAATTTTTAGAAAAGCAACTAACAATTAGTTGCATGACGTTTGACTGCACTCCTCAACTGCAAACAATCCCCTTAAACTTAGGGGAAATTTGAATTTCGTATACTTAAGAGCTGACTTGCACGCTTTTGCTTCCTAATCCTCATTATCAAAAGTCATTCAAACAGCCTAATTGAAAAGGATTTTTTTTTTTAGAATATTAAAATTTAAAATTTAGTCCAAGTGGTTAGATGGGTTGAAAAGAATTTTTTTTCTTCTTAACTAAAGCTTTTGAGTTCACTATCCATCTCTTTAAATACTCGAAAAGGGCCCCTATGCCCTCTTTCATAGACCAGTTTAGCACATATTTAAATTAATCGAGCTAGTGAGTTTTAAATACCGAAAGGTTTAATAAAAATAAATAAATTTAAAATTTTCTGTATCAATGTATTATAAATTACTCTGTGAATCTTAATGGTATTATTAACCTAAAAACAATAATGGTAACATTTAGTAACAATTAGTTTGTAATATAAAAAGAAAGGAATTAAAAATCTTCTTCGTCTTCTTCACAACAAACTTCCAATATCCTCTTTTTAATTATATATATTAACATTCTCTCTGGCAACTAGAATTGCTAAATTGCAGTTAAAAAAAATATTTATAATAATTGCAAATAACACCTCAGCTGCTAATTGCATGTGGGATTTTTCAGTTTTTTAATTAAGTTGATGAACATTAAGAATAGCAAATATAATAAAAATGGGAATGCAGTGTAATGCCAAATCATACTCTTTTTTTTTTTTTTTTTTTTTTTTATACTCTTTTTTTTTTTTTTTTTTTTTTTTTTTGAAATAGCCAAATCATACATAATTAATAAAACAAGTCAGCCATATTATATATTAGTATTAATCAAACTAAGATTTTGATTCAGGGAAGTTGTTTAACATTACTCGCTAATTAATTAATCAATGAAAATGACACTTTAAATTCCATATTATCATTTTCTCTTAAAACAAATTACATCACCACAGAGAGAACAAATAATTAAAAATACAATAATATAAAAGTTTGTCATTTCTGTCGAAATATTTTGTAAAACATATCATCTTTGAATACGTTAATTAGATATTATCAAAAACAAATTTTAAGATAATTCTTAGCATATGTTTAATTATAAAATTCTACAATAACTATATATATGTTTTTAATAATATAAATTCTTACATAACTATATATATAAGAAAGAGATATATAGAGAGAGAGAAAATTCTATATTTTATATATATATGTGTGCACCACCTTTTGAAAGTCCCTAGAAATATATATCAGTATTTAAAAATGTGGCAGACTTTTGAAGTCTAAGAAAACATAATATTTTTATATATAAAAATTTTGAAGAAAAAAAAATCAAATCAAAATAATAACAAAATCTATAAAGAGAAAAAGAACAATAAACGTAAAAATCTATGTATTGAAAAACATAGACTAATAGATCTAAATAGATATGTATTTATTGAACAGAAAAATTAAACAATATTAATCAAGATAAAGTAAAAAATTAAATTGGTCCTAAATTAAAGTCATATTAACACATGAGGCTTCTATTTTTAAAAATAAAAGATTTAATAACTTACAATTTATTTACAATATGGTCTTTTCGTCCAAAAAAAGGAAGTAAAGTGTTAATAGAATCATAAGGTTATGAACATTCAATGTTATTTCTATTCCTAAAATCACAAAGGATGATTACGAATATTGTCTGGTTGGTATGCTACTGACTGTGTTGAGGATTAATTTTTCAGTTATGCAAAATATGTTTGCAGATCTGTGCCATCCAATGAGGGGTATTACAATCATAGAAATTGGAAGCAAGAGATTCCTTTTTCATTTTTATAATGAGGTTAATGTGGAAAGGGTTGTTACAGGATCTCCTTGGCACTTTTATAGGCATCTTTTAGTGTGGCACCAGTTGAAAGCGGGTGAGGATCCTTTCGAAGTTCCTTTGTTGTTCATTGACTTTTGGGTTCAGATTCATGATCTCCCAAAAGGTTATTATTCAGAAGCAATGGCCATTTTACTTGGGAACTTTGTGAGACAATTCCTTGACTATGATTCTAAGGCAGTGGTTGTTGGGATTAATTCCTATATGCGTATTAGAGTTCATTTCAACATCCGTCAATCATTGAAGCATAGAAAGAAATTGGTTACTAATGATGGAGGTGCTTTTTTTGTACAATTTTGTTATGAGAAATTGTCTGTTTTCTGCTATCTTTGTGAAAAATTAGGCCATCTTGATGCTTTTTGTGAATTGAGATTAGGTAGGCAGAAGGATGGATTAATTCTTCAATGGGATGATAGTATTAAGGTTCCTACTTATAGGACCAATCTGCCCAAAAGTCCATGGTTACGTGAGACTTCTTCTTCCACAGTTACTCTTTCACCAACACCTGGTTGTACTAATATTAGGATTAATGGAACTATCACTAAAAGCATGGAATTTCAATAGTTATTCCAAGGAAATCAGGGACATGTATCTACAATTGGAATCGTTGGGAGCATGATAGAAATAGAATCTGATGATGTGGGCCTGTTAATTAATATTGTGGGCCAGAAGGAGAAGGAAGCCCTAACTAGACTTGATGTAACTAGACCTAATGAGGTGAAGAAAAGAGCACGTAAGGGAGTTATTGCACAACCAGCCACTGTTGTTTCTGCAACCAAGGATTCTACAGTTTTGGCATCAAATTCTGATTTATTAGTTGATCTTGCTGTTAGATTATTTAATAATCTGTATGTGGCCCATGTGATTAAAGGGCTGGTTCTAATTAAGGTGGCCCAAGATGATGGTTATTGGGCTTAATGGATACAAGATGATGGTTATTCGGGCTTAATGGATAAGAGCCAGTTAGGGTTTTAAAATACCCTCCCTTGCCTTTATAAAAGATAAAGGAATCAACAGATTAGGGTTAAACAATAGAAACAAGAGAGTGGTGACGGCTCCCCAACACATACGAGATAAATTTGTTTGAGAAGAGCTCATAAAAGAAACTCCCGCAGCTTGTTGATGTAATTCCATGACAATTAAGAGAGCACTTACCAGACAAAAGGCCAGGGTGAAGAAAACGTAGATCCTGGGCTGTTACGCGTGAAGAATTGAATTGTACAACGAGTAACCCATAACATAGAATCTGCCGTTATGGATAAGGCTACGCTTCGATTAATTGTCATATCTTTGTCAAACAAATTTCCTATGAAACAATAGAGGTCTGGGCTATATTAAAGTTATTCAACATCGTGGTATCAGAGCCTGTACCTGTTCTATCAGATTTGGTATGCATACGATTGTTTGGCTTAATTAATGAAAATTAATTTCATAATGGTGAAATGATTGAGAGGATAGAGCGAGAGAGATTATAGGAAATTTGAAAACTGTTGTTTTCTTTATGCTTTATAAATTAATTTTGTTATTATTTAAAGAGAAATGGTTATGACATATTAATTGGGTATGTCGTTAAAGTTTGAAGATATTAAAATTTAATCCTTAATAAAAATTTTGCATAAATCAATATTTAAATAAATGAAAAACTTGTTTTAGTCACCAAAGTGGCCTTGTTGGATGTTTTTAAGACCATTGATATGCAAGTTTCAACTGTTCATTATTTGTGTGATGGCCGTTATAATGAACATGAAAAGTGAAAATTGAACAATTGGAGCTCGTTGGATTAAATTTGGTTAGGTTGCCCAAAGGTAAGACCATTAATTATAATTCAATGGCATTAAAAGAGACTTATCATTTGTACGAATTAATATGATGTATATCCAAAGATAAACATCGCATATTTGTGTGGGAGCAATTATGGAATGTTGAATGGAATAAAAAAAAAAGTAACTGGAGTTGCAGAAAGTAAGCAACAGGCGTGCTGCAATGAGCACGGGCGTGCTTCTCTCTGACTGGCATAAAGGCTCACAACGTTGCTCCAAATGAAAGTTCTATTAAGTATTTTCTTCTTAGACATCATTAATGATAAAGCTATGCATTTAAATAGTTACCGCAAGAGGTGAATCTAGATGCTATTTGTTTGAATCCATTTATGTTTTCTCAAAGTATTAAGGTATGAGTATATGCATAATGTTGCAGTTTCTTCTAACATGTTCGCTATGGGCACTGGGCTGATTAAGTTCAATGGATTGAACTATGTTGATTGGTCCAAATAAATCCATTATTAGTTAGGAGTTTTGGATTTAGATCTGGCATTAGTAGTTTCTGAAAAGCCAGTAGCCATTACAGAGACCAGTACTAAAGCTGACAAGTCCCATTATGAGGCTTGGAAGCGGTCTAATAGGCTGAGCTTGAACTTAATGAGGATAACAATGGCTGAAAATGTTAAGCCATCAATGCCCAGAACAGACAATGCTAACAAACAATTGCTAGAGAATACAAAATGTGAAAAAATTAAGGAATACTCCCAATCGGACATAGTCTTGACAAGTCCATCGTAGATCTTTTTTTTTTTTTTTTTTTTATGTTAATGAAGTTAGGCCTGACGACCAAAAAAGTTTGATTGGTCACATCCAATTCCAATGATCATGTGACTGGCATGCAGAATTTTGCAGCTAAACTAAAATCAATGGAATGGATTGTGAGTGAATCTTTTTAGTTCAATTTATTATTAACGTCACTTCCTCTGAGTTTGGTTCAATTCTAGGAAACTCACACGCGCACACATGCAACAGAGGCCAAATGTTTTAACCTCACCATAGAGGAAGGGAGATTAAAGAAAATGAAGGAAGCAGTTCATCAATGTTTCACATTTTCATAATGGAGCTAGTAGCTAGGAATAACAATCAGGGAAGAAAGGCAAGAAAAGGGACAGTGCCGCCAATGAAGGTTTAAATGAAGGCCAAATCCGTAAGGAAATTTTGAAGTTGCTACCTTCCGTGTAGGGGAAGAATGGTCCACTTCAAGAGGACTGTCCTATAAAGGAAGATTTGGGTTTTTGAAAAGAAAGGTAATACTTTTAATGTTTCATATGTTTTTGAATCAAATCTATGAAGTGCCTATAATACCTGGTGAGTTAGATTTCTGGTGCCAACTACTCATGTGTCTCATAATTATACAAGGGATTTCTTTCAAGATGCAACCAATAAACGAAACTGAAAAAGTCCTATTCATGGGAAATAGATGAAGGCACGAATAGAGGAATTGGGACTTATATGAATGATCCTGGACACTGGTTGTTAAATCTGGATCTTGAAAAGTGTCTCCTATGTCCTGAATGTGCCTAGAAATATAGTTCTGTAGGAGTTTGGATAATGTTGGTCTTCAGTTTTAAGATTTGTAAATGGTAATTTTTTTCATTATAACACACTAAAGTATATTATGGAGTTATGGTACTTTGATTGATGGATTTGTAAATGTTTTAATCTTGATGCTGAATTTATTGAATCCCTGTTTAATTGTTGAACACAATAAGGTATTAACGTAAGTGCACATAAGAATGTTTCTGCTTTCTTGTGGCATCAAAGGTTGGGTCACCAATATCAAAGAAAGGATTTGAGGTTAGTGAAAGGTGGAATCTCTAACATCAAGAGAGTTACTGTCGCGCACTCCACGATTGCATTAAAGGTAAGCAAACTAAACACTCTTAAAGAATCCACGCACAAGAAGTAGTGAATTGCTTGACTTATACACACTGATATATTGTGGCCTGAGTGTTCCTCTGGGTGGTGAAAAAATATTATTATGACCTTATCGATGATTTCGCGTGTTTCACGCTATGGTTATGTTATATTTAACTGCATGAAAAAGGACTCAATCAGATGGATATCCTTGAGATATTCAAATTATGAGAGTTATGAGAGAGTAGTTAAATAGAAAGGTGGAAAGTGTGAGATCTGATAGAGGTGGTGAAATATTATGGTAATTTTAATGAAAATGGAACATGTTCCCAGGTCCATTTGCAAAAGTCTTTGAAAGTCGTGGCAATTTGTTCGCAATACACAATGCCAGGTAACACCTCAACAGAATGGTGTAGCTGAAAGGCGTAATCGTAGCTCTTATGGAATGGTTAGGAAGTATGCTGAATAATTGTACCTGACCTATTTATCATTAATGGATGCAATGCCATTAAAGACTGCTGTATATTTACTTAATAGGGTTCCTAGTAAGGCAGTTCCTAAAGACCCTTATGAAATTGTGGACGGGAAGGAAACCTAGTCTGAGGCAATCTTCATGTTTTGGAGTGCCAGGGAAGTAAGGATATATAAATCCACATGAAAAGAAGCTTGATGCAGAAGGTTAGTGGAGTTTGTTCAATAGGATATCCTGAAAAGTCAAAAAGGGTACAGATTTTTATTGTCTAACCATAGTAACAGGGAATTGTTGAGTCTGGTAAATGCTCGGGTTTAATTGAAGAATCCAAATTAGTGGAGTAGTGGAACCACATAAGGTGAATGTGCAAGAGATTCAGATTGAAAATCCAACTCAGATGGATTTTCCTAATGTCTCTTCTTCGGTTGTTGTTCCACTTATTGTATCACGGTTTAACAGCATGGTTGAACAACAAAACAACATTCCGAACCCACAAAATGACCATATAAATGATGAACTAGCAAATTATGAACAATTCACGAATGATCAAGTGGTTTCACAAGAAATAGCATTATGAAGGTCATAAAGGCAAAGAAGGCCAGCTATTTCTACTGATTATGTGGTTTACTCACTTGAACATGAATGTGAATTGAGCATTGATAAGGATACAGTCTCTTTCCAGAAAGCCATGGAATGTGATAATTCTGAAAAGTGGTTTAATGCCATGAAGGAAGAAATGCAATCAATGAGTGACAATCAAGTCTGGGATGATTTAGTCGAGTTGGCCCTGAGGGTCAAAACAAGTTGGTTTTGGAAATGGTTTTTAGACCAATCGAGACTCTAAGCGGCAACATTGAAAGTATAAGGCCAGACTTGTTTGTTGCTAAAGGTTACACTTAGAAGGAGGCATTGGATTATAAAGAGCCTTTCTCCAAGTTTCAAAAAGGACTCTTTTAAGAATTATTTTGGCTTTGGTGCTCATTATGATCTAGAGCTTCACCAGAATAGATGGTAAAGTAGCCTTTCCCTTAATGGTGACTTAGAGGAGGAAGTATATATGGACACACCAGAGGGGTTTGTGGTCACAGGAAAGTGAAAAACTTATTTGTTGTAAGTTAAAGAAGTCAATATATGGGCTGAAGCAAGCTTCCCGTCAATGGTATATTAAGTTCATTAATACCATCACTTCATATGGATTTATAGAAAATACTATTGATCGGTGGATTTATATGAAGGTCAGGGGGAACAAGTTCATTATGTTATGTTAGTCTTACATGTTGATGACATTCTTCTTGCTGCGAATGATGTTGGGTTGTTACATGATGTAAAGGGTTTTCTCTCTAAGAACTTTGAAATGGAAGATATGGGTGAGGCATCATAATTGATAGGAATAGAAATGTTCCGTAATAGATCACAAGGATTGTTAGGATTGTCTCAAAGAGCTGTGAACCCCTCCCCAAAACATCAAATGCATATGGATGCATGTGACTAAGGAAGAATCCGTAGGAATATTCGAATTCAGAAAGGAGATAAGGTTCAGGGAAATGCATATGTCCTAAAATGATTTGAAACGTAAAAAGATGGAGCCTATTCCATATCGTCAGTGGTGGGAGCTTTTCACCGTCGGAATGTTAGGGCGATATCAACGGATATTAGTTTCGCCATCGGAATGTTAGGCGATATCAAAGTAATCCCGGGATAGACCATTGGAAAGCTGCAAAGAAAGTACTTAGATATTTACAAGGCACCAAGGATCATATACTCACTTACAGAAAGTCCACCCATCTCGAAGTAGTGGGATACTCAGATTCAGACTATGCCGATTTTGTAGATTCGAGAAAATCTACATTTGGATACTTGTTTTTCCTAGCTGGAGGAGCAATTTCATGGAAAACTGGAAAGCAGTCTATCATTGCTACTTCCACAATGGAGGCTAAATTTGTGGCATGCTTTGCGACCACTATTCACGCATTGTGGTTGCGGAACTTTGTCTCAGGTCTAGGCATTATTGACAGTATAGCTAGACCGTTGAGAATTTACTCTGATAATTCCGCAGTTGTTTTCTTCTCTAAGAACGATAAGTATTCTAAGGGTGCAAAGCATATGGATTTAAAATACCTATCTATGAAAGAAGAAGTGCAAAAACTCAAGGTGTCAATTGAGCATATTGGTACTGATCTGATGATAGCGGATCCGCTAACTAAAGGATTACCATCCAAAATCTTCACTGGCCATGTTGAAAGGAATGGGCATTATAGATAAGTCCTTGTTAGCATGATGGTTAAATTTGTATATATATATACATATGGTTGTTTTGCTCATATCATTGTGACACTTGGGAATTCAATTAAAGTTTTACTTATTTATGTGTTATCCGCATTATAGATGTATACAATAATGGTTTGAGTGAGATAACAATAACAATTGATTGTAACAATGTATTGATTGTTGAATAGTTTCTCCATTAAAAGTTTTATGAATTGAAGTGGTCTGTGATATTTGGAAGGAATCATGTCGTTCAATGACTTGTGACGAATGACTTGTGACTGGCCATAATTCCGATCATCTTTAATTCTTAATTTAAGGTAAAAACATATTAGATTCAAGAAATGCCAACATGGGGCCAAGTGGCGAGATTGGTGAGATTATTTAATAATCGTATGTGGCCCATGTTTGATTAAAGTCTGGTTCTAATTAAGGGTGACCAAGATGATGGTTTATTGGCTTAATGGATTAAAGAATCCAGTTAGGGTTTTTAATAATCGTTCCTCTGGCTTATAAAAGAAAAAGGAAATCAAAAACAGATTAGGGTTAACACAGAAACTAAGAGAGTGACGGCTCCCCAAACACATACGGAGATAATTTGTTTGAGAAGAGCTCATAAAAGAGAAAACTCCCGCAAGCTGTTGATTTATTCTCTGACCATTAAGAGAGACTTACGGACAAAAGGCCAGAGTGAAGGAAACGTAGATCTGCTGTACAGTTGAGAAGAATCGAATTGTCCCAACGAAGTAAACCCATAACATAGATCTACCGTTATGGATCAAGGGTACGCTTATGGATCAAGGTACGCTTCCGATTATTGTATATTCTTGTCAAACGAATTCTATGAACAATAGATCTGGGCTATATTAAAGTTTATTCAACACTTGCCCTACAGGACAGCCACACATTATGCAAATATTAAGTTGGAACTGTCGAGGGCTGGGCAACCCTCGAACAGTTCGTGCTCTCAAAGATCTTTGCTTGATATATAAACCTGATGCCAGTTTTTTGATGGAAACTCATATTGATCAATCTCATATGGAACGGATTAAACGAATCATTGGTTTTGATAGTTGTTCTTGTATAGACACACTTGGAAGGGGTGGACGAGGAGGATTAGTTCTGTTGTGGAGTAGTTCGGTTCAATTTAATGTTGTCCGCTTTTCGAATTTTATTGATGGTTACATTCGGTTGGAAGCTGTAGATATAAATTTCAGGAATTTATGGTTTTCCCGAAAATTATAGAAGACGTAGTTCTTAGAATATGCTCCGGGCTTTGGCCAATCGAGATAATAAGCCATGGTTGAACTTTGGAGATTATAATGATATCTTATCTCCCTCTGAGAAATTTAGAAATGTTGATCGATTCCTATATCTGATATGTGGGTTTCAAGAAGCAGTTCAGATTGCAATTTGGTAGAAATTCCTTCATTAGGTTCGGTTTTCACCTGGATAAAATGAAGACAGTATGAAATTGTTTGTCATATAAGATTGGATCGTAGTCTGGCAGATTCATCTTTTTTAGCACTGTTTCCGAATAACCTTGTTTCTACACTTATGAGTCCTGCCAGAGTTATCTATCGGGAAAGCTAGCCATGTGGGAGTTGCTTCTCTCAAAGGATATGCGCATTATTACTAACCAAGTATGCTCCATGTTGAGATAGTTGGAAGAGAGTGATCGTATGCCATTGTTGATTCAAACCTCTTCTAATACTAATCAGCATCACCGTAATGTTTTTCGTTTCGATAATTCATGGTTGCTTGATTCTGAAATTCAGTCCATTATTCACAGAGGATGGTTTGAAACTGGCATATCTAACTTAATGGAAAAGAAAGCCTCTTGTGTTCAAGTTATTCAAGATTGGGCAAGGAATTGAAATCAAGAGTTTCATCAGAGGAAAAAATTTCTGCAACATCATTTAGAAGATGGGCAGCAGAATATGACTGATCAGGAATTTTTATGTTTACGGGTGTGAATACTCAAATTTTGAGGCTCAAAAAGCCTGTTTTCCCAGACTGCAAACAGTCCGGCCGGACCGAAGGCCATTCGGAAAGTTCTTCACCGGAAAATATGCCAATATGGTACTTTGAACCGTCCGGAAAATTACGAGGATCGCAGAACTGGGTCCCGGAATATTTTTGGAGGTACGAACTCTCAAGAAGCCTTTCGGTAACAAAAAATTAGGCAACGTGACAGCGGCCACGCGGGCAGCGGGCCGCCGTACGCGGGCGGCGGGCCCGCCGTCCAGCCTGGTTTTCCTATAATCCAGGCCCCGAAATCGACAGTATAGGGCACTCAGTCTGTGTTGACGGACGCTTCTTCTCCTACGTCCTTGCGTTCTTTACTGCTTTTCTGATTAGTGTGGTTTTATTACTCTGCTTTTGTGATATTTTGGTCACTTAAATTTTTAAATTTTAATTTTAATAATATTCCCCAAACAGAGAGCTTAAATCTGGGAATTTTTCAAGCTGAAGCTAAGAAGCGGGCTTGCGATTTAACTCAGTAAATTAACCGAAACCCCTGCTATTAACTTTCAGCATTTTGTGCATATTTCTCTTCTACTCCTAATTCTAATTTAAACAACTGCATTTCAACACCATAATTCATTTTGGCAGCAAACTGCCTTAAGTAAATAAGCTTTAGGCTTAAAAATGCCCGGTTAATTCAATAATCGTGGTATAATGCTAAACTCCGAACATATGGCTAAAGTGCCTAGTTAATTAATAACTACTGATTAATAACTACGGTGTAATTGCCTTTATTTCGAACAGTCCGACTAAAAGTCCAATTAATCAATAATTGTGGCTAAAAGCCTCAATCAATCACGTTTTGGCAACAAATTGCCTACAGCTCAATCAATCACGTTTTTTTTTTTGCAACAAATTGCCTATAATTCAAATAACCACCTTTTCGGCGACAAATCGCCCAAATAATCACCTTTTTCTTTGGCAATAAATTGCCTAAATTACATATCATCTTTGGCACGAATGCTGGCACAAATGCCTTAATCATTTTGGCGACAAATCGCCTAACCAATTTTTGGCAACAAATTGCCCAACTTTTGGCATAAATGCCTTAATCAATCATTTTGGCAAAAAATAGCCCAAACATCAATTTTTGGCAATAAATTGCCTAATCAAGCACCTTTCGGCAACAAATGCCTAAAACAGAAAATCAATCAAACTTTGGCAAAATGCCTAAAAAAATGCATGAAGCACACACACACTCATGCATGAAGCGTACCCCCTTCAAAATGCCTTTGAATAGGCTTTATCGAACTACGTCGGCTTTGATCTCTCATTCAAATGAGAGTACGTAGGCACATTCGGGATTTGACCCCGAGCGGCAAGTCGAAATCATCAAAATTGGTCCAATTGCATCATTACCTTGCAAAGCATTCACTTAGGTTAGTTCATCAGCATGACATAATCTCAGGATCCACCTTGGGTTCGCAGATTATGCCTTAAACATTGAGATAATTAATCTAGTAATTAGGTTAATTAAAATTAGAGTCAACTTAGGGTTTTTTCCTAATTTACCCTAAAATAATTAAATAGGTGGCAACTTCATAAAACACGCACGTGAGCATACCTCGTTCTTCTAGCAATTTTGCCTTCGGGGGAGGGTTCACAACGTATGAGTGGATCCCTTATAAAAATAAACTAGGTGGCGACTTCATAAAACACGCACGTGAGCATACCTCGTTCTTCTAGCACAATTTTGCCTTCGGGGGAGGGTTCACAACGGGATGAGTGGAATCAAATTTTAGAACAAGAGGAACTTCGCCTTCGGCAAGAATCTAAGGCTTCCTGGTTGAGGTATGGTGATTAGAACACGAAATACTTTCATGCTTCTATTAAAACTAGGCATAGAATTAATAGAATAAATGAATTGCGAAATAATTCTAATAATTGGGTTACTACTAAAGATGACATTCATGATTTAATTTTAAATTATTTTCGCAACATTTTTTCCACTTCTATTACAAATCCTAGTCGAGTAATCAATCTCGTTGATCGAAAGGTTTCTACTTCTAATAATGCTATATTAATTGATCCCTTTATTCATGAAGAATTTAAGCATGCTATTTTCTCTATGCATCCGGATAAATCTCTAGGACCAGATGGTTTGAAAACTACTTTTTATCAGAAATTTGGGCCAATGATTGGTAATGATTTGGTTGCTGGTTGTGCTAAATGGTTGGAGGATGGTTGTTTTCCTACAAAATTGACTAATACTTTGATTGTTTTGATTCCGAAGATTGCTAATCTTGAAAAAGTTACTGATTTTCGACCCATATCCCTTTGTAATGTTTTATATAAGATTGTATCGATGGTTCCAGCTAACATATTGAAATTAATCTTGCCTCATGTGGTTTCTGACAGTCAATCCGCCTTTGTTCCATGTAGACAGATTTCAGATAATGTATTGGTTGCTTTTGAGACAATTCACAATATGAAACGTATGACTAGAGGTTATATTGGTTATGCCGCTTTGAAAGTAGACATTAGTAAGGCTTATGATCGGGTAAATTGGGTGTTCTTGGAGGAAATGCTTCGAGCTTTAGGGTTTTGTGAAAAATGGATTCACTAGATGATGTTGTATGTTATTGATGTCCAATATTCCTTTATGTGTCATGGTGAGATTATTGGTCCTTTGTCTCCTGGTAGAGGTATTAGACAAGGTGATTCACTGTCGCCTTATCTTTTTATTTTATGTGCGGAAGGATTATTTATTTTATTTCACGATGCTGAGAGAAGACGATGGATTCATGGTTGTAGGGCAGGGGTTCATTGTCCTGGAGTTTCACATTTACTTTTTGCTGTTGATTCTTTATTTTTCTTTAGGGCTTGTCAAACCAAAAGTAATCGTGTAAAAGGCATTTTAAGAGAATATGAGGATGCCTCTGGTATGGCTATTAATTATCAAAATTCTGGTATTCTCTTTAGTCCTAATGTGAATCCTTCTTTGAATGATATTTTAGAGGTTTATGTTGTTTTGGGTAATGGAAAGTATTTAGGTTTGCCCTCTTTTATTGGTAGAAATAAGAAACAAATTTTTAACTTCTTAAAAGATAAGTTTTGGGGTAAGATTAATTATTGGAATAATAGATTTCTTTCCCCAGTTGATCATGAGATTTTATTAAAATCTATATCTCAATCTATTTCTACCTATACTATGGGTGTGTTTCTTCTTCCTTTATCTTTATGTGATGAGCTTCAAAAGATTATGAATTCTTTTTGGTGGGGAAGTAAGAGGGGTGAAAGGAAGATTCATTGGTTGTCATGGGGTCGGATGAGTCATAGTAAAAGAAATGGGGGAATGGATTTTAGGGATTTACATTGTTTCAATATTTCTTTATTAGCTAAACAAGGGTGGACGTTGCTAACCAACACTAATACTCTTATATATAGGATTTTCAAAGCCAAATACTTTCTTGATAGGGATTTTTTGTCAGCTTTTTCGGGTAATAACCCTAGCTATACATGGAAGAGTATTATGTCTGCTAAGGAGGTATTGAGAGAAGGTATTAGATGGAGAATTGGAAGTGGGGAAAGTGTTTTAGTTAAGAATTGTCCTTGAGTTCCAAAAGCAGATTCTTTTCTAGTGGAAGATGACTATGATTTCATTAATAATCAAATGACAGTTAGTGATCTTATGTTCGAAGGGAGAAGGGAATGGAATGTTGGCAAAATTATTGATCTTTTTGCAAAGAGGGATATTAGAGCCATTTTATCTATTCCTATGAATTGGTATAATAATGAAGATAAAATGGTGTGGCATTATGAGAAGAGGGGTTTGTTTAGTGTGAAATCATGTTATTATTTATGTCAAAGATTAATTAGAGTTTTTGGTATTGGAAATAATAGTGGATTTTGGCATAAGTTATGGCTTTTAAATATACCCCCTAAAGTGAATCATTTTGTTTGGAGTATTTTCAAAGATATTTTGCCAACTAGAGTAAGACTCTTTTTGAACAAGGTATTAATGTAGACATGCTTTGCTCTGTCTGCTTGGGTATAGAGGATGCTGACCATATCCTATTACATTTCCACAAAGTAATGGATGTTTTGGAGTCTTGTGGTTTTTTCATTATTAATCCAAACATTTCTTTTAAAGATTATTTTTTGTAGATACTAAATTCCTCTAATATTGAAAAGGCTTCAACTTCGGCTATTGTCATATGGAAGATTTAGTATTGCAGAAATCAATTTGTGTGACATAATAATGTTTTGTCTACTCATGCTATATGTGAAGACATTATGAAAACTATTAATGATTGGAAGCACATGTCCCATATACCACACGTAGCATTTACATCTTATGGCAATGTTATTCCTGTATTTCGAGGACTCAACAATAGTACTGATGTGTGGCAATTGTTTGTGGATGGTGTTTGTTTTAACCATCTTCATACATCAGGCTTTGGGGCGATAATGGAGGATCAAGAAGGTCATTTGATTAAGGCAATTTCAAGTTATGTCCCAGAGTGTTATGATGTTATGCTTTGATTGTGGAAGCTAAGGCTCTTCAACAAGTTTTGCAATGGGTCTCTTCTTTTAGCACTGAAAAAGGCTGTAGTTTTATAGACTCTCAAACATTACTTTATGCTCTTTGCTCTAGTTATGTTGATGTTTCCCCTTTAGGTCTTGTGATTGATGATTGTAAAGTTATTTTAGCTAATCATTTAGATATATCCATTCGATGGATAAGGAGACAAGCCAATGTAAGGTCTCATTTACTAGCTCGAGACTCTTACAATCATGCTAAGTTTCTATGTTTGGAAGGGTATACCTCCATGTTTGTTATCTTTTTATGGTTTTTAATGAATTTGATCATAAATTATCAAAAAAAAAAAAAAAGAATCATAAGATTAGAGACTTTATGGTTAGTTTAACTATAATTTAAAGATCAATTTTCCAATTAATTGACGATAAAAAGGAACTACTTTTAACAAAATGATAAGTGTTAATGTAATAATAAATTAGGAACCTTATAATTAGTTTTTAAAAATAGAAATTCTCATACATTAAATTTAATTATAAGTTAGGAACCAATTTATAATTGTTTTTCTAAAGATAAACAAATGACAAAATTACCGGCATCAAAGAAGGCAATCAACACTAACAATGCAAACAATATAATGGGAAAATAACCACCACTACTATTACATGACTTATTATTAATAGACTCATAGATTCATGTCATAAACAAATTGACCCATTTATAACATAAATTAAAATGAATTGTGTAATGGTTAACTCATAAGCTTATTTGATTATGTGTCATGTTGGATTATATCAAACCACATTAATCCATGTCATATATTATAATATTAGGAATAAAACAGTCATATACAATACGTATTTAATATTATAGGTTATGTAATTACGTTACATTTTATGATTTGTATATGATCCATTTAATTGAATATGTTATACATATTACATGTAATCTATTTAAATTTCATATTACGTTAGAGTTAAAATATTTGACACAATTAATAAATGGATTGTATTCGTATTAGCTCTTATCATATAACATTTCAAGTCAACCTAACACCAACCATCAACCCATTTTTACATCCCTCAGCATTAGGCAGTAGCACAAAAACAACTCACATATGTATTTACTCTATAAGGAAATATCACAACTACTTATGGAAGTTTGTTTTTCATATAAATAATGTAGAAAATTCCATATGGCGAATTATTCCTATAATTAAAATCCAATAGACTATCAATCAAGTGTAGTCTAATTGATATATTTATATTTTATAAAAAAAATATAAATAGAAGGTCTCAAGTTTAAGTTCTCTCCATTACAAAAGTTTATCATCAATTTAATGAATGTTAGTCGCAGAGAGGTTACATGTACTGTGTAATATTATTCTAGTTAATTAGATTTTTATTCTAATTAATTGGTTCTTCCGTGTAAAAAAAAAAAAAATAACGAGTAACAATTATTATATCATAATAAAAACGTGTAACCTCTACTAATTCGCTCAAAGTTTTGGTTTTACACAATCTCTAGACCTCAATGCTTCCACGTATATATATTTATATATACCAAGTGTCACGAATCTTCACGGATTTATAAATAATGGAATTCTAAACATATGATACAAACATAAGTGTTACATACTCTAAAAGATTAGCTTTTCTCCGAGCTTTTTCCGGAGAAAGTAATGGCCTTGTGACAAAATCGTATTAGCGCCATTCGAACCCAACTCCCATGTCTCACCAACCATTATAAGGTCCACAACTCATAAATTCAATCTCATACTTTACATAAATAAAAAATAAAAGATTTCTTGGTACCTTCAATTTTTATATTGAAGGTTACATGTACTGTGTAATATTATTCTAGTTAATTAGATTTTTATTCTAATTAATTGGTTCTTCCGTGTAAAAAAAAAAAAAATAACGAGTAACAATTATTATATCATAATAAAAACGTGTAACCTCTACTAATTCGCTCAAAGTTTTGGTTTTACACAATCTCTAGACCTCAATGCTTCCACGTATATATATTTATATATACCAAGTGTCACGAATCTTCACGGATTTATAAATAATGGAATTCTAAACATATGATACAAACATAAGTGTTACATACTCTAAAAGATTAGCTTTTCTCCGAGCTTTTTCCGGAGAAAGTAATGGCCTTGTGACAAAATCGTATTAGCGCCATTCGAACCCAACTCCCATGTCTCACCAACCATTATAAGGTCCACAACTCATAAATTCAATCTCATACTTTACATAAATAAAAAATAAAAGATTTCTTGGTACCTTCAATTTTTATATTGATCTATTAAACATTTTTATTAAACATTTTAACTTATAAAATTGTATAAATTCAATACTTCAATTTACAAAAGTTATTCTATTGAATACTCAAATTTATAACTTATAAATTTAAGTCAATTAAATACTTACTCGATAGTTGAAAAATATAAAAATTATTATTTTAAAAATTGTACTAACCACATATCAAGTGAATATTTTACATATAAATACTAAAAACACTAAAAAATTATTATTTCTGATATGTCGATATGTCCAGTGTTATCAAAATTTATAACTTTAGGGGCATAATAGACCCCTCACAGAATATTAGGTGGCACAAGGCTTTTCCAGTCAAGTACAAAGGTAATTTCATGCATTTGGCCATTCGAGTTAAGTTTGTCCAATCAAGTTACACCGGACCTTATTAAACTTGTAAATGAGTAATGAGTTTAGATTAAGCAATCAACTGTTAACTTCATACGCTTCAATTATAGAGTTTAAACCGTTCAATCAGGTTGCATTAACATATAAGTCGTCTCAAAATCTTATACTTCTATCTTAATTAACCCACATAAGAGTCACAATATCTATTTTAATCAAATGAAAAAGCTTTACGTACATTAATCCCTAAAAGCCCACACGCAAACATTGAAACAACCAAAAATGGAAATTAAAAACAATTTTTTTTATAAAGTTAAAGCACACTCCATGGATATGAATACCAAAATCTTTTCACTATCTTCCTAAAATCTCTTCTTCCCACACGAAACCTCAATGGCTTCAACTAATACTGTCACAGAAAGTTACTGACTCAACAGCATACCATGAACCAACGAGGAACAGTAAAATGGCTTTTGCATAAAATCAAACAATATTCATTTATTAGAAAAAAAAAACAAATTAAGAAAAGAAAAAATGCAATTGAATGACGAGAGATTATGAGACAAATGGGACACAAATTACAAAGCAAACATATTCTAAAACATATCATCATGATTAATTCACTTTCTATCAAAACCAAAATTCCCTTGGTCCCACTCGGTTCAAAAAGAAAGAATAAGGTCAGACATAAGTGTATCATTCAAGAACATTGACAAGGAACGCTCACTGTATTGTCATCAAGTGATTTCAGAAAGTAAACAATCTACTTTCCTTTTCCTATCCACCATAACTTTTGCTGCCTCTCGAGGGAAATCTAAAACAAAAGGAGGGGGAGGGGGGAAATTCGAATCCATTTTTACCAAAATAAAAAAAGATATTGCAAATAAGCATTTAAAGTTTTTCTTTCTTTTTTTTAAAAAAAAAAAAAAAAGATAAATAATAATATTAATAATTCCAGAACTTCTATGGCAAAAGAGAAATAATAATTAAAGCTTTCTGTTCTGTCAACTTTAACCTGTAGACTGTAGTGTCCAACTGATATTACAGGCAGTTACCCAAGTTCTCACTTATAGTGATTCCACAAGAAATGGCCAAAACATAACAAACAATATATAGTTTCTTCAAAAGATTGAGACAAATCAACTCCAAATAAGATTAGAACTAAGTCAAAATTCTGCTTCATGATTGGTTATTTGTCAGGAAAACATAACAAATTGGTTCAAGATTAAGCAATCACAGCATCCATTCGAATAAAAAAGAGACCCTTGGCACATGAATGGTCTTGGAGACCTTGGCACGTAAGATTTGAATCAAGTCAAAATTCTGCTTCATACTTGGAGTCTTCTTACCCCAGAAGGCTAGAACAAAGAGAAGTAGTACTACTACACTTTATGGGAAATTTATAATTGCTTGATATATGTTGCTGCATACTACACACAAATTATTCTTAAATAACGTGTACCATCCACACCCTTCAAACAACTACCACAATCCCTGGCCAACATAAGCAGAACGATGAAGGGGATAGATTCAGGAGAGAAAGGGGAGCACGTAGCCTAGAAGTTGAGACCATAAATTTCCGACTATTCAGGTTGTTCAACAACAAGATTTGCTAGAAAAGGGTATTTTGGCTCAGAGTTTTCAATCAAAACAAAGTTGATAAGAAATTCATACATGTTATCTTTTAGTGATTTCTGTTCCTCAAAGTACACTACCAGCAGTTAATAATTTGATTTCATTAATGATTAATCAGGTACAATGGCAACCATCACAATCATACCCCTGGCATCGTTACCAGCTTTTTATCCCATGTTAATACTTAGATGATTCAAAAGATACAAATACAAAAATCATCTTTCCGCCCATCAGAACCAAATTCACCAAACGGTAGAGTAGGAGAATTTCAAGAGATAACTCCAAGCTGACTACTAAATTAAAGACATGGAAACAAAAATGTTCAGCAATTAACCTCTGTAGAAATGGATTGGCCATTCAACTATGACAAAGAAAACCATTCACCTTTGCAAGCACTCCATACTAGATGGGACTGAGATAATTAGCAAATCTACCTGTCATCAAAAGACAAAGGCATAAATTCCAAGATCAACATTCAAATAATATAAAAGCAATATAAAAATGGTGCCCATGGGCAAATCACCTGCTCCTGGGCATTTCTTTTTTACCCCACTAAAGGGGGAAATTTTACTAAAAGGGAGATGGCAAATAGCTCTTATCTTTCCTATTGTACAAACTAATTAACCACATCGAGGGTCATTTCTTTCAACATTATAGACAATCAATAGTGTTCCACATCCTTATAGAGAGAGATGCATTGTGTTTACAATTATGCCATTTAACTATTTAAATTATAAGAATTATACTTTTCTTCATCAACCATTGTTTCTAGGCCAACATTTGGTCCCTTGAAAGCTTGAGTGGAAGAAAAGAAGACAAATTTTGAATCATTTCTTCCTTAAATATTTCATGTGTTATATGATAGGAGTATTTTGTTTTATTGAAGCACTGTTGATAAAAAAGATCTCTTGATTCCAAAAGATCTTACCTGAAACTAGAATTACAATTTTCCCACCAACTGGAGACCTAATATTATTAATATTCTCAACAAGAATAACTACCAAGCCTCCTAGGCAAGTGCCCTAGATCTTTCATTGCATCCCATGGTTTATAGATCTAAACAAATTAGCAAGCAACATTTTCTTTTCCAAGAGAAATCCCTAGCAATTGAAGAGGGTCAAATGCTTTCATTCTTGATATGGAAAAAACTTCCAATCAAGTCTGAATGCTACAAAACCGTAATAAGGAAACATTGTCAGTAAGTTACGGAATGACAAAATTACATGTCTGATTCAACCTTTAGTCATACAGCCACAGGAAACGTAGGAAATAAATAATGAGTCAATAACAAATGTTAAAAGAGAAATTACAATCTAAGAAAAAATGGCTGCAGTCTATCATATTATTCAAAACTAAGCACCAATATGCTTAAAAGTCACTTCCAACCTCGCAAAAAGGTCCTGAAGACCTGTACTAACCACATACATATGGGCTAAAAAAATCCATCCAAACAAACTTCATTGCACGGGTACTAGCAACTAGGTCAACTAAATGAGTTGGTGAAAGGTTCTTTTCATAGCAGCACACATCTAAATCTCACAGAGGTGGAATCCTATGCATGAGATAAATAATAGAGATTCAATAAAATATTCTCTGCACTCAACTGAAACTAACACAAGTAATCATCTTAACCAAGAACCAATTAGATTTTTCCAAAACAAAAACGTGACAATCAGAAACTTCTCTTTCTTCTTATCCTCAGTTTCCAAAGAAACTGAACTCAGGGAAGTAGATACGCATATGACATAACATTCATCTTTTACCTTTTAAGGAAGTAAAAAGGATATCTTTGAATAACTATACTCAAATTAAGCCTTCCTAGAACAAATCCTCAATATACACACTATGTTTTTATCCCTACAAAGCACTTTGAACAAATACAAACCTCTAACATATCCTATAAGGTGCATATTCCTAAATGCATATGGACTTAGGTTAGAATTATTTTTTCGCGTTTTCATTGAACTTTGTGTTGCTTCGCCCAATGGTTCTCCTCATCCACAACTAGGTCATCCGAATCAATCCATCATCCAACCAAATTCATCCACACAAGTCATAAAGTCAGTGCATCAGTGCATCCCATATTCCTTTCTTCATATAATGATCAACTTCAGAACTAGTATAAAACCATCTGTCTCATAAAATTTTATTTAGAACTTTTACTCAATTAATGTGGTATGAAACTAAGCCCTGGATTACATATCTCAATCATTGATATTCACTTTCTTTTTTCGTTTAAATTCCATTTGGACCTTTGCATTAAAACAACTTTCCTAGTACTTAAGAAATCATAAGGACACCATTTAGTTAAGAAGGCATCCATAAGCCAATATTTAAAAGCCTAAAATTTTCTCAGGTCCCACTATTACAATCTGATCCCTTTTTTTTCCCAGCAAAACGATCAAAAATATGACATATTAGAAAGTTCAGCCCATTTTTTCGATGTTGCAGGTGAGTGATGGACGTTTCCTATTTAGCATCCTTAAATGGATGCCAACAATGAGAGTTATTTCATTTAAATTTCCAATCATTAAGTTGATCTAATTATCAAATTATTAAATTACTAATTTTCTCAATCATCGTAGAATAAAAGTATCTCCAATATGCATTCATTAACAATTTGATAAAACAAAAGAAACGTCGATAGAGAGAGAGAGGAAAGGACCTTCGGCAGAGGTGCTGGCTTCACTGGGAAGCTTGGAGACAAGACAAGCGGAAGCAATCACGCTATGGACAGGTAAAAGTGAGCTCAATTCTCGCCGCAAAAACCTTCCATTTTCGAATCAGCACAGGTATACACAACATTAACATAGAAGAATAAGAAAAGTTGGAGACTTGATAATGCAAAAACGAAGAAGAAGAAGAAGTAGTAGCTAACAGATAGTTACTTTGGAGAAGGAGGGGGAATTCGGGACTGGCGAAGAGTCAAATTGGGACGAGTCCAAGAGCGAATCGAAGCTGGAAGCGAAATTCTTGTCGTTGCTGAGTTTGTTGCATTTGAAGCTCTCCATACTGCACGCGTCAATGTAGACGCAGATCTTCCTGTTATTGCCCAAGTAGCCATTGTTTTAATGTTATTGCTCTTTTCGATCTCTTTGAACCCTAAAACCTCTATAAAACCCCTTTTCCAAATTCCCCATTTTCTCTATGGCGTCGTCAGATCATGAACTATGAGATATCAGGCCCATTAAAACAAGCCCAGCCTAACGAACTTACCTTCAGTATGGCTTTTCTTCTAATACAAACCAAAAAAAAAAGAGAAAAGAAAAGAAAAGATATCCATTATATTGCTAATTTTCAATTTACCATGTAAAACAAAATTCCTTTTAGTCAACATTTGAATCGAAATTCTTATTTTGTGAATCAAAAACTAAACCGAATTAAAAGATTTACTATAACTTTTCAAAATCAATTAAAAATATTAGATGTATATTTATAAATATATTTTCTATTAATTTTATAAAAAAAAAACTAAATTCAATTGCTAATCATGTGTTTATATAAGTTTCATTAGGCATGGTTAGAAAATGAAATTAAGTAAGCTTCATTAAAAACTTTTATTAAAAAAGTTTTGGCATACAAACACGATCCCAAATAAAATTTGAATAATTCTATGCAATCTTTACAAACTGCAATTGAGAGTTTCAAGACTTGCATAAGTTGGAATAGAATTAATGACAGATTTTGCAAGGATTATATGCCCTGTGATGATCTCTTCTTTTTGCTTAAAGGAAAATTGAACGGTTTCGGTTGATTTTATTTAATAGATTGGTTTTCGTCATTAGACCCATTTATTGATCTTCGGAAAAAAAACTCTTACTTTGATAAGAATTTTATTTTTATGTCGTCATCCTCTTTAGGGAAAATTCTCGAATTAATCGATTCTTTAGAATTGACTAACTCGGGTTTAAACCAAAAACTGGATAAAGGAGATAGGTATGGTATCGGGAAAGTGTTAGGCACCAGAACCGCCCGGTTTAAGCCGGCATCCTAATTGTCCATTAATTTACAACAATTAATAATAAGATTGACTTAAATTGAGGTGTAAAATCGGTTTTGATGCAATTTTTAGAAACCGTCAATCATGCATGCAATCTCATCACAAAACATGAAACAATGGATCCAAAGAAAAGAGATGAGGAGAAAAAAGTACAAATCAATATCTAATGTACAATCTACCCTCAACCCTTTAAAATTCTCAAATACTTTAATTAATTACACATAAGCAATAATAGGACCCATTAAGGTCCTTTACATTAAGCTCATAATAAATAACAAGCATTAAAGAATCAATCATCAAAGCATAATAAACACAGAAATAATAGACATACACAACATCACAAAACATACATTCATTCAATCAATGGAAGTACGGTGTGTGTTTATGTTTACAAAGCAATAGCTAATGGATCAACACAATGGAAATCATAAAGCAATAAATAAAAGTGCAAGAATTTAAAAGACAAAATAGTAAATGTGCATAAAAGGAAAAGACAACAACTTAAATGCGAGAAATCTAAAGTTTTAATCAAGAGCCTTAATGTCCATCATGAATGATGAACAAATACACTTGTCACTACCTATACCTTATTTATTGGTGCTCATTCAACCCATTTATGGTTAAAAACGCAATTCAGAATAATAAAATCTGGTGCTTAACCACTGAAGTTCTGAATTGGGTCCATTTTATTGATTTTTAGCATTCTGAACCCTTGAAATGAAGTGCTTGGGACCACAACGGAAGGGGTGTGACAACGGAAGGGTGTGCGCCGCTTGAGGTGGGGCGTGCGCCACACGTAGTGGCGCTAGGCACTTGCCTTGATTAGGGTGTTACAGAGTGAAAAACAAAACATCCTGACTATAGGAAAAGTGGAGTGCGCCACATGTAGGGGCGTACGCCACTTCTGACGCAATCAAAAGCTATTGATTATTCATAGATTTCTCTCCCAACCAATCAAAGAAATGGTGCTTTCACACCTAAATGAAAGAAAGAAAAGACGAAGGAAAAGTTTAATGGCTCTCACAATTTACCTCTTTGAAAGAATCTAAAGATTTTTGGAGGATTGAATGCAAGAACACCCAAAAGCTTGCCTCTTGAACTAAAGATCCAAGATTAAGATCAAATGTATATATTTGTGGTTTTCTTGATTAGCCGAAGGAAAGTTTTCTTGATCAATGAATAAAACCCTACATCTAAGAGGAAACACTAGTTTTCTTGAATCAAATGTTTGAGTTTTTGAAAAGCAATAGTTTCCCTTAGCTAAGCCACAAAAAATCCCCCTTTTGGCACTAATTCCAAGGCCTATTTATAGGCAAATGGGATGTGTTGCCTTAATTGTAAGGCCTAGGTGGCATGCCACTGATGGGCCCCAAAATCGGGCTAGGCCCATTTTTATTGAATTGAATCGAGTGACATACAAAATGAGGCAATGCACCAGGAAGTGCACCGATAGACTCAAAGCGCTTCTTCGGCCTGGTTTAGCTACAAAACGCCTAGTAATCCGAAAAAATAAAAATGGTCAAATACATGTGTGACATCCTACTGAGTCGAGTCTTAGCATGGAGTCGAGTTGAGTCGAGTTGAACCAAACCCGGTTGGGGTAGAATGGGTTATTAAGTGTATGTGCGGCCTACTGGGTGCGGCGAGCTGACTGCGCCAAAAATCGGGGCTAGGCCCATTTTTATGAATTGCAATCGATGACATACAAACTGAGGCAAATGCACAGGACAGATAGGCCACCCGCATAGGACCTCCTCAAACGCGCCTTCTCTCGCCCTGTTAGGGCCTCCCAACGCCTCAGCTAATCGAAAAAATAACAACATGTCAAACTACACTGTGTGACATACCTTACTGCAGTCCGAGTCTTAGATGGCAGTCGAGTTGGAGTCGAGTTTGTAAAACCAAACCCGTTGGTGGATAGAATTGGGTATTAAGTGGAGTTACTATGATTTGAGAGGAAAATTTAGCATAATAGTGAGCTCATTGTATTTGCATGTAAGAAGATTAGTTGTGGGTATTAATGGTTGTAGGCCGTGTTTACAATTTGATTATCCATTTAGGAGTTCTACTGAAAATCCCTGTATCTTTATTTGTTTACCGTAAATACTCATTTTCACTTTCCATATTGTCTCTTTATCTTTCATCTTCTCATTTCTCCCTTGTTTCTACCTCTTTCACCTTACTTTTATGGTAGTTAAGCCGTTAACTTCAAATTTTTCTTCTATCCTAGAAGTAAAACCCTTCTTGAAGGCATAAGTGAAACATTTGGTGTATTGTTTTAGTGTTATAAGAATTATTCTATTTATGTGTGAAGGAGTCTAAGAGTGTAGACGAAAACAGAGAAGGCTGGAAGAAGGAGCTCAAGCTTTTAGGACGTAAACGTTGATATCTCTTGTTATTTTCCATTTTCTTTGCGTGAGATTCTGTCACCCCGGGTGTGGATGTTGGCTATTGAGCTTAATCTTTTGCTGTAGTTGATACAGTGGAGGACCTTGGTAATGGTGAGAAAAAGGGGAAAGAACAGGGCGAGGTATTGAATAAATGAAGTAAAATCTTGAGTTTTCATGTTGAAAATAGGTTTCTGCTGGAAATCCTTTTACCGAGTTAACTCTCATTCTGGGTGGATTTTGACCCATTTGAATGATGGAATTGAAGTGTCAGAAGGAAGGAGTTAATTGTTCCTATGTGGTTAGCCTTTACATGGGTTTTTGATCTGCCAAATCGGAGTTGTATATTGAGAGAGATGCCGCCAAAGCGTTACAGACGGTGCAGGGTGGAAGCTGCGCGCGGAAAAGTTGCATCGAAAGAGTTCGCGTTTTGCACTTGCTTCTAGCGCTCCGCGAATTCTGAAATTACCCTCCAGCGGCTTCGCGACTGTTCACTGAAACTCTCTACTTCATTTTGGCACATCCTCGCGCTCGCGACTTGTGAAAGGTGCGCCTCGCGCACTTGGCCTTGCTTAGTAAGCGCTGGAGTTGTATATTGAGAGATATGACCAAAAGAGTACAGACTGTGCAGGCTGGAAAACAAGTCGCGCGCTCGCGAATTTCATTTGCGCGCTCGCGACTTGTGCCTGGAAACTCTCTGACTCTCATTTGGTGCTTTACACGCTCGTGACTTTCATTGTGCGGTCGCGAATTTGGCCTGGAAACTCACTGACTCTCATATTTGCATCTCGCGCTCGCGACTTTGCAAGGCGCGCTCGCGACTTGTGTTTCCATGCTCTTTTGGACTTCATTTTCAATGCAATTGGATTCCTTTGCTCAACTTGTATGCCTCCAATCATTTTAAAACAAAAAAGACAACATTAGAACATGTATCAAAACAACATGAAAGCATGCAAATGAGTTTGTGAAATCATTCAATCGACTTATGAATTTACTCGGTCATCAACTATGACTAGATGCTTGTGTGAATATTATTGACATATCAAACATTCTCGCTCCATTGCAGGTTAAGTAGAACCATTGTAGAAAGGGCTACTCTCGCGCGACATTAGGATAGCCGATCTGCACCTCAGCTACAGTTTGCATTACTCCGGCTACAAGGCACGTTGAGTGGATCTGACTTACCTTGGCCATAGGCAGCCAAGGACAACTACAGTATTTCATTTCAGTTTCATATAGTTCTTTCTTGGGTCAACTGCTGGCTCTGTCCACTATAACCTGATAATGGAGCCATACAGATATCTTCTGACGGTGGAACATTTCCATGAATTATAAACGAGATATGATTGTAAAACAAGACAAAAGAATAAATTAAACAAGGTTCTCATGGAAAAGTTCATGACTCGGTAGTGTGCCATATGTGTTTTCATGGTTCTTTCTTAATGTATGTCGCCCTTGAATTGTCTTTGGATGATGTTGAGATATCCACCTGAGCTTATATTTGCCTCAAGCGCGTACTTGTTTTAATCGCAGGGTTTTGAAGATTGGACGCTAGACGAGTCAGCTTACAACCTGCACTTGCAGTTCATCTGTAGAAGACTCAGTCTTCAGGGTAGCTACTCATTTTGCGATATGTATCTTTGTTAGCTATCCTTCTCATGGCATGCTACAGCGGCACCAACAGTTTGGCCCCATTTCATTTTGACATTAGCTCATGGTTTTCGTAATATATAGATGCACTACATTATTTCTTGTAAGACAATGTCAGCATGCTATTATAAGTCAAATACTACTGTAATGACCTTAGATGTCAGAACCTCATACAGTCCAACCAGTTTGTCAACGTCTCGTGTCCGTTCAGCTCGGGTTTAGGGTCGGCCGCGGAAGGACGGTGTTACAAAGTAGCTCATCTCAACCACAGAGCACCAGTCGGGTCCGGAGATGACTTCAGCATGTCAGACCATACAGTCAACCAGTTTGTAGCGTCTCGGTCCGGTTCATTCGGGTTTACGGGTGGACCGGGAAGGGGTGTTACAACATGCATCATCTCAACCACAGACCATCGGTCCGAAAATCATAGCAATCGGGAGTTCCGATTCAATCTTATGTTAAAAAAAAAAGATTATCATCACTGAGCCATTAAGGACAAGAATTTAGAATCTACACCATGTTAGAGATAGATATCAACCTCGTTCGCTACTAAGAAGGAGTGTAGAAAAGGTTCCATAATTGGTTTCAAGTATGCTCTAGTAGCATGGTTCTCTCATAAGTCTTTTGAGTTTTGAAACTCTATCGCCATCAACATGAAAACAACTATTTTCATCGTAGCCTTTACCATGAGCAATTTAATATACTTGCAATACTATTTTAAAATTTCCATGTATATTGCCAAAATTAACTAATGACCGTATCTTTTTAATTATTTGTAGTATATTACTTTTGAAAGAATTTCTATTCTATCCTTAATTTTTGCCAAAATTAACTATTTGGTTCCGACATATTTTACAATTATTTGTGAATTTTAACGGGGAAAAGTACAAAACATCAACAAAATGATATAACGGTATAATGGAGGCAAAAGATAGAGAGAAAATACTGTATTTTCAAAAGTGCAAGGAGCAAAGTCATGTATCTTGAAAAAATATAAGGATAAAATGATAATTTTTCCTTCATTATTTTTGAGAGATGCGCTTTGACTGGGGTGAGCAATACTTGGTTTCTAACCCCAAAACAGAAATAAACCGACTTAATTTGATCGGATTCAGATAGTTATTTTAGAAATTCAATTACCGATTAATTTGACAAAAAATTGATTAGTTTGGATCCATTTTTATTTTTAAACCCAAAATAGCTAATCTAGATTGAAATAATCGAATTTAAACCAAATCAAACCACTTCAAATCGATTTGGATCAGTTTTAATACTATTTGATTCCAGATTTAGTTACTATAAAAATATATTTGGGTAAACCGAAATCGAGCTCAATTTGGTTCGGTTCGGTTAACTGATGATGACCCCTGGTTTTGACAGTTATTTTAATAACTTATGGGTCCCAGCACAAACTGCATAATAAAACAAGTACACAGTATAAGATGGCAGTAGATGTAAATAGAACAATCTTTAGTCAATGTGAGCAACGAGTTTATGCGCACGACTGAGAGAAAGCAAGAAATTTCATGACATTAGAATATTATATATACATAAAAACATATTTACATATATTATTAAGCACCTGATTAATGTACATCATGGTCACATGCCATTTGAGGATGGCTAACTTCCATATTGAATTATCAATTTCAAGTTGATATTGACAGGATATCTTCACAATCAAAACTCTTCATCATCTAATGTTGATCTTGTAATAGGTATAGACCATCTTCCCAAGTGAGCTGTGTAATTTATGCACCGAATAACACCTCTTCCAGCTGGCCCATCAGGGAAGTCCAAAACGCTAACACTACCTGCATCAAGATGAAATGATCCCATCCACTCTTTAGTTAGATTCAGGCAATGTACCATCATTGCTATATGAATTGCAGGATCACCCACTACAACAGTAATCTTTTCTGGGTCAGATTCATCGGATAATTCATTCAACAAAGCTTGCCAAGCTTTTCCAGACTGTTCCCACAGAGCTAAAAGTGCTTTATCCTCAAACTGATTCAAAAAACCAGGCTGATGTGCTGGAGCTTCTCTTCCGTCCTGTGAGAATTGCCAAAAAAAAAAAAAAAAAAAAAAAAAAAAAAAAAAAAAAAAAAAAAAAAAAAAAAAGGCAAATTGGAAATCAATCTAAGATTGGAAATTGTGTATTAGACTATTGCAAAGCAATGAGATCAATTGTGACTAAGAGCCCGTTTGATATAAACGAATTCCAAATTTTATAGAATTGTTTAACAAATCTATGCATTTCATGTTTGGTCTAACTAAAACTTCAATTGGAATTCTATAACATTTCTTCTAGGAGATTGGTCATATTTGAACCAAATCCAATTAAATTTTGTAGACGTTAACACAAGAACTCCAAAATAGTATGTCTACAAGATTTTACTTGACTTAGGTTTTTACTAGATTTATTTACCTGGGCAAATTTAATGGCTAAAGTACCATAATATGTGAATTCATTTGCAAATGAAATGGAATTCTCATTCGCTTGATCCAAACACCATATGAATCCAGTCCTTTGCTAAGCTAGGCTCAGTTCATACTTAGTGGCGGATTTATTCACAAAAAACGGGGTCAATTGACACCCCCCCCCCCCCCCACCACCCCCCCCCCCACCCCCCCCTCTTTTTTGGCTATTTTCCTTATATTTATAGAGTAATACTCAATTGACGTTTTTTTTTTTTTTTTTTTTTTTTTTTGTTTGCCTATTTTAGCCCCCTTCATAGTTTTAAAGATCTTTTAATGTTTTTAATATTGTGCCCCAGGAAAGAATTTTTTTTTTTTTTTTTTTTTTTTTTGTTTGCCTATTTAGCCCCCTTCATAGTTAAAGATCTTTTAATGTTTTAATATTGGCCCCAGGAAAGAAATAATTCTAGTTCCACCGACGTACACACATACTCTAACTTGTGTACTCTAACTCAAACAGCGGAAAATTGGGCAACCACGGGCGCAAAAACTTACATCAGATAGATAGCAAAAAAGACAGAACTAATGTTATCAGTATTCTTTATATTTACCAAGAAAAAATAACAAAAGGGGAAAAATTAACCTTGCAAGTTATTACTCAGATTAAGGCATCATATTTTTTCCCTGGTAACTTGCCTTGTTTGATTGCTGAAGGATGTCTCTGACATCAAGCTCATTGATTTGTTTCATTTCCACATAACGTGGCACACAATCAGCACCCAAGCAATCTGCTGCTTCTTGCACCTAATAATGGTAGCCAGTTTGAATTAGACCACAGAAAAAAAAAAATCAACAGTAGAATAAAGATATTATCTTTCAGAAAGAAAATTGGATATTGCAGTACACAAAAAGCAGTCTCATCAAAAACAATTTATCAGATTTTCCATATAATTCATGAAAGGGAATAATATAATCTGCTGCTTCTTGCACCTAATAATGGTAGCCAGTCTGAATTAGATCACAGAAAAAAAAAATCAACAGTAGAATAAAGATATTATCTTTCAGAAAGAAAATTGGATATTGCGGTACACAAAAAGCAGTCTCATCAAAAACAATTTATCAGATTTTCCATATAATTCATGAAAGGGAATAATATACTGACTCAAGAATGAAGGGCATGAGCTTACTCTGGAGATGGCCATGGCTGTCCCAACACAAGCATTGTTAGGGCTGTTGACTATAGTGCTTACTTTCAGATCAAGAAGAAGCTCTGCAGTTTTCTGGGACTGTCAAGAATCCATATAAGAACTTCAGGACACAGCCATGCAACCAAATTATTTTACACTTTTGGATGAATGATTTACCTGGATAACTCCAAGCATATTCATTGGCTGATCCCCAGAATTAGGAAAACTAGCCTGTGAACATTGAAAAGGTTGACCATGACCTGATAGTTATTAAAACTGATGTGGCTGCAAAGTAATATTGTACAACGTCGCAGTGAATCTTCATGAATTATGTTTATCTAAAGTCAACATGAGAGGGTTAAGTATGAGATGGGCCAATAATGGTCTTGTTTTACGGTTATTTCCTGACACTGAATGCAGTGGAAGTTTGAATACTTATTTTCATGAAAAGAAAAATATAAATTCATTTCTGAATCGCACATTAGTGCATTATTCTTAACTTCTGTTCTTCTTCTGCATGCCAGCTCTTGTGTCTCAAAATCAAGACAATTAAGGAAAACATTGTTACAAACCGAACAGATTATGACTTTCATTACAACCCATTGGTTGAGATTCAAATCCAAGTGCAATCTCAGATGAAAAAGACTTGTTAACTTTTTTTCTTTTCTGACAATCGAAATCTAATTCGAAAAGATTTAGGAGAGAAGTCGGACATGATATGAGCAGGAAAAAAAACCCTTCAAGATATGGTTTCAAACCTCTGCATCACCCTGTAAGGTTCCATGACAAACAAGTATAATCCGCTTACTGGTTTTTCTTCCAGCAGAACTTCCAGCAGCAACTGGTGAATTTGGTGTCTGCATCAAGTTTCAATGAAATTTAAGAGAAAACAGAAGAATCAAGTCTTACTATGTTTATTTAAAGTTGCTGTCAACATATTGAAACCTTAATCCTAATATAAGCACATTATATGTTGATTTTATGCAGCTCATCAATCTGTTGAGGTAGCTCATAGTATTTTCCTCTAAACTCTTGAATAAGCAGCTGTTAAAATTTTGAAATAAAAACAAAGTAAAACCAATTCAACATTACAACCTTACCTCCATTTGAAAAAGAAAATTTGATTGGTAATCATCTGCCTTACTTCCACATGTTAATAACAGAATATTTAATCAAATAGTGTTATGAAACACATCATATACCTGATTCAAACGATTAAGACATATATTGGGCGACCCACCCTCAGCTCCTGGGGTGAAATCCAGCACACTTACACCACAATTACTCTGAAGTAAAATCCTGAAATACTCAGTTCCCAGTCCTGGATAACAGTAAAATGAAAGAGAGACAAAGAAAGTAAATCCGACATGATAATCCTGATAATTTCATGCAATTACAAAAACGAAAAGGGGAACAGTACCAATAGCTGTAGCAACAAGAGCCTGATTAACAGCATTGTGAGCAACCACAAGAACCGACCTACTTTCATGTAATAGGATTTGATTCCAGCAGTTTCTAGCACGAGCCCACAATTCCCTCACTGGGTAATGACCATCAATATTGAAATTTGCAGCATCTACCTGCCATTGACGAAACGCTGCACCAAATTTCTCCTTCCCCTCATGCTTTAGAAGGCCCTAGAATGAATTTTAAAAAATCGTTTGATAAAATATTCTTAGAATAAGATTATTTATGGAAAAATAAAAAATAAATAAATAACTTACTTGAAATGAGTAGAGATCAATTTCTCTCAAATCAGAGTCCGTAATTATTTCCTCTTTGCGAGATCCCCAAATGATTTCAGCTGTTCGTTTTGATCGAATCAGAGGGCTGAAATTACAAACCAGTAAATCGATCACCCGAAATAAATAAAAAAAGACACGAAATGGCAAGTCCTTTACCAGCAAAACGACAACAGACCTGCTGAAGCAGACATCGAAGGAGTCATCAATAAGCATCTGGCGCGAGGTCTCGGCCTGAGCCTCTCCTTTCTTGGTTAAAACAGAAAAATCAGAGCTCCCTTGGATCCTTCCTTCAGCATTCCAGCTGCTCTGCCCGTGCCGCACCAAGACCACTCGCTTCGCAACTTTAATTGAAGGAAACGGCGCCGAAGAGTAAAGCTCAGAGCTCAATTCTGTGTCTTGCGGGGATTTCTCGATCTCTTGGATGCTTGAAGAAGAGCGGACTGTAAATGGAGAGTTGGAGTTTCTATGGCGAAAAAGAAGACGATTGTGTAGAAGTGGAGAAGGGGAGAGTGAAAACATTTGGAAGTGTTATGTTTTTCGTTATCTGCGATTGCTTTTTGCGTTTTGGCGCTAATTTGTTTTCCTTTCTGTTTTGCACTTAGTGGTTACCGTTGTTTCTATCGAACTGATGATAAGCGTAACGATCAGCAGAATGACACGTATACAGGAGAGAGAAGATATTTTCTCGTACTTCTTTATATTTTTTTTTTCTTTTGAAATATCCATTCTTTTTAATTTTATTGCTTTAGTATATTGCATTCCCTCAAATTTTATCTACAAATCAAGAGTTCAAATTTAAAGTTAGCCACGCTAGAAAGACTTTTTAGATATTATCCTCGGCTTGAATATAAATACAAGAGCACAATTAGCAAATATTGGGTAAAGAGCGAAACAAAAATTTTCAAATTTTTGGAAGGTAAAAAATTAGAGTTAATTTCATTTATCTTAGATGTGATATCACATTATGGTTACTCAAATTTAATTTGTCACGTACGTATATATAAATTTCTATTAAAATAACATTAAAATGAAAATAACCTAATCACTTATTAAGATTACTGAAAATCTGATGTGAAAATTAAAATAACATTTATATAATGTCACATCCATCAGTAATAAATCCGTCCAAATGGTTAGAAGAGGCCAAAAAATAATTTTACTAAATATAGAGAGTAAAAATAAAAATTCTTTTCAAAAATTTCACTCTAAAAATTTTAAAAAATTTTTAATTTGAGGGTCCCACAAAAATTTTTAACACGGAAGACCACAGTCCCTCCCAACCTCCTGAGTCCATCCCTGACATCAACAGTCAACTTTCTCCTATACCTATTCTCTCTTATCCAATTAAGTTCTTATTTTTGACAAAGCCAAATAAAGATTTGGGAGGAGTTTTTCTTCTTTTACTATCATTCTCCATGGTACACCACCATCATCAACATGACATCCATGACCACTTGTGTATTCGTATCTCTCTACAATCCTAAAATCAACCCCATCAAACCAAGGCTTTTTTTTTTCTCTTTCTCTCCCGATCTAAATCCTCTTCCTCTTTCAGATCCTCTCTCTCTTTTCTATTTTCCCCTCTCTTCTCTCTCCGCTCTCTTCCCTCTCTGCTCTCTTCACTTTCTTCTCCTATCCCATTTATCATTTACTTCTTTCTCTCTCTTCCTTTTCTAAAGATTCTAAAGAAAGCTAGGGTATTTTAAAGATTTTCAAAAATAGTTTTTCATTATATTTGTTTCCATAATTGTGTTGGATTTTTCTAATTTTCACTTTTGGATCTTTTGTTGTGTTGATTTATTTGTCAAAGTAATCAATCAATATTTTAGCCATCGAATTTATGATCGAGTTCAGTGGTGTTACATTTGTCATTATTTTTGGTTCAATATTGGAAATGGGAAGAGAAGAAGGGTAAGAAGAAGAAGGACAAAAAATTTTTGGAAAAGAAATTGTTTATATGCTGAGATTTGAATGTTTTTTTTTAAAAAAAAAAAAGTGAAAATAAAATTTTCATTTAAAGGAGAATTGAAACTATATATTAAAAAAAGAAACTATTGGGAGAAAAAGCGAATTTTCCATTACTATAAAGTAAAAAAGTTGAGAGAGAAATGAAATATTATCAAGTAGGTCGCATCCTATTCAAATTATGTCTTTGAATGGAGAGAGATTGTTGACGTTGCATTAAATAAATGTAAAATTTACTTAAAACTTTTCCATTCGGTAATTTTAGCCGGTTATCAAGTCATTTTAATTTTAATGTTATTTCAATAGAAGTTGATATATGTTTATGTTGCAAATTGAATTTAAAGTATGATAATGTAAACCACCTATTAAAGCACAACGAGTGAAATAAACCTAAAAAATTACTCTTTGAGAGTTCAAAATGTAATTTTTATAAAGAAATTTTTATTTTAATTTTTGTGTTGTCCTCACCCCCTCCATCTAGTTCTGACATATGCAAACCAAAAAAATTAAAAAAAAAACATATGCAAACCATTTGTGTATGTGTGTCTGTTTGTGTTTTTTCAAAGAAGATCATGAGAGAGAAATGTCTAGTCTAAAGACATATAAACAATATTATTATGCTCCTATAAACTGATTTATAATGTCCATTTTTTAGAAGATGATAAAATTTTAAATCTACGATATGTTTTGTTATGAGGGAAAGTAATTCATGTCTAATAAAAGATTAACTTTCATTATTTTAAGAGAAACAATATCTCCCTAAATTACAGTGAAATTAACACATACCTCCTTTTATATTCTAAAACTAACACACGACTCCCTAAATTTTCATTCCGTCGTATAACCACCTCCCTCCTTCCAAAATCAGCCTAATTTTCTATTAGTCTACCTCATAAAGTAAGGTCAAAGGAAAGAGAAAAAAATAAAAGATAATTTCTACCCTTATAATCCCTAACCCCTAAACCAAACCTACTGCAATATTAGACTGTCGTTGCCACTACAATGAAATCAAAGTTTAATTACACCTGATAAATCAAAGTTTAATCTGGTTTCTAAAACAATTAATGACTAATAAAAGAGAAAGATAATATAATAAGAATCCACAACTGCATATCCAATGTTCATTAGAGAATGGACAGCGATGTATATCCTTATCTTGCTCTTTTCTTTCTCCCTTGTATGATTTTCTTGATCTAATATCTACAAGAAAAATTCAGATCCAACTAAGTAAGATTTCCAATAGAAATGAATCAATTGAGAAAAGAAATGAAAGCATGCACTCAAAGAAACAACAAAAAATTTTGAAATTGTACGTCAAAATCAATGCAAATGAATTCAAAGTCCACAACTTTTTCTCTGTAAATAGTACTCCTTTCGTTTCACTTTAATAGCAACAAATAGGTATTTACCTGGTTCCACTTTAAGTGCTTATTTAAGATTTTAAGAGTATATTAATTATTTTTTTTCAATTTTACCCATATGTATTAGGTGTTTTATAGCAAAATTAAATAGAGAGCTTTTAATTTTAAGAAGGGCAATTTAGACATTCTACCATATACTTTCGAAAAATTAATATATTCCAATCATTTTCTTAATCCTTGTGAAAAGATCAAATTTTAACCCATTATGCTATAAGGTGTTTTATAAGCAAAATAAATAGAGAGCTTTTAATTTTAAGAAGGGAATTTAGACATTCTACCCAGTATTACTTTCGAAAAATTAATATTATTCCAATCATTTTCTTAATCCTATTGTTGAAAAGATCAAATGTTGCCTATTTTAATTTTAAGAAGGGCAATTTAGACATTCTACCATATACTTTCGAAAAATTAATATATTCCAATCATTTTCTTAATCCTTGTGAAAAGATCAAATGTTGCTATTAAAGTAGAACAGAGGGAGTAATATATTGATAATAGCTGGCAACTACAAGATACAAAATTTACAAATGTTTAGACTTCGTGTGCGAATAAAACCTATTAACACAATGGGACAAAAATTTAGTTAAAAAAAATCCAGAATAAAGATAACAAATTTAAACACCTACATAATATATATTCTCTCATAATTCAGGTAATGAAAACTAAATTAAGCCCAATATTCATACTTTATGTAATCCAGCTAAAGAAAAAATAAAAATTAAAAAAATGCCCCTTAAATCTTAAACAAAACTAACAAAACAAAATGATATCAACAAAATTCGAAATCAAAGCTACAAAAACATAATAAAAAGATTCAAACTTCATTTCAACTAAAAAATCTGAATTATTAGCTCACTATCAACAGAAGCACAAGGAAGAAATCATCTAAAGAACATCAAGGCACAATATTTAAAAGAAATTCAAAATCGATGAAGAATCAACAAAGCGAGTGAAGTTACCACAGTAAATCTGAAAAATATCAACTTGATTTGAATCCGGTAAATTTGTAAATTCTCAAATGCATATTGGATTCTTCTTTAGTGTATCTGTGTTTAGTTATGAGCGAATAATAGGTTCTCACTATGTTTATCAACTCCTCAAGCTAGAGCTAAATTGGCAAAGACCATCACTTCCAGTCGAACTATCCTCAGGCCATGTTTTCACCATATTTGATTCTTTTTGCATAATACATAGAGTAATTTAGTTACAAAGTTAAAATATAGGCATTTTTAATATTTTGCGTAAGTAAAAATCTTAATTTCATCTCAAAGTAGTCTACATTGTCTTTTAAAATATTAAATTAATGTTAACTAGCCTTAACGGAGGTAGGCATGATCACCAAGCTAGTTTGAGCCAGAACCAAATCAAAATTGAAATTAAATTTTGGCAAATCGAGATCGACTCAAAATGAAAGTTTAAAAAACATAAGTTGGCACCGAGGGTTCATATATCAGTTAATGTTCATATTCTTGTAAAAAATTAACCAATACCGGCCTAAAATTGGATTTTGAACTTGCAATCCAAGTTGATTTGGTTCAATAAATGCATACCAAAAAGTTATACACTTTTATGGGAGAAAAGGATAACTATTTATATGTGCGCGCATGTGTGTGTTTAAGGAAGAACATAAGAGAGAAATGTTCAGTCCAAAGACACAAATAATGACATTTCGCTTTGGAAGATGCTAAAATTTTAAATCTACATTTTTTTATTATGAGGGAAGACAATTCTTGTCTAGTCAAAAATTTTTAAGGTTTGTAATCGTAAGTAATGACCTTGTACTTAGATTTTTTTTTCAGGTTTGAACTGTTTGTTGGTGCTGATCAACAACTCTTTAGTACAAGAGAATATATCAATGCATATTGTGTGTGTTGATACAAAGTGGTTCCTATTTCTTTATTCCCTTCATATTACCTTCAATATGAAGCCTTTTATTTTTCTTTGATCGCATATGACAGGCTCCATTCTAAGCCTAAATAGGTTATTTGACTCTTTTTGTATAATTTATTGAGTAATTTGGCTACAAAGTTCAAATCTAAGCACCTTGAATATTTGGCCCAAATAAAAATCCTTACTTTTATCTCTATTCTATACTATCTTTAGAACATTAAACTAATGCTAATGGAACTTAATGGGTAAGCTTGGCAGACTGGTTTGAGCAAGAACTCTATCTGAATCAAATCAGATTTTGGTGAATCGAAATCGACTTGAAATGAACGGTTCACAAATTTGAATTGGAGCCGATAGTTCATGGACCAAGTAACTAAAATTGGCCCAAAATTGAATATTGAACTGACAATCGAGGCGATCTGGCCCAATATATGCATAGTTAATAAAATTTATGAAAAAATTTTTGGCTCTTCAGTCTATTTTTAGCTATAGATAGGCAGAGTAGTCACATCTTTGAAAATTGAGGAAATTTATTACTTTCTCACTTGGTTTAGGAAGCAAAATTTATGTCTCTATTTTCTAAAATTAGCTTTAATTTTGTTTCTAAAGAAAAAGAGATGTGTAACTCTGAAATCCAATTCTTAATAAATTTTTTATTAGAAGAATATAACTTACTATTAGAATTATGGTCGGAACCAAAATCAATTAGGAACCATTAGTCCATGCACCGTTTCAAGTTTAAAATTTTAGAAATCTTAAACTGTTAATTTAAAGAACAAAAATCATCGATTCAATGGACCAGCCTTACCTAAATGGAGGTAATAGTTTAAGTGGATACATATTAAATAACAAATAACATCAAGATGTATGTACATGATATGTACTTAATGTTAATTATTTATTTCTGAAAAAGATCACACAGGTACATAAGATGAATTAACCCTTAAAGTTTGATCCTTTAGTCGATAATTCCCTTCCAGAGATCAGGACCTTGACCTTGACCTTAACCCTGGGTAAAGTGAAAGAGGGCGTTTATCGAAGAACTAAGTGAACCTTGAGTAAATTGAGACTTTACTTCAATTCATTTTCTGCCTCTTTCATCTCATTCGTTTTCCCAATTTGCAACTTGCATAGATTATAAATTTATCAGTAGATTGCAATAAAATGGAAATATATAATTTAGGCCATGTTTTTAGCTTATCTATCATATCTACGCTTGTCAACAAAGATTATATTATCCCTTATAGTAACCTAAAAGTACAGTGAATTGGGTTAATTAAAGATTTTGGTGAAAGTTTGACAGATTAAGAGGCAATTAGAATAAGAAGATGAAGATGAAAGGAAAAGGCAAATGAGACACAAAGAATTTAAAGAGGTTTAGCTATTCCAATCTTCTTCTTAAGGTCCTCCTCCAAAGTTTCAATCCACCATCAACTTCTTCATTGGATGTAGAACAAACCTTTACAATCTCTCAATGGCAAATCCTTACACTGTACAAACTCAATTTCATAATTGTGTAATAAATACACCTACAAGAACTTTCTCACTCAATTAATACAATATAAACTCATTCTCTGTAACACCCTAGATGCAATGGAAGTCTTATACCCCCAATGTTATGTAAATTAAGTAAATAAATAATAAAGAAATATTTTATAAAATATGTGACTTATTTAGATCATAAAGGACTATTGAAATATAAGGAAGTGAAATTTATAAAGTATTAAAGTGATTTAAATGGAAAATTCTAAAACATCTAAGGTATGATGACACAAATACAGAAAAATCTCCTAAGGAAATTAAATTGAAATGCACCAAAATTCTATAAAAATAAAATATAATCTTAATCTAATTAAGTGAACCAAAAACTATAAATTAAAATACTAAAAAAAAAAAAAAGAAGAAGAAGAAGCTTATGTAATAAAAATGTGAAATGACCTAAAAGGGCACCGAGACTACTACTTAACCAACGTGACTAAAGAGGATAAAAGGGAAATCTTACCTATACAAGCGGTAATCCATCTTTTTAACAACAAAGCAAGTCACTCATCTTTGACCTAAGGGAAAGAAGGATAAGTGTATGAGTGACTCACCTCTTTAGTAAGAGAAAGGAGGCAAGTGTATAGGTGAGTCATCTCCTTAGCGAAAAGAAAAGAGGACAAGGGTATTAGGAGATAACACCCATCTCTTCACCTTTCATTCCCAACGTAGGCTTCTTCTTTCTCCTTCTTCTTTCTATCATTCTAACATTTGCTAGAATTTATTTACCAAAAAATACCAAGTGAAGATAATATTATCAAAGGAAAAATGAAGCTAACAAAGAAAAAAGAGAAGAGAAAATAAAAGAAATTAAAAGAAAGGTATGGAATTTAAATTCTGCCTTTGATTTTCATATTTTCCTAAGCTTAAATCCTTAATTTGATGAATCAAAACTCAAAATTATCTTTTAAAAATATGAATTGATCAATTAGGATGCTAGAAATTGGTTTGGATTGAAAGGAATTGATCATGTAAAAGTTAGAAACTTAAATTTCCAAAACTGTCTTAATGAAACTGCTTCAATTCAGCCACTGTATTTTGTTAAATTAAATATGTAAACAAGCTTTAAAATTAATAAAATTTTATAGAGATATAGGTTGGGATGTTGGGAAGGTTTTGGTAAAAGGAAATGTCCAGAAGATGAAAGGAAAGGAATTTATAGCTAAGTGAATACAGACGGCTCAGTGTGACACTCTAAACAGATTTCAGCACTGTGTTTAGGCTGTTTGGCCATGTAAATAAACTTTACAAATTATGAAATTTTACAGAGATGTAACCTAAGATGTTAAGAAGGTTTTTTTGAAAAGGGAAAATCCAATTGATGAGGGAAAATGGAGATATTAATAAAAGAAAGAAGACTGCTCAGTATGTAAAAGCTGAAAATTCTGATTCTGTAATTGGATTATTTGAATAGGTAAATAAACTCTAAAATTCATGAAATTTAATATGGGAGTGCCTTAAGATGCTGGGAACATCGTGTGAAAATTTCATACCAAAAGGATTTTTAGAAATGAAAATATATTCAAGAGAATGTAAGTGACTGATATGCTGAAAATTCTGGATCTCCTAAATGTGCACTAAATTGAGCATATTAAAACATAAGTGAATAGACTATGAACATAAGCATATAATGGATGAACATAAAGCTTAATGTGTGTAATTTCTGTCTCCAAAATTTTAGATTCAAATTTAATGAATAAAAATATCAAAAAACCTTGAATATCAATAAAGAGCTAGAAGCAAAACTAAAAAAGTTTAATATGTGTTTAAATGTGAATATAGGCCGAGGATTACCACGAAACTGTTTTGAAAATTATAAGTGCTCGAGAGGAACCAAATTGTTGCTTTCAAGGTGAGTTATAATGTCTAATCCTTTCTTGTTACATTGGAACTTTTGATCAAATGCATACCGTTATTGGTATTTGAAACCATTTGTTAATTGTGATATTGAGATTGTGAATTGTGAAATTGTTTGGCCTCTAGGCCTATTTGATTGTATCAAGCCATTTGTTTAGCCAATATGACAGAGTCCCAACTGGATGGGGTTTATACCATCAGGATATGTGCACATAGAGGTTTGTAATTAAAGGGAGAAGTTACTGCCATAAAGTGTGTAGTGTGTGATAGCACTAGAACGTACATAGTAATATGTTTTCTTCAGTGCTATCTATGTGATTATTTGTCATATTATTGATATTGCCTTTGTGATATTCATCCAATTACTATGAATCCTTTTATATGGACTTATTTCTGTTGATGAGCTACAATGGTACTACCATTTTGTATTACTATAAATGTTGAACCTTGAGATACTTTTCAGTGTACATGCTATCAATAGGACACTATAATTTCACTGAGTTGATGACTCACTCAAGCGTATGTGGTTTTAGGTAGAGGTGATCCAGATCCATTAGCTTCTTGATTTCCTTCTTCCAACAAGAAGCCTGTGAATGATGTAACTAGTTGTCAGATATTATAAGTTGTTAATAAGCTATATGAACTCTAGTTTCTCCATAGTACCTTTGTGAATGATATTAGTATTGTTTGTATGAAGCTATAATGTAAACAGTATTTTGAGAATGTGATATATGATTATACAAAGTGTATGAAAGATTGTAATCAATAATCATGGGAACTAAATGAAAGTAAATAAATTGATTATAGCCCACCTAAGTAATTAATCAAGATAAGTAATGTGTGCAATTGGATTAGTTCAGTTGTGGGTTCTACAAGGTTCCCGATGGCCTTAAGCCTACCTGGACCCTAGGACCGTCGCACCATCAATTTTGGGGTGTGACACTCTCAATCCTCCAACTATAATAAATTTCAACAATAAAAATTATCACACTCAATCTATTAATATATCTCAAGTTCTAGAGAAAGAGAAAATGAAAACAATGGAAAAACTTACTTAATCTCTTTTGCAACGTCGTTGTCACTTCTTCCAAGTCAATTCAGACACATATTTATAGTTAAGGCTCAAAAATAGTTGTTAGAGGTGTATGTAATATAAAAATAGATGTTAACTACCAAAAGAGTCGCTATAAATGTTTGGCAAAAAATTCAAGTTCGGTAATGTAAAGCCACTTTAGGCAGCCTAAAGTTTGGAGGCAAAAATGATCAATTTAAAAATTGACTTTAGGCTGCCTAAACTCAAATTTGGGCACCTAAAGTGCCTGAACTAGAAAATTTTGAATTGTTTCCTGACGCCTAAATTGAACTTTAGGAGCATAAAGTGCAGCCTAAACTCCCTAAAATATCTATAGCTTTTGTTAGAAAACTCCATTTTCAAAACCATTTGAACCATCAAAAAATGTATATTTAAATAACTTTCCAAAAACATGAATTTCTATAATAAAATACTACTCAAAACAAAAATTCATTTCAAAATACAAATGCAATATATTCAAAATGTCACCAAGACTTAATTTATTTGAATGAATTCCTAATTTTAAAAGGTAATTGACTTTAAAATAATTTTTAAAATACAAGTTTTAATATCATGAAATATATTCAAAAAAAATTTCTAGAATTGAGTCAATTAATTCATTGAAAAGAATAAAAAATCTAAAGACTTGACTTGTGGGCTTCTAATATCTTGAATATTTATCACTTGAAGCTCTTAAGGTTAATTTTCTTGGATGAATCTACTAACCAAAAACACTAATTGAAATTAATTTGTAGCACATCAATTTTTTATTATCATCCAAACGTAGTATAAAATATTTTATCCAACAGATTCCTATCATCTTCCATTTTCGATTTTCCTGACACACATTATGAAAAATTACTGTTATGGAAAGAATCAGTAATATGAGTTAGGATTGGGGTAAATACTATTTAGTCCTTAGGATTGAATATACTGGTCAAGACTTCTATTCTCAAAGTTACATTGTCAAGTCCCTCAATTGTAGTTCCGTTACATTACTAGATAAATCCATTCAAAATAAGATAAATTTCTATTCGTCGATTAAAATTTAATAATAAAAATTCCAAAGTCAATTAATGGAGAATTGTATGCATAGAAAAATATTTTATTTATTTATATTATATTATATATATAAATGTGGGAATAACAAGATTTTCGATATTGCCTTTAATGAAATTTAAAATGTGGTAAAATAACCTTAGTTATAGCCAATTAGAAAATTATATTTTATTTTTATTCGATACATTTATAAAAATCATTTTAAAAATAAATACATATAGATAAATAAGAATTTCAAAATTTTAAGTTTTATCTTTTTTTAAAAAAAATTATTTTTTATATTTTTATCGATCATTTAAGAAACATTTTAAAATAAATACATATAGATAAATAAGAATTTCAAAATTTAAAGTTTATCTTTTTTAAAAAAAATTATTTTAATAAATATAATATGATAAGCAACACTTGAAAATTTTATATTTAAGTTTTTTAAATTTATTTTTAAAATCTTGATTTAAAAAAAAAAAGAAAAAAAAAGCATATTTTTAATATTCACATTAATCTCATATCAAATTTTGTTTCAACATTATAAAAATATAAATAATATAAGATAAAAATATAATATTTTATTTAAGAGAGAGGTATAAAAAAGAAATATATATATTTTTAATATTCTTTATATTCAGATTAATTTGATATTAAATTTTGTTTTAACACTATAATCAATATTTAATACTAAAAAATAAAAACGAGTATAAATAATAAGTAAAAGTGAATGATAATATAAAAAAAATTAAACGAATATGAATAAAAGTATAATCAACGTAAAACGCACGTCGTAAAAGACTAATAAAGTAAAAAGAGTTAACCACACATCCCATTTAGCGTAGTTGGCTTTCAAAAACCTTATTGTTTCAAACACATACACTCTTTGTTGCAATCTCTCCGGCTCTCTCCCTCTTGAACCAGGCTAAGCAGATGCTCAGTTAGAAGAGGAGAAAACCAAATAGTTTTAAGAGATTGATTGAAATGGAAGACAAAGGGACAACCGTCAATTTAAGGAGAGAAACGTATAGCGATGTAAGAGAGAGAGAAGAAAATGTTAACCATAAAACCATCTTAAAATCATGTGACAGACAAGAATATATTATTTAAAGCTATTTTTACAGGTTCAGATCCATTTAATGGGAAATTTAACAGCTTTACCTGCCAGTTCAATGAGAGCAAAATCGAGAGACTTGATCTGTAATTTTCAAAATAGAGGTCCAAACTAAATAGTATTTAATCAAACCTTAGGGACTAGGGACTAAATAGTATTTCATAAGAATATTTTATTGATAATTATTACATACTTCGGCTTTTGCAAGCTTAGAAATCCTATATTTTGTAATCTATGCACCGATCAATAGGACCCTTCTTCCAGCAGGTCCATCAGGGAAGTCCAAAACGCTGATATTCCCAGAATCAAGATGAAATGATCGCATCCATTCTTTAGTTAGATTCAGGCAATGTGCCAACATTGCTATTTGAATTGCAGGATGACCAACTACAATAATTATCTTTTCTGGATCAGGTTCATTGGATAATTCATTTAACGAAGATTGGCAAGCTTTTCCAAACTGTTCCCAGAGAGTTTCAAGTGTTCTATCCACAAATTTATTCAAAAAACCTGATTGATGTGCTGGAGCAGACACAGAAATAAGCAAACTCAAAATCAAGCTAAGACAGGAAATCCTAATGCCCTAACCAAGTTGAAATACAAATCCAAGTGCAACCTCAGATGAAAGAACTCGATAGCTTTTTTCGACAATCTGACGAACAGAAAATCAAATCAAACAGCTTCAGGACAGAAAGTTGGACATCATATAAGCAAAAACAGGCAAAATATTTCAAGTGATGGTTTCGAACCCCTGCGTCACTCTGTAAGCTTTCATGACAGACAAGTATGATCCGCTTCCTGGTTTTTCCACCACCAGAACTTCCAGCTACAAAGGTGAATTTGGTTAAGAGAGAACAGAAATATCAGGTCTTACTATGTTATGCGCAGTTGCTGTCAACATATCAAACCCTTAAAATCGGTTAATCCTAATATAAGCACAGTAATTTTTGGTTGTGTGCAGCTCGTCACATCTGTTAAGCTAATTCAAAGTATTTTTCCTAACACAATCTTGAATAAGTAGCTGTTCAGATTTTCAAATTAAAAACAAAGTAAAACCAATTCAATATTACAACTACACCCCATATAAGAAACAAAATTTTAGTTGGCCTGCAAATTAGACGCCTACTTCCAATTCTAGCGTAATGAACTTTCAGTTCTAGTTCATGAGGAAAAAAAAAGTAAGTGGATAGAGATCAGTTTCTATCAATTCAAAGTCTGATCATTTCCTCTTGCGCAAAATCCCCAAATGATTTGATCGAATCAGGGGTCTGTAATTACAATTCATTGAATGGATTACAAGAAATAACAAAATGCAGAACGACAATAAATCTGCTGAACAAGAAGGAACTATAAAGAAAAATGCAAAACGACAATGACCCTGCTGAACCAGAAAGAACCATCAAGAAGCGTGTAGTCTGTAGTCTTTTAAAACATTAAAGGATTGCCAACTGGCCTTAATTGAAGTTCTGTTTAAATTACATAATTTATAAGCATTTAAGTTTTCAGTAGATGATCTATACTGTATTTCTCAAAAGATACCACGTGTGAACGTAGGACAAGATCTTAACCCCTAAAGTTTTCTCCTTTAGTTGAGCTTTCCCTTCTCCATTACAATTGAAAGCTATTCTCTCATCTATGGCGAGAGTGGAGAACTGAAAGCAAATATAATAACAGAAGAAACGTTGAAATCCAAGAAAGCTTATAATGACAAAAGCCAAGAAAATATAGAATAGTTATATTAACTAGTTCCATTATCATTCAATATCATCGTCTTCGTCAAAAAGAGAGAAGCAAAAACACATCACCTTCTGTTACATCCCCTATATATCAAAATACTAAGGCAAGCTGCAAGTACAAGTGCAGTAAAACTCTAGTATCCTCCCAAGCTTCTCACAAAGAAAGAACAGGACAAAAGAAAGAGAAAATGACCATTGCAAAAAGCTTCAATGCGACCAAATAGACTAGCAACAAAATTATTCCTCCATTGCTTGGTTTTCCTGGGTTTGTTCTTGAGAGACCTTGACCTTGAGCTTGGGTAAAGTGAGTGAGGGCTCTTCTTGAAGAGCTGATGGAGCTTTGACCAAATGGATACTTTGCTGCAATTCTTTTTCTGCCTCTTTCCTCTCTTTGGTTTTCCTGACCTTCAACCTGCACAGATAGATATGTTAATATATTTTAATAAAATGAAATCTATAATTTAGCTCTTCCATAAATAGAGAGAGATGTACCTATTATCAATGTGTTTGGCTTGCCTATCAGATCTGACTTTATCGATCTTCTTAATAGCCTTCAAAGTATTCTCAGCAAGATTCCTGTCATATCTCTCAGGCCTATTCCTCTTTCTTTCAAACTCAAAGGTTGCATCCTAGTTAAGGAAGAAAGAAACGCGAGGGTAGAATTCATTTAGTGTAAACTCAACCTTAAATTGTGTATTATGATAAAAATACAAAAGATCATCTGAAAAAAGCAAGTTAAAGCAAAGAAAGGCTTTTAACCTGTGTCATGTCCTTTCCATGCAACCGCCTATAGGCCTTGGTCCATTTTACTTTGCGCGGGTTTCTCTTCATTTTAAAGTTCTTATGGCATTTGGATCTACAAAATCGAAAAATCTGCAGAAAGATTGGTAGACAGAAACTTGAGCGACAAAATTCACCCTCAAAGATAACATGGGTGAGAAACTTGAACTAGCTACACAGGTGAGAGATTCTCAGTTGGAGACACCATAACTAGTAAACAGAACCCTTCTCATAGCCATAATTTAATCCATTCGTGCCCAACATCATAGATAACAAACCAAGTCAAATAAGCAATTTCTCATTCAAATTTAAAATAAACTAAAGAAAATACTTATCAAATACAGATCTGGAAATGTTAAATTACGTCCATAAATTTAATCATGCTGTGACCTCAGACAACCAACAATTTAATTTGACCAAGGTAACAATTTCATGCTCATGTAGCGAGAATTGATTAATTAATTCTATGGATGATCAGAATAATGCTATTCAATGTCAAATTTATCCAACCCAGCTAATGTACTTTGAGATAAGAAATTTTTTAGGCAACAGCATAAAAGTACACTGCAAGCAGAGGCCTGTAGTAAGATAAGGCAGAATAATGGATGTCAAAAATTTACCTTTGCATCATTTCGAACAAACTGGATACCATGTCCAGGATATATAGTAGAGGAGCAGAACCAACACTTCTCCAACCTCATTGTGTCTCCGGTTTAAAAAACCAGCTTTCTAAGCAGAGAAATAGCAATATTCAGAATAAGTACAAAAAACAAAGTAATCAACAGAAACAAGATGAGACTGCAACTGCAAATTTCAACATTAAAAAGGAGAAAAACTGCCAGCAATCCAAGTCTATATGTCAAATTGTCGATGCATGAATAGTTGCCATATAGTGCTGTCAGTAATAAGCAGCACATAGAAAATCTGTGTATCAAAGAAATGGTATCACCACATACAAAAAAAGAAAGGGAGGAAAGAAAGGAAGAAAAAAGGTAACAAACAAAGAACCAAAAAAAGATCCTCAATCTAACCAAATTGATAATAAAATCAGTCCTTCATATGCCAATTATTTAAGAAATTACATGAGAGTTTTGCTTTGTTCATTATGAAGAAATTCAACCAAACAGTAACATATAAATGGAATAAGCTCAAATCGGAATTCTGAAGTGGCATTTAACAGAGACACACCAAGGACTTGAAACAGGTTGCATAACTAAAGGGCAATGCCCCAGATAGAGGCAATGATTATGGTTTTTAGACGAAACTACCAAATCCCACACACACACACACACACACACACACAAAAAAAAAAAAAAATTCTTTACTTAACTATCTACTTAACCCTAAAAACTTTCTTGTTGACAAAATCCATAAGATTTCTTATTGCCTAATGCCTGCTTGTTAAGAAAACATTTATAAAATTCTAAAATCAATAACAATAAAGAAAATTCTTTATTATCCAGTTAAATGTTTTGTAGAACTTCTTCATTAAGGGCACTATATTAATCTTTTTCTTGTCTCGAATTTAAAGCACAAATACCAAATCCCATACAGGCAGCAAAAGATGTACCCTATATAATTTCACCATATCAGGTAATACAGATTATGATGAAATAAGTAAAATTAACACGTTAATGTTAAAAAAAGGAGTCCATATCATGATTCAGCAATTTCAGGCGGGCCTTAAAATTTACTTTTTTTTCTACTGAAAAACCAAAACCTAGTATAGTCAAAAGAAAAAAGAAAAAAAAAATTACGTTGATAATAAACAGTGGCATACCTACTATAGCGACTTGCAATCGTCGGAAGCCACAGAGGAGATTTGCCGCCGCTCGTGGAGATGGCCGGTCTTTGACAAGAAGCCTACTAAGAAAGCGGCAATGAATCGAGGAAGAAATAAAGCTGTGAATTTATTGGAAGACCTAAAACCAAATGAGTTTAACATCTAACTCCCCATATCAAAACTACGTCGTTTTACCCCCACGTCAAACGACGTAGTTTTGATGCAGGTTAGCTTAAATCAGTTTACTTAAAACAGTTTACTTAAAACACAACCGTCGGATAAAAAGCTCTCTGCTTAATTACAACCGTCAGATCAAAGCTCCCTTCTCTGCTGCAGTAGCTTCTGTTCCTCGGCAGTCGGCACTCGGCAGACTCACTAGTCACTTGCCGCCACCCTCCTCTTCTTCTTCATCTTCATCTTTTTTCTCTCTTCAACACACAAAATCCCTAGCCTATGCCTGTGCCTTTCGCGGAAACGAAAGAAGGTTGAAATTGGTAACTAATCGACTCTATTTGTATTTATTCTTATTATTTTATATTTTCTTAGAAAAATGAAATAATTTTTCTGACACAGTTTGATAGAGAAAGATCTAATTCTGTTGAAATTGAAAGTTAGCTTTATTTATTTATTTATTTTTGTGAAATTAACTCACTGTCTTGCCGTTATTTAATAATATGATTTAGTTTAGTTTTAAAAAGAAATTCAAATTAATAATAACTAGAAATGGTAATTGGAGTGTTCCTTGTTTTTCTTTTTCTTTTTTTCTTTTTATGCATTATTGTGATTATCTTTTGTGTAATTGACTTATTTGGTCTGTTGTTATCTGATTTTATGTTTGCTTAACATAGCTATAATTGTTCAATCTGAGCTATGAATTGTATAAAAATGATGGAGTTATGAAATTTTTATTTGTTTTAGTTATGTGTGTGAAACAGAAAATGAAATTGATTGCAATGTATATTCATTAAGGTGCTCATTTCTGTTCTATTTTTGAAAACCAGGGTCCCTGGAGATGATAATGAAATTAGGGTTTGATTGAAATAATGAAAGCGTTAATTATTTGATTTCTGTTCTTTTCTTAGTTTTTGAAATTTTAGTTTTTTCTGAGGTTGAATTGCAAATTTGGTCTGATGTTGGTAGATAGTGATTTCTTTTTTTAAAAAAAAAAATTATTGAAAGGATTGTTTATTTTAATTATTGATTTGGATGACAACTTATTGAAAGGGTACTGACATGGCTTTAGCACTCTTGGATTCCTGATACATATTCAGATGTGTTTTGGGCTACTATGGTTCTTGTTTCTGTGATCTAAATTAATCAATCATTCAAGAAAGTAGGTATGCCAGTGGGAATCCTACTTGCACTTTGTAATTGCATTCTATGCCTCTTATAGACAATTCTTTATTTACAAGTTTTACATGTTAAGCATAGCTGGAATATTTAGGAAGATCTATCAAGGTCATGATTGCAGAAAATGGAACCGAACTGCTAATGCGGGTTATAAATTTAATCAAAAGGAAGAAATTATATAATTTATCGAATAATCAATTAATTAAAAAAAAAGCTATCTTCATCATTGAAATAAAATGAGTTTATGTTGATCAATTTGTGTTGTTTTTCTTCTTTTGTGCATATTCTAGATGGAAGTTCAAGGTCAAAGGGAATTGTCTTCACAAGATAATCTTGCATACATGGAGCTTGCAATGGAACAGGTAATCCAAGACCATCTCTTCGTAAGAAGATTTAATTAGACAAAATAGTAAGGCTTTCTTATTGCATTTATTTTCTATCTCCATTTAGTTTTTTATTTTCAATACATTCTATGTTCCTACTATTCTTTCTAGATGCTTACAGGATTTGAAACAACATCCTTCATTCTTATCCATAAAAGAACTTGCAAACAATATTTTTAAATACAACTAAATAGAGGTTCATTTTATGTGTGAATAGGTTGTAAGATATTTGTTCACGAGTTGAGATGTTACATGAATTTGTTTCATGTACTTGATAGGGTTAAGCTGCAACGAGCGGGGTGAGACGCAGACATAGTTTTTAATACATTTTGATTCCCAAATTATAGTTTCTATAGTTTATCAGTTCATATGAAAGTTTCATAAGGTCTTTTTGGGGAGTATTTGGTTCATGAACTGACTCCAACTATGAAGTTTGAGTTCCTATATCATTTGTGCTAAAGGATATAGAGGTACAATCCTATAGGACCTTTGTATCATTTAGCACCAAGTAGACATGAACTCAAACATGGTGGTTGAAGTCAAGGCATGACAATTGGTATCAAAGTTGGAAGCCCTCTAGTGGATGTTTGGTTCAAGGACGAACCAGGCAGAAACTGGTGGGCCTATGACATTTCGACCCGGCAATGTTGTTTAAAGAGGGCGGGTAGGGCAAAGCTCTTGGCAAGCTTCTAAGATGGCAAGCTAGCTAGGGTAGTGGGATGTGTGGTATAAGAATAAATCGAATCATACATCGAAATGGAGAAAACTAATCACTAGAGGTGTCTTTTGTTTAAACGTGTTTGCGTAAGCGAAATCCTAAGATGCGTGACCTCCTGGGAAGTTCTTTATTCCACCCGCGGAATAAAATCGTGCGAATCCTATCCAAATTTAAAATAGGGTGGAATTGACTTGATCCAAAACGAACAATTCTTTTAGTGATTGGAGTTAGGCATGACAATTTGGATTTGGTTATTGTGGTCGCTATTAGCAAATGGCTGTTAACTTTGCAATTTACTCCTCTAGTTTGTGGCCAATGGTTGCTAACTGCTACTCAGTTAGGAATAACCAAATGTCAACTACTAGTGTCAACAATTTCTAGCTGGAACTTTTAGCAAATCATAGATATTTGGGTGCTAAATCAATTTTGGATACCTGGAGTATTGGCATTCACCAGCTGCCGCAAGAAAGAAAAGAAAATATTTTTTTTAATAAAAAAATTGTTGATTGACATTTGGGAAGCTAACATTGTAGTTTCCCTAACCTTTTTTTCTCTCTTTGAATGTCAACCTACTTTAGGAAATCCTTAACAATGTGTATTTATTTTGCCATGTGGATAGCGTGATGACCTGTATATTCTTACAATTGCTGATGTTTAAAGTATAATTAGCAATAGCATCAATACCTTTTACCTGAATATAATAGTAGGCTTTTTGAGCAAATGGCTAAAGGTTAGCCTTTTTGTTTTAGGTTCATATTCTGGAAGCAGTAATTAACAAAAGAAGGATCCATCCTTCGATGATAAAATTTTCTTGTGATCAATTATTTGGCTCTTGAGGTACTTCCTCAGTTGTAGTTTTCTTCTTTAATGGATTGAGTAACTGAAAAAACTGAATCCATATCTAGGTATCTATGAAAATAAAAATTCTGTTAACTAATATTTCTGAACTTGACAAGGCTAATCAACCTTAGCTAAAGGAAGAATGGATAGAGGGGAGTAAGTTTCCCGTGCATTAGACGGGTCCAGGTCTAGGTTTTGTAGTTGCCATATGGTATTCTGCTCCTGACATGTTAAGAAAAATAATTTTTATGCTTAAAGTGAGTTAGATGTCTGCTGATTCTGTTAACACATTTCAACTTCAGTTTTGTGTTGGCTTTTTGACTTGTGAATCTTTTGAATATTATTTGTTGGTCATATGGCAGGCAAAATATGCACTGGATTGTCTTGAAGTGCCAGTGGGGTAAACTCTTCTAAATTATTTTACTTTGTAATTTCCTTTCTTTTCTGAAGGACGCCCTGGGTGTTGGGCCATTTTAAGAGAGAGAGAGAGAGAGAGAGAGAGAGAGAGAGGAGGGGAGGAATAAGCTAGTTAAGGTTTTATGTTACAAATTGTTCATCCTTACCATTTGCACTTGCACTTTACCTGATAGATTTTTTTCTCTATGATGTCATTTTTCTGAAGTTATATTTAAAGGTAAACTGACTATGGCCTAGCATGCCAATTATCATAAAGGATATGAGCAAGAGTTTGGATGTTCCATTCATGATTTCTGATGACAAGGAACTAAAGTTGTAAGGTTGTAAAAAAGAAGATAAAGAGTAAATCAAGTTGTTAAGCAAGTAAGAATCTTAGAGAGACTGGAAATCGGAAGAAGCCAGATGAAAGAGATTTGAATGCTAGGTTAATTATGAAAAGTAACTCAAACATGTCGTGCTGTTAGAGAATCAAAGATGGGATAAGGTTAGACTTCAGTAAATTGGGAGTAACTTGACTCTTTAGTTTTTCTGCTGGTATTTTATGGTTAGTTTTCATAATTTGTTTTGAACTGTTTGTTAGTTTTATCCCTTTTGTGATGCCACTGAAGGTTGTGGGGAAGTATAGAAGAACTCATCTTGGCTTGGGGTGAACTTACTATAGTTATCTACTCTGCACTTGGCTTCTAACATTTACCGCAGGCACAATAACTGGTACATTGGAGGTCCATTCTTCCTAATCCTCTTGTACTAGGGGAAATGTCCTCTCAATCCTCTAATGAAATGCAAGTAAAATATATGCATTGAAATTTCTAGTTTTTCCGAGACCACCCTATTTTTTCAATTAAAATACGTCATTTCAGCAATTTGGGTTTTTTTTTTACATTTGCCTTCCTTGGGCAAACCTAGTCCTTGTCATAGTTCATACAGAAGTAATAATATGTATGAGTAATAAGGAAAAAACATTTGATGTAATTGAAAATAACTTAATTTCATTGGTTAATTTTTCAATTATATTAGGATAATCAACTCAGTTGTTGCTGTAACTCTGTGTACTTGGTTTATGAGTTATATTGTTATGGCGCTGCTGGACTTACGGTAGTTTTACTGCTATTTAGGTTGTTTTTATTTAGTTATTCAGTGTGTATCATGTTATTATCAGTTTCTTTGTTAGTGGGTATTAGTGTGGTGGTTAAGCAAGTTACTTATTGTAATGGGTAGTTATTAGTGGTAGTGGGTAGTTTTAGCTTTACATTTAGTTGTTTAAAAGGCTGTTATATCAGGAAAAATGTAAGCAGAATTTTATGAAAAGGTTTTGAGGTTTTTTACTGCTTATTTAGGTTGTGTTTTTAAATTTAGTTATTCGTGTGGTATCATGTTATTATCAGTTCCTTCATTTGGTTAGTGGGTATTAAGTGTGGTGGTATAAAGCCCAAGTTACTTAATTGTAATGGGTTAGTTATTTAGTGGTCAAGTGGGTAGTTTTTAGCTTTACATTTAGTTGTTTAAAGGCTTATCAGGAAAAATGTAAGCAGAATTTTATGAAAAGGTTTTGAGTTCCTAAAACTCAGAGATTGTAGAGTTCTCTCTTAATGAGCTCTAGGAGATTGCAGATTCTCTCGAAGTCTGTCACCATTGATAGATGGAAGAAAACTCCATCTCAAACCTGATCCCCTAATTCAAAGACCCATAACTAGATCCAAATTTGGGACCATAACATATATTCTTTAAAATGTTTGTTTCCTTCTGTCATAAAATTCATTGCTAGTTTTATGAGCTCAAATGAGAATGAGCCAGGATTGACTGAGGAAATTATTGAGACCCTTCTTATTCTGCCTGAATTGAGGCCTAGGCAACTTCAAACAATACCTGCTGGGGTTTTGTGAGCTGGTTTGTTGCTTTACGTGTTAAGGCTTTTCAATAACCTAAATTCACAATTGCCCCTCCATAAAAGTCAGCTCTCGTGAGGTTATCTCCATCAACATTGATGTGCAGCTCAGATGTAGGAAATGGATTAGATTTTTATAAATATCTTGTCTTTTGTCCTGAAACATATTTCAAGTTTTGATCAACGTTGTAGTGCTCCCTTGAAATTAGTCTTTCTTCAATTAACCTAATCAATTTTTGCAGATTACACTTTCTCTTTCCAGAAAGGATATTGATTCTTTTGCTTAAAGTCTTCATTATTATTTAGGCAGATCCTTCTTCACTAAAACTATATTTGCATTGACCAGTTGTCTGATTGTTGAAGGTGGGAAAGTCATTGCATCTGGAAGAAATCGAACAACAGAGACAAGAAATGTAAGTTTATCAATGCATCAAATATTTTCCCCTTGGTTTGACTTTCTAACCTGCTTTCTATGATGTTCTTTGATTAGTTTAATCATCTGGAGGTCCCTCTAAATTATGTTAGTTTTGTGCATATAAATAGTTTTTGAGGAATCGTCTACTATATAATGAGCTAGCAGTACCTTGTAATTTAATAGCCACTTGGATGTTAATAACCAATCTCACCTCTATTAAAGTACTACTCAACTATGCTGATCCTGATCTTAGAATGTTGTTAATTTGAATCAAATAATAATAAGGCAGAAATCAGAAGAGCATTCAAATAGGTAGTCTCTAAAGCTTTTGCAATTTTTGAGTTTCTACTTCAATTTCTTATTGTAGGCCACAAGACATGCTGAGATGGAAGCAATAGATGTTCTTCTTAAGCAGTGGCAAAAAAGTGGACTTTCAACATTAGAAGTTGCTGAAAATTTTTCACAATGTACTCTCTATGTTACGTGTGAACCATGTATCATTTGTGCTGCAGCTCTATCTATTCTTGGTAGCCTCTTGTTTTGAAATAACGCTTTTCTAATGATTTTAAATCTAACATAGCTTTATTTTTTTTAATCTTATTACTACTTTTTCACTTCAGTTGTTCACTTGCTTAGGTATAAAGGAAGTGTATTACGGATGTGCAAATGATAAATTTGGAGGGTGTGGATCAATATTGTCATTACATTCTGGGAGCTTTCAACCACTTAATAGGTTCACTTCTACTTTTCTTTTGGGTTAATTATATCAGTGATTTTTGAAACTTGCTAATATTTGTTCGCACTTCTCTTTTGGGTTAATTATATTAATGATTTTGAAATTTGCCTATATTTTTATTTTAGTGTCTTCACTCCATTTTTCTATCCATTAAGTGTCTGGATGCACAAACTTTTTTCAGTTAAGTGCATTTGCCAAGAATTTTTCATCAAAATTACAATGGATCATTATGTTACATTTAAACTTCCATTCTACTTCTCTCTCTCTCTCTCTCTCTCTCTCTCTCTCTCTCTCTATTATGTTACATTTTAAACTTCCCCATTCTACTTTCTCTCTCTCTCTCTCCTCTCTCTGCGTCATCTCTCACTCTCTCTCTCTCTCTTCTCTACGTGCGTTTCTTTCTCACTTTTTTATTGTTTATTTCTCTCTCTCTCTCTCTCTCTCTCTCTCTCTCTCTCTCTCTCTCTCTCTCTCTCTCTATGGTTTCTTTCTCACTTTTTATTGTTATTTCTCTTTTTCTTTTTTTTCTTTGAAAAATGTCAAGATTCCTCTTAACACTTTTCCATGTTCTAAGATAATATCACATACAGTACAGGTAGCAGTAAATTCATATGTCATTTACTACATCTCCATGGACCATAATTAACAAGTTTTTTTGAGAGTTTCATCATATGCCATTGCAATACATAAATCACTTCATTGGTTCAAATTCTTATGGCACAAATAACAAAATCTATCCTGTTGATGGTAGAAGTTCTAGTTATTATAGTTGTAAATTAACTTGATTGTCAGGTTCCTGATGCAGGGATCCTAATTTTAAATGGTGGATATTTCCTTTAAAATCCATCTTCCTTTGTCGTGCAACTTAGGGCATGTCTAACATATCCTACATGTTTGATAATGACTCATCAAACATCACCCAAGAGCATGTTATTACAACCAAAATTCAACAAATCAATCATTTCATACAAAATCCGAAAATATACACATGATAGCATAAAGGCACAAAACACAAAATTAAGAGTAAGGTAAGTGTGTTTAATGAACACTAACCTTCAAAACAAGGTTTAGTAACTTTAATCAAGCTTCTTTAAGCTTTGAAAGCTTCTCAAGCTTTGGTCTTGCCCTTATCTTTGGTAGAAGGCTCTCCACCCTCTACATGTAAGAAACTCAAAATCAAAACAAAGAAAACAAATAGAAGAAGAAATTGGAACATGATTAAGCATGTATATGCTAAAAGAAAACTCTAAACCCAAACATGATGAGATTATCATAAAATCACTTACTTGACCCAAGTAGAAAAATCTCCAAATTCCTTGAAATTAGTTACCAAAAATCACTTCTCTAGCGTCACAACCATGTTGGATCACTAGACTACTAGTGACTTAATCCTAGCCATCCAAATTGGGGAAAAGATCAAAATAACCTTGTTGCTTTATATAAGTAAACCATTAATTATTGAGCAACCATTTTTCTTTCTTTTTCTTTTCCTTACACGTCTTCTTCTTCTTCTTCTCCTCCTCCTCCTCCTTCATTTTCTTCAATTCTTACTTACTAAACACATCAAATTCACTCCATCCAACTTGATTTAACTAATTAATCTTAGAGAGTGAAGCTAGAGAAGTGATTTAGAGAAGTGATTTTTAGTGACTAATTTGAAGGAATTTGGAGATTTTCCTACTTGGGTCAAGTAAGTGATTTTGTGATAATCTCATTATGTTTGGGTTTAGAGTTTTCTTTTAGCATATACATGCTTAATCATGCTCCGATTTCTTCTTTTATTTGTTTTCTTTGTTTTGATTTTGAGTTTCTTACATGTAGAGGATGGAGAGCCTTCTACCAAAGATAAGGGCAAGAGCAAAGCTTAAGGAGCTTTGATTAAAGCTTACTAAACCTTGTTTTGAAGGTTAGTGTTCATATGGTTCATAAACGACACTTACCTTACTCTAATTTTTTATTTTGTGCCTTTATGCTATCATGTGTATATTTATGGGATTTGTAATGAATTGGGATTTTGTATGAAATGATTGATTTGTTGAATTTTGGTTGTAATAACATGCTCTTGGGTGATGTTTGATGAGTAATTATTATGTGGTAGACCTTTTTACCTTGTGTCTTTGTTGTTCATGTTCTTTTCATGGTTGAAGAAAGCTGAATTTGGGAAAAATGTATTATTGAGTGAGATTAAGGACCATTTTTCAGTCCTTTCTAGTTTCCATTTGTGTCTGAGTCCTCCATAAAAGTTTTAGGTCTACTTCTCAGCTTTCCAACCCATCCTCTTGTGTCCAATTTGGAGATACATAGCTCAACTTATGATTGAAACACCCAAACTGACTGACTCTGTTATGTCGGGCCATATGCATCACTGAATTGAGTGCCCATTTTGATCACCATAATACAAGCTTAGGTTAATGATAGTTGTTGCCCTGTGTCTTGAGACTTCCTGGTTCCTGGATTGGTTTAATTGCAGTGGTTTGGTTACGTAGGAATTCACTAACCATTGGACTTGTTCTGGTGAATCAAGTCTAGTCTGGTCTGTTGGTTTTGTATTCCTACTTTTGTTTGCCTATCTTACAGATTTGGATCCTTGGGCTGTGGCCCTTCATAAACATTTGTAGAATTTTGGTCTTAGCTTTCCGAGACTGCATTTCCATTCGATTTGGAGACTGATAACTCAATTATGTCTTAAAAACTCAAACCAAAGGTCATGTTATTTTAAATGCTGAAATTTTCTATTGTAAGGTCATTTTGTTTAAGGTATGAGAATCTTTATGAATTTCTTAAAGTTTTATTATTATTTTTTAAGAAGATTAAGAGAAATGAAATTTATAAGAAATGTTTATGAAGTAAGAATTAAAAACAAGAATTTTTGGCTTCTATCATACTTGGTGTGGAATTTGTTTGCCATGATATGATTTTATTAATGTAAGATGAGTATGCTTGGCATTTTAATGTCCATTATGATAAGAATAGCCTATGATGCATATGTTAGGCACGTGGGTTTCTTATGTTTAGGGCGGACGCGCTCTATATTGTTATGATAAGTTGGCGACTAAGGCCATTTATGACTACACTATGAAAACTTATCTGCTTTTTTTTTTTCTAAGTGTAAAGTGAGCCCTTAGTAAACTATTTTAAAGGAAGAAATTAAATGAGATCACACCATGTTAATAAATCTTAGTTTACAATAACTTATTTTAATGATATCAAATGAGTTTCTAAAGCATGAATAGTGTTTAGTGTAGTTATGTTTTAAATGCATGTTTACTAAGTTTAATGATTCTATGTATATAAATGATTTATAAAGTTGTGGTTTGGTTGTGTTTTATGGCACCACTGAGTTTTTATACTAGGTTGAAAGTCTGTGTTTGCTGCTTGAAGAACCAGAATAAAGTAAGCATTAGAAGCTGAAGAGAATATTTTTGGTAGTTGATTAATGGCTGAAGAGAATATTTTGGTAGTTGATTAATGTTTACGTAACTAAGAATTATGGCATGTATTATTTAAACTAAGTATTATATTTTTGGAGACTATATTATTTAATTTATGACTTAAACATGTTATTGTACATAATTTTGGTGTATATATATTGGAGATAAGCTTGGGACTTATTTAATGGTTAGACTATTAGAAATTGATAAATTTAAATGAATGTATTTAATTTATGAATATTAAAATGTTATTGAGGAATTATGTAGTTATGAAATTATAGAAGTGCTATTGTGTTGGTATTGGAGTTTAAATTTGGGAGTGCTTTGTATTCATATGTTTGGCGACTTTTAGGGGAAATTGTTGCAGTTTTCTATAGGACTCTCCCAAATCATTTTCAAAACAAAATATTATTACTTGCTAAACTTGTGAATACTAAATCACTTCTAATTCATAATATGATTGTATGAATTTATATGTAGGTTAGGACGGTGCCTCCGGCACCGAATGTGGCATCCGTCGTTGGGTTTTTCGAGATTGGGCGGCAGGTGTTATATTTAGTGGTATCAGAGCATAAGTTTAGGCGGTTCTAGGACTATATGTATATATAGGAATTTATCTGTTTTGAAGTGAAAGTATGAGTATAAGTTAAATACATGCCATATTAGTTTGGTTTGGAACTTTTCTTTGATGGGAACCTTTTGGTCTTTGTAGGAGCTGAGTGATGTCTCAACATCTATCTGATGAGGAGGTGGATAGTTATGTCCCTCCTAGTGGTGGTATTCCTGTTGGTGATGCCGCTAGTGGTGCTGTCCTGTTGGTGATGCCGCTAGTGGTGCTGTGGGTACTGATGCAGAGCACGCCTCGAGGGTGGGGCAGGCTGTTGCAGGTCATTCTGGGCCTAACCGGGATACGCTTGTTCTGCAGTTAGTTGCTACTTTAAGGCAGGCAGCAGGAGCTGTTCCCCAGACTCCAATTGCTCCAGCCCTTATTCTAGTTCGTCCCCCTATTGAGAAACTGGGGAAATATGGAGCTGTTGAGTTCAGGGGTAGAAAGGATGATGTGGCTTCTGCAGCAGAGTATTGGCTCCTCCAGTCTGTGGAGAGGATATTGAAGCAGATGCAGTGCTCACCTCTGGACAGTTTGGTTTGTGCCACTTCCTTAGCCACTTCCTTATTGAGGGAGGAAGCTTACCAGTGATGGCATACGGTATCATTGACAGTCGGTGCTGAGCAGAGGACTTGGGACTTCTTTCTTTCTGAGTTTAGACAGAAATACATTGGGGAGCTTTATGTTGACCAACGTAAAGTCGAGTTTTTAGAGTTAAAACAGGGCGGAATGTCTGTGCTCGAATATGAAAGAGAGTTCATCCGGTTGAGCAGGTATGCTACTGAGATAATTCCTACTGAGTCGGATAGATGCAAGCCCTTCAGGAAAGGCTTGCATGATGATCATAGAATGCATCTAGTTGCTCATCCTCATACATCATTCTCTTCCCTAGTGAAGGCAGCTTTAGAGCTTGAGGAAGTTAGGAATGAGCAGCAGGCTAGGAGGCAACGGAGTCAGTAGGGTCAACAAAAGAGGTTTGGTTTTCAGGGTATTGGCATCTGGACCAGACTTCTGGGTGGCCTCAGTTCAGGTAGTAGGATGGCATAGAGGTTTCACCACAAGGACCTGCGTCTAGCCGATTCAGGAGACATGGGACAGTACTATGGTAGCAGCAGCTCCACAGGACCACATCTGTTGCTAGTGGTGGAGGTGCTGTCGTGGACCACATCTGTTGCTAGTGGTGGAGGTGCTGCGTGGATTGATATTCTGACATGTACTCAGTGTGGAAAGAAGCATCCTGGGGTTTGTAGGAGATTTCCAAGGCATGCTTTCGATGTGGGTTTATAGAGCATATGCTTGGAGACTGCCCTATGACTTTGGCTAGTTCAGCTCCTCAGGTAGGGAGATCAGCTCCCTTTGTTCCGAGAGGCAGAGGCAAAGGTCGTGGTGATACAGGAGGCATTGGGAGTCAAAGGCCAGTTTCAGAGACAGTGGAAAAACTTAAGTCCAGAGCACCTGCCAGAGCGTATGCTATCTGAACTAGGGAGGAGCAGGATGCCCCAGATATTATCGTTGGTACATTTTCTATCCTTGATATTCCTGTATATGCTTTGATTGATCCTAGCTCTACTCATTCGTATTTATGCATAAATGTGTGTAGATTAGGTAATATGCATGCTGATATGCTAGAACATAGTATTGAAGTTACTAATCCCTTAGGTCATAGTGTCGTAGTTAATCAGGTGTATAGAGATTGTCCATTGGTAATATATGGCCATGTGTTTTTGGGAGATCTGATAAAATTGCCTTTCCGAGAGTTTGATGTGATATTGGGTATGGATTGGTTATCTAGATATTGGTTGTGTCAACACTGGAGCCTCAGTAAGCATCGTCTTAGGCTTCTCAAAACTATTCTAACATTTATCATTCCACTCGAATCTGACATTCTTTCGAAGAAGTCTAGTCAATGGAGCCGCAATGAGAGAAAATCCCTTGACAAATCTTCTATAATAACCAGCCAATCCTAAGAAACTTCGAATCTCTGTAACATTCTTAGGTGGCTTCTCCTAAGAAAACTTTCGAATTCTCTGTTGTAAACATTCTTTAGGTGCGCTCCATTCAAGCACTTGCCTCTATCTTCTTCTGGACAACTCTAATACCCCTTAGCAGGAAAAATGTGACCCAAAAAAGCATCTAGACAAACCAAGAATTCACACCCTTACTCAAGCTTAGCCATTTACAGTTTGTCTCTCTCTCAATATTCTGAAGCTAACTATATTCTTCAAAAATATTCTCAAATGGTGATCATGATCCTCTCTAGTCCGAGAATATACCAAGATGTCATCAATGAACACAACCACAAACTGATCTAAGTAAGGATGAAACATTCGATTCATCAAATCCATAAAAACTGCAGGAGCATTTGTTAACCCAAACGGCATCACCAAGAATTCATAATGATTATAACGTGTCCTAAAAGCAGTCTTAGGTACATCTGATTCCTTAACCCCCGGCTGGTGATAACCCGATCTCAGATCTATCTTCGAGAATACACTAGCTCCTCTCAACTGATCAAACAAATCGTCTATCTGAGGCAATGGATACCGATTCTTCTCTATCTGAGGCAATGGATACCGATTCTTCACAGTAACTTTGTTAAGTTGTCTGTAATCAATACACAATCTCAATGATCCATCCTTCTTCTTTACAAACAATACTGAAGCACCCCATGGAGATACACTCGAATGAATAAAACCTTTATCAAGCAACTCCTGAATATGTATATTTAACTCTTTCAACTCAACAGGCGCCATCCGATATGGAGCAATGGATATCGGTGCAGTACCAGGCATAACCTCAATACCAAACTCAACCTCTCTCTCAGGCGGTAAACCAGGCAACTCCTCTGGAAATACATTCGGAAAATCACATACTGTAGGTATATCATGCACATTAGGATATTCTGACTTTGGAGCAAGTACACAGGCTAAGTATGCCTCACAACCATGCTGGATCAGTCTTCTAGCAGTAGAAGCAGAAATAACATTAGAGAGGTTGGATCAGTCTTCTAGCAGTAGAAGCAGAAATAACATTAGAGAGGTACTCCAACCTCTCACCCACAACTACAATCTCCTCACCAGATGAAGTCTGGAGTGTAATCCTCTTAAGTCTATAATCAATCATAACTCCATATCTAGATAACCAATCCATACCCAATATCACATCAAATTCTATATTACCAATGGACAATCTCTATACACTCGATTAACTATGACACTATGACCCAAGGGATTAGTAACTTCAATACTATGTTCTAGCATATCAGCATGCATATTACCCAATCTACCCACATTTATGCATAAATATGAATGAGTAGAGCCATGATCAATCAAAGCATATACAGGAATATCACAGATAGAGAATGTACCAACGATAACATCTGGGGCATCCTGCTCCTCCTTAGTCCTGATAGCATACGCTCTGGCAGGTGCTGGACTCAAGTTTTTCCACTGTCTCTGAAACTGGCCTTTGACTCCTAATGCCTCCTGTATCACCACGACCTTTGCCTCTGCCTCTCGAAACAAAGGAGCTGATCTCCCTACCTGAGGAGCTGAACTAGCAAAAGTCATAGGGCAGTCTCGAAGCATATGCTCTATAGACCCACATCGAAAGCATGCCTCGGAAAATCTCCGACAAACCCCAGGATGCTTCTTTCCACACTGAGTATATGTCAGAATATCAATCCACACAGCACCTCCACTACTAGCAACAGATGTGGTCTGTGGAGCTGCTCTACCATAAGTACCCTGTCCATGTCTCTGAATCGGTCTAGACCAGGTCTGTGGTGCACCTCTATGCCTAGGTCTGTGGTGCACCTCTATGCCTCTTTACTACTTGAACTGAGCCCCAGAATGTCTGTCCAGATTCATACCTAACCTCTTTTGTTGACCCTACTGACTCCGTTGCCTCCTAGCCTGCTGCTCATTCCTAACTTCCTCAAGCTCTAAAGCTGCCTTCACTAGGGAAGAGAATGATGTATGAGGATGAGCAACTAGATGCATTCTATGATCATCATGCAAGCCTTTCCTGAAGGGCTTGCATCTATTCATCATGCAAGCCTTTCCTGAAGCGCTTGCATCTATCCGACTCAGTAGGAATCATCTCAGTAGCATACCTGCTCAACCGGATGAACTCTCTTTCACATTCGAGCACAGACATTCCGCCCCGTTTTAACTCTAAAAACTCGACTTTACATTGGTCAATGTAAAGCTCCCCAATGTATTTCTGTCTAAACTCAGAAAGAAAGAAGTCCCAAGTCCTTTGCTCAGCACTGACTGTCAATGATACCGTATGCCATCACTGGTAAGCTTCCTCCCTCAATAAGGAAGTGGCACAAACCAAACTGTCCAGAGGTGAGCACTGCATCTGCTTCAATATCCTCTCCACAGACTGGAGCCAATACTCTGCTGCAGAAGCCACATCATCCTTTCTACCCCTGAACTCAACAGCTCCATATTTCCCCAGTTTCTCAATAGGGGGACGAACTGAACTGGAAATAAGGGCTTGGAGCCAATTGGGAGCCTGGGGGAACAAGCTCCCGCTGCTGGCCTTTTTGACAAGCGCAAACTAACTGTAGGAACAAACTTATCCCCGGTTAGGGCCCAGAATGACCTGCCGTAGCCTGCCCCCACCCTCGAGGCAGGTGCTCCGCCATTAGTACCCACAGCAACCACTAAGTGGGCAATCACCCAAAGGAATACCACCACTAGAGGCGACATAAACTATCCACCTCCTACATCGAATAGATGTTGGAGACCATCACTCCAACTCCTACCAAAGACCAAAAGTTCCCATCAAAGAGGAAGTTCCAAAAAACCAAACCAATATGAGCATGTATTTAACTTATTACTTTCATTACTTTCACTTCAAAAACAGGATAAATTCCGTATATAATGCCATATAGTCCTAGAACCGCCCTAAAAACTTTATGCTCTGATACCACTAAATGTAACACTTGCCGCCAATCCCGAGAAACCGGACGGCGGATTGCAATTTTGTTGCCGGGACCGACGGCGGATGCCACATTTGGTGCCGGAGGCACCATCCTAACCTACATATAAATCAAACAATCATATTATGAATTAGAAGTGATTTAGTATTCATATGTTTAGTAAGTAATAATATTTTATTTTAAAAATGATTTGAGAGAGTCCTACAGAAAAACTGCAACAGTTTCCCCTAAAAGTCGCCAAACATATGAATACAAAGCACTCCTCAATTTCAAATTCCAATAACAACACAATAGCACTTCTATAATTTCATAACTACATAATTCCTCAATAACATTTTAATATTCATCAATTAAATATATCAACTTCTAATATTCTAACCATTAAATAAGTCCTAAGTTTATCTCCAATATGTATCCACCAAAATCATGTACAATAACATGTTTAAGTCATAAATTAAATAATACAGTCTCTAAAAATATAATACTTAGTTTAAATAATACATGCCATAGTTCTTAGTCACGTAAACACTAATCAACTACCAAAATATTCTCTTCAGCTCTAATGCTACTCTTTTGGTCTTTAAGCAACAAACATAGACTCCAACCTGCGCGTGATAAAATCAACTCCAACGCGCTGAGTATAAAACTCAATTAGTTGCTCGTAAAATACAAACAAACCCACAACTTTATATAAATCATTTATATACATAGAATCATTAATCTTTGTAACATGCGCAATTGAATCATATATTACACCAACCAACATCATGCTTTAGAAAAACTCATTTGATATCATAAATAAGTTATTGTAAACTAAGGATTTACATAAATAAGTTATTGTAAACTAAGATTTATTAACATGTTGTGATCTCATTTATTTCATTTCCTTAAAATAGTTTATAAGGGCTCACTTACACTTAGAAGCAAATAAGTTTTCATAGCGTAGTCATAATGGCTTTTAGTCGCCAACTTATCATAACATATAGAGCGCGTCCGCCCTAACATAAGACACCCACCTGCCTAGCATATGATCATAGCTTCTTATCATAATAGCATTAAATGCCGAGCATGCTCATCTTACATAATAAATCATATCATGCAACAAATTCACACCAAGTATGATAGAGCGCAAAATTCTTGTTTTTAATTATTACTTCATAACATTTCTTATAAAGTTCATTTTCTTTAATCTTCTTAAAACCTTAAGTAATTCATAAAGATTCTCATACTTAAACAAAATGACTTAACATAGAAAATTTCCAGCATAAAAGTAACATTGACCTTTGTTGAGTTTTTAAGACATAACTTGAGTTATCAGTCTCCAAATTGAATGAAATCAGATTCATTTGAAAGCTAAGACAAAATTCTACAAATGTTATGAAGGGCCCAAATCAATCTGTAAGATAGCAAACAAAAGCTAGGAACACAGATCAACAGACCAGACCTGATTCAGCAGAACCAAGTCCAATGTTTATTGAATTCCTACGTAACCAAACACTCAAATTAAACCAATCCACAACCAGGGAAGTCTCAAGACACAGGGCAAGGAAAGTTCAAGGACACAGGGCAACCAACTTTTATGAAGAACTCAGAACCTAATCTTATTATTATAGTGGTCAAAATGGGCACTCAATTCAGTGATGCATGTGGCTCGACACAACAAAGTCAGTTTGGGTGTTTCAGCTATAAGTTGAGCTATGTATCTCCAACTTGGACACAAGAGGATGGGTTGGACAGCTAAGAGGTAGAGCTACACTTTTATGAAGAACATAAGACATTATTTTATCATTTTAGTGGTCAAAATTGACAATCATTTCGGATATACAGGTAAGACACCATAACAGAACCAGTTTTGGTATTTAAATCATAAGTTGAGCTACAAGTATTGGAATTAGACGTAGAAAGGTCTACCACATAAATTAATTACTCATCATCATCAAACATCATCCAAGAGCATGTTATTACAACCAAAATTCAACAAATCAATCATTTCATACAAAATCCCAAAATATACACATGATAGCATAAAGGAACAAATCAAAAATTAGAGTAAGATAAGTGTGTTTATGAACACTAACCTTCAAAACAAGGTTTAGTAAGCTTTAATCAAAGCTCCTTAAGCTTTGCTCTTGCCTTTATCTTTGGTAGAAGGCTCTCCACCCTCTACATGTAAGAAAAAACTCAAAATCAAAACAAAGAAAACAAATAAAAGAAGAAATCGAAGCATGATTAAGCATGTATATGCTAAAAGAAAACTCTAAACCCAAACATAGTGAGATTATCATAAAATCACTTACTTGACCCAAGTAGGAAAATCTCCAAATTCCTTGAAATTAGTCACCAAAAATCACTTCTCTAGCTTCACTCTCACTTTCTCATAGCTTCACTCTCTAAGATCTAAGTACTTAAATCAATTTGGTATGCGGTGAAATTTATGTGTTTAGTAAAGGTAAGAATGAAGAAAATGAAGGAGGAGGAGAAGAAGACGGTAGCGAAAAGAAGAAGAAAGGAAAAAATGGTTGTTTAATTAATTGATTGGTTTGACTTATATAAAGCCAAACAAACAGGTATTCTGGTCTTTTTTTTTTTCAGAATGATGGCTTAGGGATTAAGTTCACTAGTTAATCTAATTCTAATGGCTACAAATATTCTCTAATTAAATCCTTCAAAATATTTTTTATCTCCACAAAACTTCTTTAATTTACTCCATAAAAATAATTCCTCAAATTTCCTTGTAATTAATCATAACACCATAATTCACTATTCACTAAATTATCTAAGATTTCTTCCAAAAAAATATTTCATTTACGTATTTCCTTACCCATAAAAACCATGGCATACATTGCTCCCAAAAATGTTTAAATAAAATATAAACACTATATAGGAATTTTGTTAATTAGGCTCATAATGAATTTTACTAGCCTTAAACTCAAGCTACGAACGGGAAGAATCTTCTTCATATATTTGGATTCAGGCCATTAATTATTTATTATTTCATATAACAGGCGTTCTCTTTTGGTGGATTTTTTTTATATCTAAATTCTCCAAAAATATTCATTACGTATTTCCTACCCATAAAAACCATGCATACATGCTCCAAAAATGTTAAATAAAATATAAAACATATATAGGAATTTGTTAATTAGCTCATAATGAATTTACTAGCTTAAACTCAAGCTACGACGGGTAAGCAATCTTTCTTCATATATTTGGATTCAGCATTAATATTTATTATTTCATATAACAGCGTCTCTTTTGGTGGATTTTTAGTGTAAAACAATTGCTTCTAATGATCCACATGTTATGAGCAAACACTTTATACAGCAAATTCACCAACATAAGCTACGTAAGCTAGTATGTGAAAAAATAGATATGAATGGTGAATCAAGAAATTATGAAGAGAGTTCCGTTGCCATTTGTTTCCTGAGTTTAAAGCTAAAAAGTCCAATAATATGAACACAATTTGGTTTTAATCAATTTTAATGTAGCCACATCAGGTTGTCCTGCCACCGAAGGCCATCATCTAGCCATCCATCAAGGAAGGATAAGTTTAAAAATATCAGAGATAACATTGATAATATAAACAAATGAAAAGATTCCAATTGGCATATGTGTGAGGCAAAACTAACACTAATGGTGGAGACACAGAAACCTATTTATAGCAACGCACCTATACTAAAGGCTGTGAAGAATAAACTGAAATAAAGAAACATTCCTAACAGAAAACTAATGAGACTTGAGAGCAGAGTAAAGAGCAACATAAAATCTTCTTATATAAAGATATATGGGCGTTTTGGATTAGTTTGGAATTGTGCGTGGATTGGTGGACCAATTCTATGTGGGTCTAGCACAGCTGCTTCTCAGTGTGTGAATGAAAATTGAATAAAAGTAGTGCTGTTATAATTAGTTGAGATAGAAGTGAAAATTTCGTAATTTCTTTTGATGATTCCTTCGATTTTGGTGTTTTGCTTTAAAGTTTAGACTTTAGACTAATGTTTGGTTGCCTTTCCAGCTCCGAAGCCTCACAGGCCAGTGACGCTTCAGGTAATACACCACTCTTGAAACTACTGGATTACCATTTGTTTCCCATTATCATGATTTAGGACTTGTTCTTACAAAGAGTATTTGTTATAAATTGATATATGGACAAAGCAATTGTATTGAGTTAAGAAATATTTACTTAAAAATGTAGTATTTTCAATTTTCATTCACTTTTGGAAGTGTATACTTCAATTTCTTTTCTTACCAAGTATAGAACTCGTGATGACTTTTATTCTTTTGGGTAAAACCTTCGTTGAATGAATTTGTGGATGAGCTACAGAATATCGGTGGCTAACTTGTCCACCCAGGATTCAGGTTATTTAGGCCCTCTTGAGGAACTCCCATTTTCATTTTCCATTGACTAAAGTGTGTACATACTGTGTTTGGAAAGGAGAAGGGAGGGAGAGTGGTTCAAATGAAGGATTAGAGAACATAACTTCCAAAATACAAGACTTCTTGCCCCTTGTTCTTGGGAATGATTTGTTAGGATAGTACCAATCCTAATTAAAGGGATTAGAGATTGAGAAAGTAGATAGAAAATTTGAGGGGCAGTGAAAAAAAAAAGTGAAGTGATAGGAAAAGAAGGGGGAGAGAGAGAGAGAGAGAGAGAGAGATTAGGAGTAGAGGGAAGGAAACGGTAAGCATTGAATTCCTTGGTTGTGTATGCTAAATAGCGAAGTACCTTTAAGCATCCTAAAATGCATATTTTGTAGTTTTCATTAGTGTAGTTGCCCCACTGTATTGTTTTTTTTTCATTTTGAACTAACTTTTTAGTTTTTATTTATATAGACCCTACAGTTATGTAGCATTAAAATCTAAATATATCTCATTCTCAAAAAAGAAATCTGTAATAAATGTACAGAAATATTTGAATGGACAAAAAAGTTATTTATCATTAAAAATTGATTTCTAAATTTAAAATTTTCAAATTTTGATATCACAATTTAAAAATGATACTATATACTAAAAGTTTTAGTATTGTACTGCGTCTTTATTTTTACTACGGAATGAAGGTTTGAGCATTTCTGCTAAAGCTTCATTTTTGAGGTACTATGTTTCTTTTTAAAATGGATAGTTATAGTTATTTTTTTATTGTCATTGGTTTAGGATTGAATAAAATTGTACATTTTACGACAATAGCAAAATAACACATGAATCAGTATAAAAAAATTGAGGGGAGAAGAACTGACAGTGATCATTCTATGCATGTAATGTAAATAAAATAAAAAGAAATATAAATTGAAAAATTAGTGAACTATACAAAAGCTGTGTGATTTTTAAGATTTTTCAAATTTAGAAGAAATTTTATATTCTTACTTGGCTACAACATTTTTTTAACAATAATTAATGGCAACTTTTATAGCGTTTGTGAAAAATATTAATTTTTAGAATTTTATTCATATAGTTATTGATTTCATTTTCAAATAATTGGATTAATTGATATTGAATACTTTTTTCAAAAAAAAAAAAACATAAATTAAATATTTTGATAAGGTTGCAATTAGAAGTATAAAAACTTATATCTTACGCATAATTTCATCGTCACGATCGATATATGTTTGTTTAACACAAATTAGAAAGATGGGTTTATAAAAATTCATACCTCAAGGGCAGATAGAAAGCTGAGTTATACTCGTACAATTAGGCTAAATGAAGTCCAGGGGACCTTAAAACATACGAAGGATGGAAAAGCATGTGGTCCGACGGTATCCTCATGGAGGTATAAAAGAGTCTTGGCAAAGTGGGCATCGCTTGGTTAACCAACCAAGCTATTCAATGATGTGCTACAAAATGAAAAGATACCAAATCACTGAAGCTTGATACAAAATTAAGCTTATAAGTGTCAATGAAGCTTGGAAAAAATTACAAAACATAGACTTAAAAACATTATGGAAGTGTTGGAGAACTGATTCGGATTTATGTGAGGTAGATATACAGCATGCCTTATTTTTCTTGAGAAGATTGATAGAAAATTTTAGGAAATAAAAAAAAAGATCTACATGTATTATTCATTAACAGCTTATGACAGAGTGCTGAGATCAGTACTTTAGTGGGTATTATAGAAAAAAGAATTCCTGGCAATTATATAATTGTTACTAGATATAAGTATGAAAATGCAGTTAAGAGGGAATAAAAACAAATTCATTGTTATTGTTGGACTACCTCAAGGATTAGCTTTAAGCCTTTATTTGTTTACTCTAATTATAAATGATTTAACTAATGATGTACAAGATGAAGTGCCTTGATTGGTGCATGTTATTTGCTGATAATGTCTTCATCCACGAAACCTGTGAAGAATTAAACCAAAAGTTAGAATTATGGAGATACATTCTTAAGAGTATGAGCTTTAAGCTAAGCATAAACAAGTCAAAATACATTCATTGTGAGTTTGATCTAAATAATGATTAGGGAAAAGAGATTAAATTAGATGGTATGGTGGTACCTAGAATATCTATACTCTAAGGATAGTAAGATTATTGAGATTCGGAATAGCCAGTTCGTTGAACCACCAGTTCAAAATTTTTAAAATGTTGAACCTGAACCGCCTCTTGAACTGTCGGTTCCAGCCGGTTTCAGTGCGTTCGATGAATCGACGGTTCCGATCACGGTTTCCGGCAATATATGTTTTTCTTTTTAAAAAAAAATCGATTCTAATGTTATATTTTTCTTTCCTAAATATTAATATGAGTTTAAAAAATATTGATAAATTTTATTTAAATAAATTTTAGAATGCTCATACTCATATAAGAATAAAATTAATTAATTTTACAAAATAATCAAATAAATTATCACTTTATTTTCCTAAATTTTAATATGAGTTTAAAAAATATTGATAAATTTTATTTAATAAATTTAGAATGCTTCATACTTCATATAAGAAATAAAAAATTAATTAATTTTTACAAAATAAATTCAAATAAATTTATCACTTTATTTTTGTTTAATTGTATTAATTAAATTAATATTTCTAAGAAAAATTTTTGAAAAAAATGCTTCAAAAAAATGTAATTTTTTAATTGTTATTAATTAAATAAATTCTAAGAAAATTTTGAAAAATGCTTCAAAAGAATGTAATTTTAAACTTAGTAAACAATTTAAAATGGTAAAAAAAAAATTAAAAATAATATAAGTTTAGACTAAATATTTCTCTTTTTTTTTTTTTTACCATTTCACTTTTTAGAATTTTAACTTTTAAAGTAAAGTGTATTTTAAGAAAAATCTTAAGTAAAGTATATCATGTAGTAAAATATTATTAAGACTTTAGAGATATATAAAATAGGCTAAATGATAATCATTTTGAAAATAAAAATAAAAAATTTTCGGTTCGAACTAGACCGAAACCGCCAGTTCCGGGCTGGTTCCGGTTCATATTTAACATTCATATGAACCTTAACTGGCTATTGAACCACCAGTTCTAGTTTAAAATTTTGAACCTACGATTCCGGTTCAGTTTCAGTTCATCTACAGTACGATTCGGTTCCGGTTTGAATCGAACCGATGGCCATGCCTAATTGAGATATAACTTGTAGAATTCAAGTTGGATGGATAAAATGGAGTGCCACAGAGATAGAGGGTGTTATGTGACAGGAAGATTTCTAACAAGCTGAAAGACAAATTCTATCGGATGATAGTGAGACCTGCAATATTATATGGGATAAAATGTTATGGTAACCGGTTATCAAACATGTTCATCAGATGAATTTTGCTGAGTCAGGAATAGTAAGATAGATGCATGGACACATAAAGTTAGAGAAGATTAGGAACGACCACCTTCACCAAAAGGTACAAGCAGCAGAAGTTGGAGATAAAATAAAAAACTCATATTTGTGATGACTTGGTCATGTGTTGCAGAGATTTCTAATTGTCCCGGTTCCTAAATATAGTACTTTGTTTATGGATTGAGCTAAATGGAAAGAGGTAAACTTAGAATTACTTGCAAAGAAGTAACGAGAAGGGATCTACAGTTTTTGGAGATTGATGAAGCTTTAGCAATGAACAAAACATAATGGAGATAAAAAAAAAAATCTATATACGTGACCAATCTAGGCTCGTCATGAGTTTTTTTTTTTTGATACTTTCTGTCTTTTGCTTGTTTATTACTTATTTTAAAAAAAATCTTTTTTTTTTTTTTTTTTTTTTTTTTTTGTTTTTTTTTTTTTGCAAAAATCTAGTGTTTCCAACAATACCTTTATCTTATTTATATTTTTGCTTTCATACTTCTTTTATTTTTATTCAAAGTGAATATTTGATTACAAATGAATTTCATACAATGGACTCTAATAGTTTTGTAAACTAAGGGCTTAGTAAGCAGAAGTTGTATAATATATAATTTACAATTATTTCATTAATAGGTTTTATAAGACAAAAAGTATTTAATATTCAAGCCGATAATTATTTTAAGAATAGGTAAAATTTAATATATATATATTATATATATTAATATATATACCACATGCGCGGCAATTTGATTTATTAACAGAGGTGGTCCTTAGTCTTTGGTTAAGCCTTAATCCAAATTTACAGCGGAATCATATTCCAATAGGAGCATTTGATAATCCACATCAATTTTGCAACTAAATTATATATACACATGCGCGCATTTGATTTATAACAGAGGTGTCCTTAGTCGTTGGTTAAGCCTAATCCAATTTACAGCGGAATCATATTTCCAATAGGAGCATTGATAATCACATCCAATTTTGCAACTATTTATTTTATTTAATGTAATCCAAAAAGATTATTATATCCTAAACTAGAAATGAATAATGATACATTGTTTCACATAATTTGCTTTAAAAATTAGTTAGTTGATATAACTCAACATATTATATATCATTATCATAGACTCTTAACATTTAATGCAATTAATATTTTAGTTCATATTTCTTTATATTTTTAAATTAAGTTTGGTGAATCGTAATAAAACGTAATTTAATATAATTAAAGGTGTTTTATTAATACAACTAATTCCGATAAAAATAAATTTTTAAAAGTGTTTTAAAATCAAGTTTCAAATATTGGCATTAATTAACAAATTTGAGAGACTAAAAAGTGTTAATATGGTAATTAAAATAAATCTTATAGTTATTACAATAATTTTATCTCAATAAAAAATGGTGGGTCCATGGAAAGGAAACCATTGCAAGTGATCATAGAAGCACATCAAATCCAACGAGCTTTTGCCGGTTAGATATGGCGGTAGGGTCCTTTAACCGGTTAACCCTATCATTTTTAAACCAAAACGGCTAGTTTGGCGTCCTTTGCCAACATTTTCTTTATCTCAATTGGCTTCCTACTCAAGCCAAAACTAGCCGTTGCTTTCACCATTGAAATGATATATTAAGCTTGCTCTATTAAAACCAGCTAGCAAAAGTCCTTTTCTTTTCTTTTCTTTTTTTCTTTTTTGATTTGATCAATTGTTTTTTATGGCATGAACCCTTAATGGATTTTTATCTATATATTCAACACTTTGCCACATGCTACCCTCCATACATTGGGGCTTATTTGTACTTTCCATCTTGGATTTTTAACATTTATAAATAATACTGACAATAATAATAATTTTCAATTAGGATTTGAGAAGTCGTGCTTAACAGAAAATTTGATTGATTTTTAGTTAAAATTGAATTGACTGATTCGATTCGGATTGAAAACCATTATCTATAATTTGGATCCTAAATAAAAAATGAGACTAGAAAATTCCATCTAGTCGTTTATAAATTGAAATTAAATGGATGCAAATATGGAAAGACACATCTAAATCTTTTTACGATGAGTTAGCATCAAATTTAAGTAACTCCCTCAAATCCATCCTAATTGCAATAACATATAACTTTTGTTCTTGATTGAAAACCTATCAAGCTGCTTAGTCATGCCCATGAGATTTATCGTCATGAACTATTTTCTTGGTCAAGAAGTAATATCTTAGTTAAAGAAACAGTCTTTTCATGGAAGAAAAATCCAGATTTGAAATTCATTGGAAACTAAATGGATCAATGGATCACTCAACTCATTTGATGGTAAGGACACTTGTTTCCGTACCCTTAATCTTCAATTCTTGAATGATGTTCTTCATTATGTTTGAGTAATCTATGAAGTATAATTTTTATGTTTCAAAAAAATAAAAATTTAGTTTATTGAAAAAAAATGATATATCTTTAGTATTTTGAAGGTGACTTATATTTGTCAATCCGGTGGTAGTTGATTGGTTTTCTCACTTATGTGAAGAGTGGAGTGGGAGGTCTCGAATTCGAATGTGTCGAGTTCAAGTCCTTTTGATCACTGATATTTTTACTAATTTGATAAGTTAAGAGAGCGCTATCCTTATTGTTTGGTAAGTTAAGGGGAGAGCTACCCTTATTGTGTAGTCTATAATCTTATTTTGACCCATAAAGACCTCCAATTAATTAAAAAAAAGAACGTGACTTATATTTACTACAATAAATAAATTAATTTTTCAGATTTTCTTTTGTAGCACCGATGGTAATGCAAATCAAAAGAGGATGAGTTGCTTAAATGAATAATACCCCATCCATTATGGAAGTATAATCTAATAGAGATTTCAAATTAATAAAGGATAAGATTCTAAATTTATGAGATTTAACTTGATTATTTCTAAATTTATGGGATTTAGCTTGATTATAACCGCATTACTATATATCTGACCCATAAGCATTTGTTTATTTTTTGACATATGGCTCTCTCTTTTCTACTCTTACACTGGTCACCTATTCACATTTTTGTTTATTTCTTCGCAAATATATAGAAATCTGAATTATTGTCGCTTAAATATTGAGATTACTGTTGCGCATATCGTGCGTTTTGTTCTCGTATCTAATTCTCAATTATAGCTATCACCATTATGGTGATTTTATGAATCGTATTTTATTTTTTGGATAATTAGGCAGAAAAGAAATTTGAAAGTAATCAGATCGGCTTTGTAGAAGGACCATGGAACTGAACAATGACCATGAATAGCTACCAAATACAGCAAACGAGCTTCTATGGCTCAAATATTATGTTCTCTCAAATCGATCAAATACTTTAAGTCAAGATTGAATTTTTTTTATTCTTTTATTATTAGACTTCCGATAAAAAATATGGAAACATATTATTAGATTAATGTCAATTTGAGAGAAATTCAAAGTCAGTCTTTCACATGATACCTTTTAATTGAAGCAATGAAAGCTTAAAAACCCATTGGCTTTAGGTTTGCAATTGTTACGTCAATTTACTTTTTTCACCAGAAAACAATGTTGGACTTCACCGCCCAATCCATTAAAGACCCACAACATGCACCGAACTTTCTCTTTGCTTTCCATTTTTTATTTTATTTTATTTTATTTAACGTTTCCTAAAATCTCAAAAGTTAATTAATTACATCATCCTTTTTACTTTAACTTTAAGATGTGTTGGAAACTATAAGGGCAGAAAAATCTAAAATTAATATTATTTTAGAAATTAAGTGATATAAAATTATTAGACATTTATTAATAATTATTTAATTTTTTTATGTCACCTTATTTATTAATTTTACAATAATAATACATTGTTTATTTTTTTATGTCACCTTGATTCTAGATTAAGAAAAATAATCTAGAATCTACCTCAGAAAACTAATATCACAAGCATCAGCTCATAGAATCAAAGATAAATACTATTATGAGTAAATAAATATTCAAGTAAAATTCTTCAAATAATAATGACCCATTGTAGCAGCGGTGAGAAAGACAAAATAATTTTTCAAAAATTTAGAAAGCCAAATAGGAAAATAATAGTTCAAGAAAAAATATAAAAAAAAATTCAGAGCAAAAATAAAATAAAATTTCACCTTGTCTTCTGCTATTGCCAAATAGTATTTAGATGCAATCCTACTAAGAACTACGATTCCAATTAATAATTAGATAAAGTTATAAATTTTAAATTCCTAAATTTTTAAGTAAAATTAATTCAGAAATGCAGCGTCATCCATACAATTACTCATATATATAAAATTAAATTAATTTATTTATTGTGATTAATCATCCTTGCATGCCTCCAAAGTCTAAACACGTAATTTTCCATCGACAGTTAACTGACTAGACTTACGAGACGTCAACAAAGGGAACATTTTCTATAATTTTATTACACAATTCCGATTATCGCGCAGAACAAACATAATCTGTTTTTTTTTTTTTTTTTTTTTTTTAAAACTGACTAGACTTACGAGGACGTCAACAAAGGGAACATTTTTCTATTAATTTTATGTTTACACAATTCGATATATCGCGCAGAACAAAACATAATCTGTTTTTTTTTTTTTTTTTTTTTTTTAAATAAAAAACCGAAAACGAAATTAATTTAATAATAAAATTAAACCAAAATAGCTTTTTTTTTTTTTTTTTTTTTTTTAAATAAAAAACCGAACGAATTAATAATAATAAAATAAACAAAATAGCAAACGCGGTTTTAGCTCCTCCACTCCACTACTCTTTCTTATCTCTCTCTTGAGCTGTCTCTCTGTTGTCATCTTTCTTTCTCTCTCTCTCTCTCTCTCTAACACTCACTCTATCACTCATTTTTACTCTCTTCTTCAGGCAGACGAGCTTAAAACAGCTTTACTGTTTTTCTCTCTCTAAACGCAAAAACCCTAAACACTACTCAAAACCCTAACGACAGACCTTAGATCTACTCTACATTTCGCCTATTATGCACTAAGAAGTTCAACTATATAAAAATGTCCAACACCGACCCGAAAACCCGACCCAAGCCTGGTCCATGGCCTCCTGCGCCTGAATCCTCCCCAATGCCGCCTTCTTCTTGGGCTAAGAAAACTGGGTTTCGACCCAAGTTCTCCGGAGAGACCAATGCTAGCGATTCCGGGCAGATTTCTCTCCCCCCGAAGCCCAAAGAACCGTCCGATAACCAGCCCGATCTTGAAGCGGGCCGGGTGCGCCCAGCAGCCACTACCACCACAACCAACACCAACAACAACAACACGATGACCACTACTACACCATTGCCAGCTGCGGTGAATGGCACTGTAACGGGTGTGGCAGCTGACAATAAAGGTCAGACGGTGAAGAGGAGGAGGGACTCTGATGGTGGTGGGGCCCCAAAGAAAGAGTCTGGTCATGGAGCAAATGGGCAGGGTCCGGCGGGCCCTACAGAGAGTACGAGACGAGTTGCGAGGAATGACGAAGCGGTTGATGTGTTGCCACAGCCTGTGGAGGATGATGGGTTCGTGGGAAGGCATTCTCATATGAAGTATGAACTAAGAGACACACCTGGGCTTGGTATGTTTTATTTTTTTGATTGATTACTATGTTTGATTTTAGTTTTTAAGAGAAGAGGAGAAAAAGGTTTATGTTTTCACTTGTCATCTGAAACGATGTTATTGAGTTCGTATGGTTTTGTGGATTTCTACTCATATTTAGGTGTATATCAGGTTGTGCAAGAGTAGAACAAGGAGTGCTACTGATTTTTATTAATATTTAAACTCGTCCATATTTGTTTGGTGTGAAGTTTGGAATTTGACTTGTCTTAAGGAATGTCGGAGAGAACAATCTTTAATTTGGAAGAAATGGTTATGCTTGTTTCATGATGTATGAATTTTTCGTTTTTGGGATTATTGTTGATAATAAGACATCGATAGATATTAATTATTCTTTCTTTCTTGGTTTAGTTGTCACCTAAAATCAGCTCTCTTTATTTATGATGATCCGATGCTGACACTTGACAATCGTGCACTTTTCTTATTGGATATGTTGGCAATTTGGATAGGTTATGTTTGTTGTTAGAATTGTTGTTTATTGGCATAAATATAAATTTTATTTTTTCAGGTTCAAAAATTGTGATTTTCATTTGTTTTATGGATATTCTTAAATTATCTTATATTTGTTGTGTAATGTTTCAGTTCCCATTGGGCTATATGGGTTCCAGCATTACCTGTCAATGTTAGGTTCATTGATTCTCATTCCACTCGTCATAGTTCCTGCAATGGGGGGCTCTTATGTGAGTAGTGAATTATTTTTCATCAAACTTTTTATGATGTTCATTTTCTTGTTGAGAATACGGCGTGAATAGTTTGATCTGATTGGACATAGTTGGTGTAGGAGGATACTTCAATAGTGGTGTCAACGGTGCTATTTGTTACAGGAGTGACCACACTTTTGCATACATCTTTTGGGTCAAGGTTGCCTTTGATACAAGGCCCGTCATTTGTTTTCCTTGCTCCAGCATTAGCAATAATAAATTCCTCAGAGTTCCAAGGACTGAGTGGAAATGTACGCCCTTTTTCTCAGTTCTATTTTGTTTAAATGCACAAATTAATTGTCTTTTTGCTTTTTTCACCTTTCTAGCGGATGAAAAAGTAAACTTGTGGTGTTGTGCTTGTTGTAATTTCTTTGCCAATACATATAATAACAGAGATACCAACTTTTGACTGATATGTGATGTTAAATTTCAAATTTATGAGTGTTTTAATTTGAAAGATATAAAACATTGCATGCTTTAATGAGGCAAACAGCCTGTTGGTGTTTTCCTTCTCATTTCATTTTGTTTGCTAGGCTTAGTTTTTACCACCTCACAACTTAATATTTAGGTCACCAGGGTGATATTGTGCATTCTACATAGAATTAGATAAACATGAATTTATAATTTGCTTAACTGAATCCCATGTTTTAAAGAATTGGTGGGTTTCCTACAAATGTTTTTCCTTCTGCTCTTGGAATAAACTCATTGAATGACTTGTAAAATTGAGAAGTGGTAAAATGCGATTGGTTGATGGCTGATCATATCAGTTTCCTAGCATGCCAATTATATATATATAACTCATTGAATGACTTGTAAAATTTTGAGAAGTGGTAAAATGCGATTGGTTTGATGGCTGATCATATCAGTTTCCTAGCATGCCAATTTAATATAATATATAGTATATATATATTAAGTACTTATTAGGTATAATATATAATTATTTTTAAAGTTTATTAAAAATTTTTGTTGCAAAAAACAAAGAGTTGGTTGTTATCCTAAAAAAGTGTTTTTCTGGGATTTCTTTCCCGAACGTTAGGAAAATTATGATCTATTATTTTTAAGTTTTATTAAAATTTGTTGCAAAAACAAAGAGTTGGTTGTTATCCTAAAAAAGTGTTTCTGGGATTTCTTCCGAAGTTAGAATTATGATTGAACACAGAACAACAGCAGGACTGGAGCCAATAAAAATGGGTTATGACCTGTACTCCTTGATCGGAGATAGAAATTTTATCAATCTGTAAATCAATTGTAATGTAACTACATGCTGAGTCTGCTGACTATGCTTATGAAATCGCTTTCAAGCAAGTTCAAGATGATTCGACTATTACTTTTGGTTCTCAATGAAAATTCTTCATATCTAGTGAGATTTCTAACAAATATTTACTTTGACAGAATTTCAAACATATTATGAAGAAGCTACAGGGGGCTATAATTATTGCTTCAGCGTTCCAAGCATTACTTGGATATAGTGGATTGATGTCATTAATTTTGAGGTATGTTTTGAACATATATACTACATAATGCTTGAAATTGGTTAACTCACTCACGTACGAAGGTTACCTTACTCTCTCATTTTTATGTTCTGTTTATGAAGTTCAAGTCTATAAACAGTTGCATAAGGTGATTCAGCAGTTGGATTGCAAATTAATAGCTCAAGTAAATTAATGTTTGCTGTTTGTTATCCATGGAGGATTTTTATCTATTGGGTACCATGAATCATAATTAAGTACATCTCATCTTCAGCATTTGTTGTCTGAGATTATCACATTTTTTTGGAGAGTCAGAGGTTATCATTGTCGTATTATTGTTGTTATATTGCAGATGAGGGGCGTCATTAATGATCACTTACATCCTGTGATCTCTACCTCTTTTCTCTGAATATGCAAAGAATGTTGAAAAAAGATTTATATTCTTTTTTCTAGTTAATCGGAAAGCTCATAATACAGATTCTATCTTTGGTCGCTAAGTTATTTCTCAGTGAGGAGATGTAATCCACTTCATGCAGTTTTTGTAGGCAGAGGATGCATTTCCATGTTGATATCATGGAATTTGGTCTTTAGCATGTCACTACTTTAGCATAATTTCACTGTAATATATAAATTAGCTTTAATAGTTGTCTTTGTCTGTCCACATGAGGAACTCAGCTATTCAGGCTTGAGGTTGCCTGGTTCATTCATGCAATTTATAACATGAACTGTTATTCCTGTTAGATAAACAAGAACACATATTAAGTAATTCCATAATCAACCAAAAGCTTAAATCTTATCATATCAATTGGTTAAAAAATTTGAAACTATTTTGATGTTCCTCCAAATTATGAAAAAACTTTTAAAAAAAAAAAAATTTAAATACTCCCTCCGTCTCAAAAAGATAGTCCATTTTCTATTTTCACACAAATTAAGAAAATAGCATTTATTATGGCTAAAGGACAATTTTAGTCCATTTTCTATTTTCACACAAATTAAGAAAATAGCATTTATTATGGCTAAAGGACAATTTTAGTCCATTTTCTATTTTCACACAAATTAAATTTTATTTGGCTAAGACAATTTTATTGCATATAACTTTCCTATTCATGCGCATCTTAATTAACACATGAGCATTATTATATTGAAATACATAAGTAAGAATTTAATAGGGTTATTTGAAAATAAGTATAAAATTTAAAAAGGGTTAGTCCATTTTCTATTTTCACACAAATTAAGAAAATAGCATTTATTATGGCTAAAGGACAATTTTAGTCCATTTTCTATTTTCACACAAATTAAGAAAATAGTATTTATTATGGCTAAAGGACAATTTTATTCATATAACTTTCCTATTATGCGCATCTTAATTAACACATGAGCAATTATTATATTGAAATAATAAGTAAGAATTAATGAGGGTTATTGAAAATAAGATAAAATTTAAAAAGGGTATAGTAGACAATTTAAGGATTAATTATAATACAAAAAAGGAAAGTGGATTATATTGTGGGACATGCCAAAAAGGATAGATGGACTATCTTTTTGGGACGGAGAGAGTAAGTTTTACAAGGTTTACTAAACCTTGCCATCTAATAAATGATTGTGCAAATATTTTTCTATATGAGCAAAAGGCAAAGCGACACTAAATCTTGTAAAACTTATTTAAAAACTTTTTTTTAAAAGTTTTTTCATAATTTGGAGGAACATCAAAATAGTTTCAAATTGTTCAAGTCCAGTAGGATTAACAATATTCATCAAAATAGTTTGGAGGAACATAAAAATAACCAAATGATATACCTGCTCGAAAAACTTATTTCAATTTTCTTTTTCAAGTTTTCTGAAGCTTATAATTCTGCTTTTCTGGATCTTGTAATCATGTGGCTTAAATTTGTTAGCTTGTTTGAATTGGATTCAAAGTTACTTAATTTGCTACGTGCTTCAGTCTGTACATTGACTTTGTAAAATTAATTTATTGCTCTTGCTGGAGAGCTGATCGCATGGTAGTTCTTTCTGTATCTTGTTGAAGAAACTGTTCTGGCTCAGATTCCAGAATATAGCTTGTTGATGCTGCTGAATAATTGCTCAAATCCTATTGTATTTTTGTCATTCTGTAATTTTGAGATGAAGCACTAATTTTATCCTTAAGATTTCCATCTTCTCCTTCCCTCATCTTTCCTCTTCTCATTTTTTAATTTCAAAAGGCTCTCAGTTTTGCAAATGCATTAGAGCAGGGAAATAATTGTGCATCTCATTGTTTATGCACCAATAACCTCTTATCTTGCAGTTGTGGATTTGATGAACTCATATATAATAGCTTATCTATTTTCCACTGTTGAACCATCATGTTGCAAATAATCTGATGTGCTGAATAGCACGCCATTTGCAGAACTATCCCAATAACTCAATTCAGTTCATCGTTTACCTTTACAGGTTGATCAATCCTGTGGTTGTTGCCCCAACTATTGCGGCCGTTGGACTCTCATTTTATAGTTATGGTTTTCCACTAGTTGGTACCTGCCTTGAGATTGGTGCAGTGCAGATATTGCTGGTTATTATTTTCTCTCTTGTAAGTTTGGTGGACTAAGCCTAAGTTTACTTTCAATTATGGGAGCTTTTCTATTTCCTTTATGATATCTTTTTATTTTAATTTGGTTACTTTTGAAATGTTATGATCCATCTTGGCTCTCCATTGAAAAAGTAAAAGTAAAATCAGTTCAGTTGTTTGCCTAAACATCTAAAATATTATTTCATCTCTTTCTGCAGTACCTCCGTAAGATATCCGTTCTAGGTCATCGTGTATTTCTCATTTATGCGGTAAGTTTTGGCAAATTTATGTTTCAACCTTTCTATTTTCTATTGTTTCTGTTTTGCCCTCCCATTAATACTTATATCTAATCTTTTTCTTTTTGTTATTGATTTTCCATTATATATTCTACAATTGCTATTTGATGTTCACAACTAAGAGCCTTAGAATTGGAGAGACAGCATACCTAAGACTTAGATGTGTTCACAATCAATATTGGAAATTCCCCTTTATTACCCACTTCCACTTTTAGGTTCAACAAAACAAAGCCAATGTAGATGGTCTATAGGACAACTCAACTCAACTTGTAGATGGAAACTAAGGTTGTGTTTCATAACACCATTGGACATTTAAAATTAAAATTGTTAGTGCTTTTAGTTTTAATTTGTTTGATAAATTTCATCTACATATCAGTTAAAAGTTTTAATGAAACTAAAATCCACTTAAAATTGTATGTAAAATTTTTAACTTGAAATTCGGACCAAATGCAATCAACCATTGGACTTTATTTAATTTAGCAATTCAAGAAATTTCAACTCTTATATTATTAAACACTTAAAACTGCAGCTCTTAAATTTTCAATTTTACATGTCGTCCCCTAGTTACACCATTAGAAATTTAGAATGCAGCATTTCTAACAGCTTAAGGTTTTGAATTGTTGGTTGCTTAAGGTTAAGGCTATGCATATGTAGAATGTAATCTTGCTGTTTCTTTTTTATTGCTAGGTTCCATTGGGTCTAGCAATCACATGGGCAGCTGCGTTTCTTCTGACTGAAGCAGGAGCCTACAGTTACAAAGGTTGTGATGCAAATATTCCAGCATCAAATATTATATCTGACCACTGCAGAAAACATGTTTCCAGGATGAAGCACTGTCGAGTGGATACTTCTCATGCATTGAAATCTTCCCCATGGTTTAGGTTTCCATATCCCTTACAATGGGGTACTCCTGTCTTCGAGTGGAAAATGGCCCTTGTTATGTGTGTGGTGTCCATTATTGCATCTGTGGACTCGGTTAGTTCCTTCTTAATGGTTATGTTAATTCTTCAAGTGACATCTACAATATATTGGCATACAAGATTTTCTTTTTAAAATTCATATTTTGCATGATCATATTTGCACCACAGGTGGGTTCTAAGATTCACCTGCACCTGATTCATTTATGTTTGCCATTTTTGTAGACTTTAAGATTCATATAAAAACTCACATTTGTTATAATATACAGCTGATTATAATGTAGAGGGACTTGAGTGTTAATTCAAACATAATTTAGGGATTCAGTTATATTTTACCCTATTTCTGAAATATGGCATTGACTCACTCAATTTTCTAGAATGCTTATGAGTTTCTAATTGACTGTATTCTTTCCAACTTATCGAAGTTCTCCAATAGTGATGTCTGGATAAGCACATAACATTCTATATATATGGTCTGATTACTAAAACAACAATCATCTTTACCATTTGACTGGAAATCATCTATATTGATTAAATAATATTTTCATACATATTAATTTTTCTAGTACTATTGCATTTGTGACGTATCAAATAAAAAAGAGTATAAGAAGAAATGATTATTCCTTTGTTTTAACCTGTTAATATGATGTCCTGGGTAAAGTTAGATGACACTTCCTGATTTTTCTTTGTTTTTGAGATTAGGTTGGCTCATATCATGCATCATCTTTGTTGGTGGCATCTAGACCTCCAACTCCAGGTGTTCTTAGTCGAGGGATTGGCCTTGAAGGACTTTCTAGTGTCTTGGCTGGTCTTTGGGGTACTGGAACTGGCTCCACAACTCTGACTGAGAATGTGCATACTATTGCTGTGACTAAAATGGGAAGCCGCAAAGCAGTGGAATTAGGTGCATGTGTTCTGATTCTTTTATCTCTTATAGGTGAGCACTAATCATATTATTATGAAGTTCACTGATCAGCGGATAAGAACTTGAAATCTTTTCCATTATTGTTCAGAGGCATACCACACATGTATGTTCTTTATCATGTAGCCATTTTTAAGTTTTGCATGCAAAGTTGAATGCTATGATGGAAGTTTCTCTTCGCATGCAATTTAGCTTATTATTTGATAAAGTGATTAAAATTAAACTTTGATTAATATGAATATTGATCGTAGGAAATCCTCCTCTTTGCACATGTAATTTGTCATAATAATTTTAGCTGATAAAATGGTTGAAGTCCAAAACTATTATAGTTTCTATTGTATGTAAGTTGAATCTACTTCATGTACTCTATGTTTTGTATACTCTCTGGCATTGCTTAATACAGTTGGCATATTATATAAGAAGAGAGAAGAGAAAAGGATCTTTGCTTCTTCTGTGACTCCTTGAGGGTTTCCATTGGCATATTAATGTAATTGCATGGTCTATTATTTGTGCTTCAAGCAAGTAGTGGTGATATGTCCTGGGACTTGGATAAATTAACATGGCTTAGTGTAGTGTAGAGTTGTGGAATTAGGATGACGAAACAAATATTGTAGATTTAGGCTGAAGCATAGTTTTTTATGCATGTGTCATACTTACAATTCTACAAAATATGTGATCTGAAATAAGACAAGCGATGTGATGCAGATGCATTTGCATTTTGATGAGAGACATCCTACTGAATTCCTTTCTTGGCATTTGAAATTGATTACTCCTTTGATATATGCTGCTTTTTTTTTTTCCATGTTTATTTTCCCTCTTGTAGTTCCTGGTTTTTCTTATCAGTTCCTGTTTCTACAACTTGGTATGCCACATCTTGTTTTAAATATAAGGATTTGTGTTAATAGAAAGAGGACATGACAACTTGGTGTTGAGACTTTATGTATTATCTTGTTACTGCGCGTTCCATATTTATGCCTTCTTATATTTCTATTATACACAGGTAAAGTTGGAGGGTTTATTGCTTCAATTCCTGAAGTAATGGTTGCTGCTCTTCTTTGCTTCATGTGGGCAATGCTTACAGCACTAGGACTGTCAAATCTACGGTATAGTGAGGCAGGAAGCTCTCGGAATATCATCATAGTAGGGTTATCTTTATTTTTTTCACTTTCTGTGCCGGCATATTTTCAGCAGTATGGCATCTCCCCAAACAGCAACTTGTCTGTTCCAAGTTATTTTCAGCCTTACATTGTTGCCTCTCATGGACCAATCCGCAGTAAATATGGAGGGGTATGTCTCTTCTTGTACACTTGTCCTCACAATGTTGTTTTAGATTTTTATCAATCTCAATATTTGTATTGGTTTGAGTAGCAAAGACCCAAAAATAACTAGTCAACCAAAGATGCATGTTGACTGGCTCAGCTGTATTTGTTACCTTGTCGAATCTTGCTTTGTCATATTGCCAGAGAGCTTCTGGAATTATAATTGTTCATAGATGCTTTTACAATTCATTTAGATGTTTATCTTAAGTATCTATCTAATCACTTTCTTTTAACTTGCATTCTCATGAAAACCTAGGTGTTTTGTATTGTTTCCGCCCAACATTTTTCTTCCCTTTTTAACTGGAAAATATGTTGTCTTTGCAGTTGAACTACTTTTTAAACACATTACTATCCTTACACATGGTAATTGCATTCCTAGTTGCTGTTATCCTGGACAACACGGTACCTGGCAGTAGGCAAGAGCGTGGGGTGTATGTATGGTCAGAACCGGAGGCAGCAAGGGAACCTGCTGTTACCAAAGACTACGAGTTACCATTCAGAGTCGGCCGAGTTTTCAGATGGGTGAAATGGGTTGGGTTATGAGAGACCAAAGAAGATACTTGGTGTGCTTGCCATCATTGCTCGTGGAGCTCCTATTGAGGGCAGAAGATTGTGCTCATTACCTTTTGATTCTAGGTGTAAGTCCCCTGAGCTCATATGGTAAATAGCAGTGAACAAACTGATTTTTCTCACACGGCTGAGTCTTCTTGGGACTACAGGTCTTATATAGATGAGTTATTTGTGTACATTTGAAGATCCGTAGGGATCTAATTGTGTTGTAATTTTAAATTATGAAGAACAATGTATCTAGTTTTGAGTCGTTGAAATTGTCCAGAGGGAGTTTCTATGCTCGAGAGTGCTGAGAATCCATCCTCATCTTGTATATCTTTTTTTCTCAATCATATTCTTAATCAGCTTCTTTTGCAATTGCAGTATTCTTCTACAATGTCTTATTTTTCTGTTAGCAATCTGTTCCTGTAAATGTTTGTTTTTGTTGCCTTGAGTTGTATTAACTTTGGACGTCAGTTCTTCTACCTGTAAATGTCTGTTATTGCTGAGCCTCTAAGCTTGACTTGCTTGGGGTATGCCAGTGGCATACTCCCTTCGCTCCCAATTGATAGGCACCCTTGCTTTTTTTTCATTTGTCTCAAATTAAAGTCCATGTACAATTTATTTCTTTAGTTAATATGTTAAATCTTTATTATATTCATATTTAATCTTACTTGTTAAAATAAATTTTTTATTTTTATCAATTACTCTGTATTTTTCAACGTCATAATCTATTGACAGTCACTTGGCAAATTAAAATGTTAGGATTTACTAAGTTTAGCCATTTTCAATACACGATAATCGACCTTGGATAATTAATTAATCTTGATTGATGGAAAAAGTTAATAATAGATTAATAAGTATATCTCATATTAAGAGTAAGGGTATAATGAAAAAATATAAATAAATTTATATTTTTAATTAAAATGATTAATTTTTCTTAATTATTGTAAAATAGAAAGTGTTAACATGACTAAGATAACTAAAATATATGATTGCTTGCAAACATATGGTTTTATTTTGTATTGTTGTTTAAGCTGTTGTTGAAAAAAAATCATTAATATGTTAATGTTAATTTGAGACGTTAAAGTTTATTCTTAAGATGGATGTTATATGTTCGGCTCCACACATAAATTCTCCCTTATTTTTATTTTGACCTATTAAACATTTCAACTTATAAATTAAATCTGTTAAAAATTTTATTTGATTTATTAAACACCTTAAATTATAAAATTAGATTGATTAAATACTTATTGGATAGTTGAAAAATATAAAAAAACATTATTCTAGTAGTATTAACCATATACCAAATTAATAGTTTATGTATAAAAGCCAAAAACCTTAAAAATTGTTATTTTCAGTGGAAGAGGTATAGGATAAAAAAGTGAAATGTAGAATGCTATAAAATTGATTTTAAAGTTTAGAGTTTTTGTCACAGTTAAAGATTTAAATTATGTATTCTGGGTAATAGTAAATTCATTGAAATTGTTATTTAACATTTCAAATTGATTTTGTCATCTAAATCTCACACCACCACCGCCTAAAGTCTTAAACTAGTTGGAGTCAAGTTTCCATAACAAATGGACTCAATATCTCATCGCCATCCTCATTGTAAGCAATCTTTTTCTGTTCTATATAACTTCCTAACTTGAAACAGGCAGATTTGGATTTTTGTTTATGATTTCAGTAGTACAAAGGAAATGGCTTTTACTAGTTATAGCTTTAGTATACAACTGAGCACTTAGAAGCAACAGAAATTAGAACCACACAAGCATATACTAATGGCTTTAACTAATTATAGCTTTGGCACCAATGACAGTTTTCGACAACAGTTTTTTAAATAGTTCTTAGTCAAAACGCTAAACGCTAACTTTTATAGTGTTCGGTAATATAGCGTTTGAATTAACTTTTAAAGATTAATGTAGCATTTTATAAAAAGTTAACTCATGTGACATTTAATTTTTAGTATTTTATGAAAGGCTATTTAAACAGTTAACAGTTAAATACTGTTAAAACAGCTAATTGCTATTAAATCAACTAAAAAATTTGCGGAAGAAACGCTGTATACTTACAAAAATAATCCGCCACATTGCATACAATTAGACATATACCCTACATCTGTCGTATATAAGTTCCTGAGGACGAGCTAGTCTCCCACCTTTCTTGCTACCTAACCCATCAACCCCCACCTTTCATTTTTGAAAAGCCATGAACCACAAACTTAAGTAGCTTGGCTTTGTTTAAGTCTAGCATGGGCAAAAACATCATTAAGAATTTTAATTTTATTAGTTGAAAATAAAGATAATTTAATTTTAATTACTTATATTAATTTTTTATTTAAATTTAAAGTCTACTAAATAAAATAAAAAATTATATTATATACTATACGAGATATATAAATATGGTAAGAGCACGGTATATTTTAATATTATTAGGTGAAAAATAAATATAATTTAATTTTAGTTGGTTATATTAATTTTCTATTTAAATCTAAATTATATTGGTCTAGCATGGGCAAAAACCATCATTAAGAATTTTAATATTTAGTTAGTTAAATAAAGATAATTTAATTTTAAATTACTTATATTATTTTTTATTTAAAATTTAAAGTCTACTAAATAAAATAAAAATTATATTATATACTTAACGAGATATATAAATATGGTAAGAGCACGTATATTTTTAATTTATTATTAGGTGAAAAATAAATATATTTTAATTTTAGTGGTTATATTAATTTTCTAATTTAAATCTAAATTATATTGGATAAAATAAAATTATATTATATATCTAAATAAGATTATATTATCAAATTATGGTAGGAAATTATTAATATCTTTAAGGATTTTAATTTTATTAGTTGAAAAGATAAAGGTAATTTAATTTTGATTGGTTACATTATAGTATTAATTATATTATATACTAAATAAGATATATTATCAAATATGGTAGGAATATAATATCTTTAAGGATTTTAATTTTATTAGTTGAAAAGATAAAGGTAATTTAATTTTGATTGGTTACATTATAGTATATAAGGTACATATTAAATATGGTAAGAATATGATATGTTTAATTATTATTTTTAATAAATCTTTAATTTGATTGATTATTATTATTTTCTACAAGTAATTTATTCTACAAAGAATAAATGTAGTTTATTATTATTTATTAAGGAATATATTATCTTATTTATTGTTTGATATAAAATAGAAAAAAATTCACAAGAAATATATATATTATCAGTTTTATTAGCAAACCATCGAAACAAATTTTTTTCTCAAAAAAAAGCAATTATAAAATTAATTATATACTCATAGGCTTTAAAAAAATATCAAATTATAAACGATTCTCTAAAATGATGATTAATATATTAATTATTATAATAATTAATACTGTTTTCTCATATTTTAGTAATATAAAAAGCAGTTTATCATAATATATTATATACGAAAAAGTTAAGTTAATTAAATTTAAATTGTTATAAAAAATTTAAATTGGTTGATAAGTAATTTGATTTTTAATATTTTATTATTATAATTAAACATGTTTTTTCTTTACAAATTATCTAATTATTAAATTTTTTATTCTATTATTTCATAAAATGTCATTGTTTCTATTTTGTAAAGATTTTTAAATTTTTAGTTATAAATTGGTCATAATATTATAATTTATAAAAAATTAAAAAAATTGTATATAAAATAAATCACAATTGCTTGCAACCAATAAAAATTAACGAGTATAAATAGCTTTTGTCAAACGTGCATCTATAATCTATAATATAGATGGTTATGAAAACGGGATTGGACTAGTTGGTTCGACTGGTTTAAGTGAGAACCGGACCATGGTCCGATCTGGTTGAATGCCTAAAACAGATGGGTAGAAAACCGGATAAGAACCGGTCAAAACCGAATAAAAACCGTGGAATCAGACCGGTCAAGACTATGGTTCGATTCGAATCAAAAAGAAAAGCCCAGATTAACTTCAAGCTCTTTGAACGCCAGTAATTTTATTTTTCTTAAATGATTCATAGATCACAAAAACTAAAAAAACATCAACGCATGGGAGTTCATAGATTTTAATATTGATTCAACCGTTCGTCTGCATTTTTGCCATCTCTTTTTTGTTTTTGGCTTACATATACCAGCAAATCTTCATTGCAGATAACATGGGATGAACCAGATTTGCTACAAAATGTAAAAAGTGTCAGCCCTTGATTCAGCGGTCTACAACATAAACTTTCTTTTTCTTCTTCCACACATCAATATTTACAAAGGAGATATAGCAGATCAAGAAATGGAATTGCAGGCCATCTGGTTTTTTTGCTAGGACTACCCGTTTGCTTTGATTGCTTTAGCTTTTTCTCTTGTTGGTGTTTTTGTTTGGATCACTGGCTAAGTTCATAGCTAGTAAATATAGTAAGGATATAATAATTTTCAAAATTTTAATTTTATTGGTCGAAAAAATAAAGATAATTTAATTTTGATTCGTTATATTGATTTTCTATTTAAATCTAAATTTCTATTAAATAAACTAAAAAATTATGTTATATACAAAATAAGATATATATTAAATATGGTAAGTATATAATATTTTTTTATAATTTTAATTTTATTGATTGAAAAAATAAAGATAATTTAATTTTGATTGGTTATAATATACTATATAAGAAATATTAAACATATAATATAACACGTTATATTAGCAAATACAACGTATTGAAAGCAAATTTTTTTTTTTTCAAAACCAGCAACCATAAAATTAATTATTAATAAACTTTAGTAAAAGGTAAAAAAGAAAAAAAAAATACTAAAATTATAAACAATGCTATAAAATAATGATTAATATATTAATTATTAATAATTATTTATCTATAATATAAATCCAAATAGTAATAAGTTAAATTAAACTAATCATCACTATGAGAAAATTTTTTATTTTTTATTTTATTATTTCATAAAATATTATTTTTGTAAATTCTTTTAAATTTTTAATAATATAAATTGATCATAATATTATAATTTATACAAAAAATTAGTAAAAATTTATATATAAAAATTAAATTATATTACCTAAATGAGTAAAAATTAACGAGCACTAGTTTGTATACATATATATACTGAGAGCCTGAGACTATTACCCTTTGAGTTAATTTATATTTTAATAAGTTGAATTTTATAGTCAAAAGATATGACATATTTTTATTTTTTAGGTAACCATAAATAAATTTTATTTGTTTATTTAAAAATAAACTCAAACTATGATCCATATCTGAAGTGACCCAAAAGGATGGATATGTCTGCATTTGTGTCAGGTGGTTCTTCTCGTGGCTACTCAATCTATGCATGTATATGACTTTATCAATATCATTTAATTACAGTGTACATTAGATTAGCAATTGTGGTATCCGGACTTTATTATCATGGATCAATTAATTTGATTCGAAATTTAGTCATAATTAAAATTATTTGCCTTTCTCTAGAAGGTGTATATAGTGAGAATTGAACACGATAGCTCTTTCCACATGTCCAACATGTGTTATCAATTGAGCCACAACCCATAAATAGTAATCTTGTATATTAATTTGTAATTGTTTATGGACAAAAATTAATTCAAAAAATCTGTAACAATTAGTATTTAAATGTCTGAGGTGTTTAATAATTAATTAATTATACTTTAGAAGTTTAGAACTAAAAGGAATAATATTTTACGCTAAATGACTACTATTTAAGAAACCCTACTTGGCAGAGACGAGAATAAACAACTCTTTTGCAAGATCATAGCTTTAGCTTCTTGGATAATCGATAGTATTTTTATTTTGAGCATTGGAGAAAGGAGGTTCGAATTTGTATTTATAGTCAAATTAATTATTATTAGACTATGTCTTTATGTGCCGGATATCTATAGCATTACTTAAAGGACACCATATATATATATATCTTAATAGCATTACTTAAAGGACACCATATATATATATATATATATATATTATATATATATAATATAACGACTGTAAATAAGTAGAGTTGAGTATATATAACACTGTAAATAAGTAGAGTTGAGTTAAATTGAGTAGGATTGATCCAACAATTCGATGAATTTGACTAAATCAACCGATTTATTTCTTTAAATTAAAGATTGATTTTCAGTTTGATTGGTAAATTTGAATTTATTTGATAATCGGTTATGATTCAGTTAAAACTGAATTTAAATATATTAACTAAATTAGTCAAAGCAAATTAAACGAATCTAACCATATTAACCAAATTAATCCAACTATATGCATACTTTTAATTACGTTCTTTTATTGATTGAATGGATTTTTCAGTTAAACTCGATTAATGGTACATTTTGCCTAAAAAATCCGACCATTAATTTGATTTTTATTTCCATTTACTTCAGCAAGATTAATATAAAAGTTAATTCAGCAATTTGATGCAATAAATATGTAATTCAATTAGATTTAATTAATTAAAAAATAAATAAAATTATGCTTTACAAAAGAGATGGCTTTTCCCTTGCAATTTGCAAAGAAAAGCGTAGTTTAACAATTGGTCAACATTGACGTTGTCGCTTACACAAAATCAAATTGTTAGACCACACCCAGTCCTCTACGTGTATGTCACTGGAGGCTCTTTCCAGTTTCTGACGACGCGTACAATATGTTTATAATTACAAAAAAAATGCACACGTGTATACGTGTATACGTGAACATGTTAAACGTGATTATTGTAATTTTTTTAGACTTTATGTTTTATTATTACTATTTTTACGAAATTGAAGCAAAAGAAAGTGGTAGTTGAGAAGCAAAATTAATCTCTAAAAATTCCTCACCTACTTCTCTCACTACATGTCGTGTAAAGTAATCCAAACCTAAAACAACTTGTGAGCACTCATCAAGGTTGAATTATAGGGAACTATTTGCAATATTTACGTAAAAATAAAAAATAAAAAATAAAAAATAAAATAAAAGAGATCAAACCCAATTGTCAATGTTATTTTTTTTTTATTGTTTAATATGTATATATTTATTTTCTTAAGTTGTTGGAAATGAGAAGCTTCTGAAGCTTATGGTCAGGTCAAATATTATCTAGATGTGCAACTTTTATGATATCAGCAAATGGGCCAAATTAAATGGATGCTAACACTTTGCTACATATATTCTTTTAATTAATAATTTGTGACATTCAAGTTTAAACATTATGTGAGAGGTACTCCACTTTGCCGATCGATTCATGATTTTATTGGTCTTTTCATTTATATAAAAAGTGAGATTCATGATTTTATTGGTCTTTTCATTTATATAAAAAGTGAGAGGTATTTAATTTAAATCCTTTCAATTACATTTATTTTCATCAATTTGGTGAACCAAAAAAAGAGTTATCCTTATTATACAATCCACAGTGTTATTTTGCTCTACAAAAATAGCTGATGAATTAAAATATATATTAATTATACATCACAGTGTTATTGTTGGCTCTACAAAAAATAGCTGATAGGAATTAAAATATATATATATATATATATATATATATATATATATATATATATATATATATATATATTATGTGAGAGACTCCACTTTTTATTGAATTTAATTAGCTTCCTTATATTTTCTTCCTCAGAAAAGCCATTTTACATTTTGTACTTTTATGTTTGATTTATTTCTAATATTATCAGAATGAAAATGAGTTATATAATAAAAATAGGTAATATATATACTAATTAAGTCGATATTTAATTACTAGATAATTTTTCAAAATTAGGCAAGAACTCTTTGAATAACATTTAGCTTTTTAACCAGTCAAAATGTTCGGAAACATAACATTTGAAGTAGTTTTAGAGATTTAGATAATATTGTATGAAAAGTTTACTCATATAACATTTGACTTTTAGTTTTTTCATGCAAAGTTATTCAAACAACTAAAAGCTAAATGTTACTAAAACAATTAACAACTATCGAAATAACTGATTTTGTCCGTTTTCAACATTAACTAATTTGATTCTTGAAAAAAATTAACTAATTTGAATTTGTAATAGGATGGATTTATTAATTATTATTTTTTATTTTGATGTATTGATATTATATTATAAATACTTCTTAAACTCAATATTGTAATAAAATATGTTATTAAATTGTGTTTGCTTTATTTTTATCTCGGAGATTCTAGATTGAATTTTACTTATTTTAAAATTTTAAATTTCATATTTATCTAAAAATTGTATCGTGTGTCAGTATTCTTCGGCTCTGCTCACTGCGTGAATTTGTTTGGCAGAATAACAAAAAAAAAAAAAAAAAAAAATATACAAAAAAAAAAAAAAAAAAAAATTACAAACAAATAATTTTTAAAAAAAAAAAAAAAAAAAAAAATTACAAACAAATAATTTTTATACTAAAAAAAATAATAATAATTTTTGCCGCGTGTGTGTGAAACTGCATGAGTTCCAAATCGATCAGAGGAAAAAAAGAGTAGGTAATATATGAAAAATTAAAAATTAAAAAAGGGACGGAAAAAGTTTTCAACTATTTACCGACCATGATAACTTTTTTTCCCTTTCATATTTGGAAAATTTTTCAATAAGATTGAATATTTTTATATACACTAGTTTTATTATATTTGTGTTGAATGTTATTTGTACTCGTTGATTTTTACATATTGCAAGTAAATATAATTTAATTTATAGATAATTTTTTATTATAAATTATAATATTAGAGACAATTTATATTATTAAAAGTTTAAAGCGTTCACTAAATAAAAAAAATAATTTACGGAAAATTAAATAATTAAATAATATATTAAAGAAATAACATATTTATAATAATAAAATATTATTATAATTTGATAACCAAATTTTCGTAATATTATAATACTTATCGATCAATTTAAATTTTGTTACAACAATTTAAATTTAATTAACCTAATTATTGTCTTTTCTTCAATCTTCAATTATAATTTATCATGAGAGTGATCCCTATACGAATATTTAAAATTTGTGCATGTGATTGACATATATTTTCGATATTTTTCACACTTTTACAGATATCAATGCGATGTCCTTAAAGAAGCTTACTCACATAACATATATCTTAAAGTGATGAACCAATTAAAATATATGGCATTTTTTTCAGTTTTTAATTTTATTTTATGTTTTTTAGATAAACGCAATTAGAATTTACTTTTACTTTTAGACTTATTTTGGAGGTATTTTTTTTAAAATAAAAAAGTGTGACAAAAATATCAAAGGGATATTTGCACTACAAGAAAATACAAGATTAGAAATACATTTCCCATTCCTAAAATTTGAAAATTCCTAAAATATATGAAGAAAGAGAAATGAAGTGAAAATTTTTTCGATGTGTCAAAAGAATTGAAAATGAAAATCCAACATATTAATTTATTATTCTAATTTTGCTGATTTCAATTGACAATTAGTTTGAAAATCGATGAAGGAATAAAATTCCTCTTAGCTTCATTGAATGCATGTTACATTGTTTAATAACTTTTTTTATAAGTAGTAAAAACGGATATAAAACACAATATAATACATAAACTCAAGATTAATAAAATTGGCTAAAGATATATATTTAATATATAATATATTCTTACTATATTTATTATATATATCTTATATAGTATATTATATAATTCCTCAATTTATTCAATAGAATTTAAATTTAAATATAAAATTAATATAACTGATCAAAATTAGATGAGCATTATTTTTCAACCAACAAAATTAAAATCCTTATTGATATTTTGTCGATCAATAAACTTGATAGAAAGTTTATAGATTATAGATAGATTGTTTGGATCACATGAATAGAAATTCACCTGACTTTCATTAATAAAAAATTTATTTCTAATATTTCTCGTGTTAGACATCTTAAATGTTAATAACCCGTTTGAAACAAATGAGTTCCACAAAATTTATAGAATTCATTTGGAAATCCAAAGTTTTGTGTTTGAAATGAAAAAAAAAAAAATACAGATTTGAATTCCATGAATTGAATTCTATGGAATTTGGTATGCATTACTCAAATTCTATTAAAATTGATGAAATTTTCAAATGAATTTCACAAAATTAAAATATTGAAATTTTAATTGACAGATTACCCTCCACTGTAAACTCAATTATTTTTACTCTTTTTTTTCCTCTTTGTTTTTTTTTTTTGTCGTGAAAAGTTCCTAACGTTTTTTTTTTTTTTAAAATTCCTACTAACGTCATTTTTTTTTTTGAAATCTGATAATAACTAACTTTATATTTTTACTTTTTTTCCTATTTATTTTTTTTTATTTTTGGAAAATTCGTACTAACATATTTTTAAAAATCTTGCAATAACTAACATTATATTTTCACTTTTCTGGTAATAACTAAATTTATATTTTTACTTTTTTTCCTTTTTATAACTTTTTTGAAATCTGGTAATAATTATTTTTTTTCTTTTTATTTTTTAAATTCCAAACTATTTAATAATGTTATTTTTTTAAAAAAAATCTTATAATAATGTTTCTATGAAACTATAAAAATTGATTATCAATAGTTATTTTCAAATGCAATTGACAATAGTAACAACCTTTCAAATTAATTACTTAAATCAACTTTTAACAATTAAAATAATTATTATGATGAATGTTAATACTTATATAATTAATTAATAAAAACAACAGGTTATTTTATTGTATATAATAAATTGGTATTTGTTATTTATATTAATTAGTTATTATATGAAGGGTATTATAAGAAGTAAAGACAAATAAATTTTCATTTAAGAATTGATTCTAAATATAATTTCATATAATGAAAGATTGTGAAGCCAGACCCAAGCGCCTAGTCCAATCCATTAAATGTATAGAATCGGAACGTTCATTTTGAATTGAGTTCATGGTGTAAGACCCTATATAATCTTATTCCTTTCTCTGAAAATGGTCGCCACTTATAGTTGAAGGGAAAAAATCTAACAAAAACTCTGATATTTACTCTAGACATTGGTACAAAACGGATAAAATGCACTAATCATCAAAATCAAATAAGATTCAGTGACTAGGTTTTTGGTTAAAACAATCAAGTGATTGGCCTAAATATTAATATTTTGTCAAATGTAAAACATTTTTTATATGAGAATGTGCGAGGTAATACTATAAGGCAAGTAAAAAAAAGCACAAAAGGAAAGCGATAATAAAGTGAAAAAAGATAATCAAATAAAAGGTAGTGTCACCTCTAGCCCTCTTTTAGGGGTTTTGGAATGACTACACATCTCCCATCAAGAAAAATAAAGTAAGTAGAGAATGTAGTAAACAAAGCAATGAATAAATAAATTATAAAAGGAATGCCACCTCTAACCCTTCCGAAATTCTAGGATGATCATACATTTTTCCAAATTAAAGGCAAAGAAAGCAACAAAGGAAACATGAAAATCAACACAAAGAAGGCATAACAAAAGTAAGGAAAGGAATATTGCCTCTAGCCACTTTCTGGAGATTCTAGGACAACCACACATCTCATGACAAACTTTTTCGCAAGTGTACGAAATCGCAATAAAGGAAAGGAATATTGCCTCTAGCCACTTTCTGGAGATTCTAGGACAACCACACATCTCATGACAAACTTTTTCGCAAGTGTACGAAATCGCAATAAGTAATAAAGAATGAGTAGAGTATCATTCCCACAAGGATTGTATATCAAGTATCAAAATTGTATTAACCTACTATTATTTAAACGACAATAAAGAAAATAATTCTACAAATAAAAGAAAAAAAAGAGAATAAAAAGAAATTAAGCAAGACAATTTGATAAAAAGAAGTCAAGGATTAAAAGCTACTATAGATTTTGATTTCACTTAATTCTATCCAATTTATTTTATTAGTTTGATAATCAACTTTAATTGTTTAAGTAGAGAAAACAACCCTAAAATCATTACAAGCTCTCCCGATGTATTGTTAGCTATTTTAACCCGGTCTAATTATCTATCTTCCAATAGCGCAATCAAACATGAATTAAATCATTAAGTTAATTAAATCATTAAGTTTTATCGGTTTTTTTTTTTTTTTTTTTTTTTTTTTTTTTTTTTTTTGGTGAAAATTCATAAACCTATGGTCTTAATTTAATGAAAAAACCCCATATGAATCAAACCATATAGGCTTCCGCATCAAGTTATTATTCTCATGAATTTAATTACATTTTTATTATCAAAAACGCATTACTCCGCTATAGTGATTAATGAAAATCAATCAATCTAATGGAGAAAAAATCTGCCCTGAAAGCATTAAGTTGCAGATAAATAAATTATACTCATGAACAAGGAAAAACAAATCTAATATTATAAAATTGGAATCGAAATTAAACCTACATCAAATCCTAAGTATAATAATTTAGCTCGACATAGTAAATAAATTAAACCAAATAAATAAATTAAACCCAAATAAACTTGAAAATATTCTCATAATCAACATGAATATTGAAAATAAAACAAGAAGAGAGTTTAGAAATAAAAACTAATTAACGATTGGCCTGAGCGGCTTCCTTGAATCTTGACACCAAATGGAATACTGAAGTCTTAAAGAGAGAGAAAATTATGTAGAAAAAAAATGGAATAAGAGATAGAATATACAATGAATGGATTAGCCCACCGATCATGGCTAGTCTCTCTTTATATAGACTTTCTGGAATATTTTCGTGTTCGTTTAGAAAAGTGAATCTCTATTGAGTAAGAATTCTTTGGAGATTAGACTTTGTATTTCTTTCCAATTAGGACTCTCCCAGCGTCTAAATAGGATGTTAGCTTTAATAAGATACGTCCCACAATATCTTCATGTGGGCGGCACTGGCTTAATATGAAATTTCGGCCCAAGTTGAACTCTGCGGTGCTGGGTAGCACGCCCTGGGGGTGCTACTTGCTAGAAGTCTTTGACAATTGATCTTCTCTTGCATTTTTGGCTAGTTTCCTATAAAAATCTTGCAAAATTCCTCAAGATCAATATAAAAATCTTGCAAAATTCCTCAAGATCAAGTGAAATATGATTTAAGGAAGCTTTATTGAAAAACATAAATAAAACTAATAAAAACTAACTAAAGTAATTAAAAATACTAAAAATCCTAATAAAAACTATATTAAAAATACTATAAAAATAACACCTATCATCTCACATCCAAGCACATAAAGTACACAACGCAAATCAGAAAGAAAAGAAAAAAAGAGGGAAGAAGGAGTTTATGAATTTGGTTCGCTACTCAAGTTTAATAATCGAGTCTACCGACTTATCCCGTTGAATAAAAATCAGAACCAAATAATTTTTTTTATTGTGAAATGAGGAGTTCTAGATTTAGAAAAAGTGTGTTTTTGTCTTTAGTCGCCATTTTGAAAGAAACAATGTCATTTGATTGAGAGGAGTGACTTTAGTCGCCAATTTGATTAAAAAGTGACTTTAGCCACCAATTTTTTTTTTAAAAAAAAAAGTAGTTTTAGTTACTACTTTGAAAAAAAATGGATTTAGTCGCGAAGTTTGAGAAAATGTGACTTCAGTTGCCAAAAGTTTGAGAAGAAAAAAGTAAAAGCATGCAAATCTCAAGAACATGCAATTTTCATCAAGGAAACATATACATTTCATCATAGAAGCAACATGCAAGTCTTAACAACATGTAACTCATTATCAATACAATATTCATGCCATAACAAAAGCTAAGGGACAGTCTTACTTTAAGGGCATACATGTTAAAAGAGGTAGAATTGCAAGCATGGAATCATGAAGCATAAAGCGTACTTTCAAAAGCTAAGGTCTAGGTTTCAATATCAAAAGCAAGGCATGTGTCTAAGTTAAAATCCTAAAATGTGTGTCTATGTATTAAGACCCAAGCATGTAATTAGATGTTCAAACCTAATCATGTAATTAGAAGTCTCCACTGGTTGTCTTGGGATAAGATGTGTGGGAAAAAGATGGCATGGGGGATGGGTTTTAAAGATCTCCATAGTTTTAATTTGGCTATGCTTGGGAAACAAGGTTGGAGGTTGCTTACCCAAAACACTACTCTTTTTTATAAGATTTTCAAAGCTAAATATTTTCCTCAGGGGAATTTTCTAGAGGCTCAACTAAGGAGAAGTCCTAGTTTTATTTGGAAGAGTATTGTGTCTACTCAAGGACTGTTAAAATGTGGGTTTAGATGGAGAGTAGGTAATGGTGAGGACATCAGGATAGCGACAGACTCTTGGTTGCCAAGAGATGAGAATTTTTTTGTGAATAATGAATTTGGGTTTATTGATGAAAATTTGAGAGTATGTGCACTTATTAAAAACGGACAAAGAGTCTTGGACATTGAGAAGCTTCTTTTGCTTTTCCACCTGAGGGACGTTGAATCAATTCTAAAAATCCTACTAAGCTTGTTTAATAGGCAGGATCATATTACTTGGCATTTTGATAAAAGGGGTATTATTCAATCAATAGTGGCTATGATGTGGCTTTGAGGGTAGTGGGCAGGGGGATTGATCATGTGGGAGGAGTGTGGTGGAAATCCTTATGGAACTTAAATGTCCCCCCAAAAGTTAAAGACTTTATGTGGAGATCTTTGAGGGGTATTCTTCCTTCTAAAGAAACCCCTGGTGGAAATCCTTATGGAACTTAAATGTCCCCCCAAAAGTTAAAGACTTTATGTGGAGATCTTTGAGGGGTATTCTTCCTTCTAAAGAAAGGCTGAGTAGGAGGGGAGTTAATATTGATATGAGATGCTCTTTTTGTGGAGATGAAGAAGATATTGACCATGCCCTTGTGACGTGTCAGCAAGCCAAAGGAGTTTGGAGGGTGGCGGGCTTCCAAGAGTTCTTAACTAATCATAATTTTGTTGATACTTTTATGCAGGTACTGGAAAGAACAAACAAAGAAAAATGGGGTGTTTTTTCTATTCTTGCTTGGTCTATTTGGTCAGCAAGAAATCAAGGCATATGGAAACAAAATTTTATTCCTCCTAACGTGACCCACTCAAAGGCATGCAAGTTTTATGATGATTGGTTAATAGCAAAATCACAAGTGGACCAACTGAATGGCCCTTGGTCACCTCCTAGTGCTCAAAACATCACTACAGGTATTAACTCTTCATGGCATGTGCATGTGGATGGGGCCATTTTCCAAGACGTGGGACTTGCTGGTTATGGGTTTGTTTTTGAAGATGAGATGGTCATTTCCTTCAAGTAGTTTCAGGATACTATGATGGCGGCGGTGATCCTTCCATTATTGAAGCTGTTGCTCTTCGTGCTTGTCTAGTCCATATCCGTGACTTTTGGGATGGTTATGGATTTATTTACCTGGATTCTCTTTTAGTTTTTCATGCTTTAAAGTCTAAAGTATTAGATTTATCTTATTTCGGTATTGTTATGTTCGATTGTAAGTTCATTCTAGATACTAGACCTGATATTAAGATCATTTGGTTACGTAGGCAAGCGAATATTAACGCTCATACTCTTATTTGGTTACGTAGGCAAGCGAATATTAACGCTCATACTCTTGCTAGAGCGTCTTATCGTTTTGCTCGTACACAGATTTGGGACCGAGTCCCTTATTGTCTTCGGAATTTTTTCCTTGAGTGAATGAAGATTTTTTACTCTTTCAAAAAAAAAAAAAAATGATATTTGGCTTTTAATTAAAAGCTAACTTAAATATGGTTTTAACTAATTAAATCTAATCATGGCATAATTTAATTAAGTGCTAACCTAATTGGGTGGGCTCATGATGTTTATCAAGATATCTTTATTTTGCTCAATGATAAATGATATGAAAAATCCAAAATATATCTTACAATCTTTTCTCTCGATATTGCTACTTCATGAGCATATTCGAGGTATATGTATTTTTGACAATTCTAGATCGAGAGCTAAATATAGGTTTTGAACATAATAACAACAAATTTCTTAATCATATTTAATAAATAAATCAATCAATTCTCAAAATATGCAGCACATAAATAATATACGCCAACATAATGATAATTGTAATAATAAAGCAATAACCTTAATATTGCAAAATTAAAATAACTTACAGTTTTACGAGCCTTGCAATGATAAAGACATCCATATTCATTGATGAGCCTTGAGTAATTGTACCTTTCTTTCAAACTATTCCAAAAAACAAGTGAATATTAATTATCAAATATTCAATTAAGGAAAATTATTACCTTTGTATTATTTTGATTTAATTCTTGATTTCCAAGATTCACAACAACCAAATATATTTCAAGATCTAATGTCAATGACAGACGAGTTTTGCCCATAATATTAAGAGTCATTACTTTCAAATTTTATAAAATTTGACAGAATAAAAGGTATTATATAAAAAGAATGAAATAATTATATTAGATATAAGATGATAATAAAGAATTTAAAAGGTTCAATTATAATAAAAGCTTCTTTGAGGATAGATGCTCATAATATAAAGATAAAAACCAAGTAATATGACGTGTAACATCATGGCTATCTCTACAGCCTGTGAAACCCGATAATCACTTTTTTTTTTTTTAACTTAAAAAAAAAAAAAAAAAAAAAACTGATTTGCTTCATCTATTCAAGATGGATATTAATAAGTAATTGACTAATTTAATATCATATGTATATAATTGTTAAATACCATAATAAATTATTTGTAGCAGTCCAAAGGTAAAAAATAATAATAGATTAATGGTACTTAATTAAAAAAAAAAAAGTAATCCATGGCTTAAATTTATGTATTCAAGAATCAAAACAAGTGCTGGGTACAAAGTCACAATAGATTTTTTTTTTTTTTTTTTGATTTTTTTTTTATTTTTTTTTTTTTTTTTTAATATCACGCTTTATGAAGAGTGAAAATCTAGAGATTCAGAAATATATATATTTATTATAAAAATTAACTGTATATCATATTGATTTAATATTATAATTATATACTATCATCAATTAAATATAAAAATCCAATATCTAGCAAATGTTTATAATTTAGATCTAAAAATATATTTACCGAAAAAAATTATGTAGAAATACCTGTCGATCGTGAACAAACTTGAATACACAAATCTCACAAGTCATCCATTCTTTAAGTGATCTGATCAAAAGAGCCACAGAATAAAATTAGAGCGGTAGAGTGAAATCATACTGATAGCGTGTTATAAAATAATAAATGGGTGATAAAATAACGTAAAACTAGAGAGAGAAATAAAGGAAAAATAGAGAGAACAATCAGAGAATACAGAGCGTTTATTATTGATGAGAAGCCGCATTATGTATAATTAAGTGGAACCCTAATAGAATCCTACACAAATTAAGAAGATAGAGTTCACAATAATTAAAAAAACAGACTTCTAGTTCATATAGGACATTATATATATATATATATACATTATATATATATATATATAACGGATGTCGAGAGTTATAGAGGGTAAAACGCAGCATCCATGCAAAAACTGAACTTATTAAAATTTGCTATTAATATTCAAATATTTCAAGTTAAACAATAAATGCATAAGTTTTTAAATCAAGTTGTAATAAGAGAAAATACTTTAATTTGGATTTGTGATGATAAATCACTAACAAAGAAGGATCAAATTTTTTCCTTAATGAGAAAATGCTACATGATGTTGTGGCGGGGCCCACTCAAGTGGGACCCACACGTTTGAAAGGAAAACGTGTTCTTTGAATTGCAGGCAATTCTTTTGACAAAACGGAGAGCCGTGAATGAGTTATACATGGATCTCTCGTAACCTGCCTATAAATAGAGGCAGATGCATCTCAACAAAACACAGCAGAAGAAGAAGAAAAAAAATGTAGAGAGAGAGTTATCTAGTTTTAGGAAGAATTTCCTAAAACTAGGGGAGAGAAAAATAGTGAGGAAAGAGGAAATTTTTTTGGGGTGTTTTGGAAAACACTTTGTGTGCCACTATTTTTGTATCACTCTCTTTGTGTACCTACTATGTTTTAATAGTGAAAGAATTATTCAGAGTTTGTCCCGTGGATGTAGCCCTAAACAGTTGGGGGTGAACTATGTAAATTTCTGTGTGTCCCATTTCTATTATTCTGCTGTGTTAATTTTCTCTTAATTGGTTGAAAAGGCCCAATGAGTGGTATCAGAGCTGATGCCTAACAAGTGGTATCAGAGCCGAAGGTTTCGGCAGGCAGGTCCAAGCCGTCAGAATAGCCCTACTGGATCTGTGGAATATATTTTGAAAATAAATATATCACAGACGAAGAAAATTCGACGAGTTCCATTGGGTGCTGTCCGCTCGGAAAGACGTTGCAGAATCGACTTAGTGATGGAATAGTAAAATAGTAACTCAAAGTTGAGATGATGACAGTACTATTGGCTGGCTTTAACTGTTGCCTGAGTCCCCGTGGCAAGTAAGCCCAGCACTATTCATGCATAACTATTCATGCATAGTACTATTCACGTGTACAGTTACTATTCATGCATACAGTTATTATTCGAGTATACTGTTACTATTCATGGTCACTATTCACGTATACAGTTTATGTTGGTGATGATTTTCTGCGCAAGTCAAAATGGACAAGCAAAATGATCAGTCTAAATGACGGGAATTACCATATATGAAGAAATGAGAGATCTCCTTATGGTAATCAAAATGCGTTTGCCCATGTTTAGTTCAACTAAACCGGAAGAGAAGATTGATGAGGAATGGGCTTTGGAGCATGCGTCCAAATCTCGATTGGCGGATTTGATGATGAAGGTTTCTGTAGCACCTTCAGAAATGGTCAGTGGAAGCTCACAAAAGGTTCATTTATGGTAGCTAAAGACCGAAAGCTGTACATGATGCACTCTCCCAAGACACTTTGAGTGTAGTGGAGAATGACAGTACAATTGAATTCTGGCATAAACGACTACGCCACATGAGTAAGAAAACTCTGGCAAGAAAGAATGTACTACCTGGATTGGATGAAGTTCACCTAGACAAGTGTCCTGATTGTAGTTCACCTAGACAAGTGTCCTGATTGTATGGAGGGAAAGCAAAACAGAGTAGCGTTCAAGATTACCCTCCTTCTAGAATGAAGAATGTATTAGATTTGATTCATTCAGATTTGTGTGGACCATTGACGATGTCATACGGTGGAAATCGATATTTTGTGACATTTATCCGATGACCATTCTAGGAAGACCAGGGTATACACATTGAAGTCTTCTAAACCTGGTTGAGAGATAGACAGGCAAGAAGCTGAAGTGTATCATGACAGATGATGGTGGAGAATACACTGGGACATTTGATGCTTTCTGCAAAGAGCATGGCATTCGACATCAAACGACACCTCCCAAGACGTCGCAACTGAACAATTTGGCTGAGAGGATGAACAGAACTTTGATGGAGAGAGTCAGATGTGTACTCTCACATGCAAAGTTATCTAAGAGATTTTGGGGTGAAGCGTTACTCACAGCAGTTCACAGCAGTTCGCCGTTTCACTCTGTTCCCTCTACAGTATCATACTCCACGAGAGGAGTTATTTGGGTTAGGAAAGGATGTTTTCCTATGATCATTGCGAGAATGTTTGGTTTTGCATAAGACTCCGTACATGTCCCGAAGGGCACTGAATGGAGTCGAACTTTGATGTCGAAAGACTAGACAGTTGCATGTATTTCATTAAGCTATGGCCAAGAACTAAACTGTGGCTATAGGTCTTATGACCCAATCCCAGAAGACGATTATAAAGAAATCGGTGAGTGTTGTTATTTGTTTTGAAGATTCAAAACTATTGAAGATATTGAAGCCAGAGTGCCAATAGATCTGATGGAAGATCAACAGGATCATAATAGTAAAGTCCCTCCAAGTACGAACGCAGAAAATTGGAAATGAAGAAAATGTTCCAACAAGAACACGTGCCAGGAGTTTAGAAATCCAGAAGTTTCCTAATGAGAATGAAACCAGATGGAAGATTATGGGTTTCCCATGTTCAAACACCAGCACCGGAAGGTTCTCAAACATTAAGAAGGATCTAGTAGAATCTGGACAAACCATCTACTAGATATCCAGTCAATGGAGTAGGTTGTACTAACGACTGAAACGGTGGGAAACCTGAAAACTTGTGAAGGAATCTATGGAAAATGAACACAGAGGAAACTGGATTGAAAAAAGCCATGCAAGATTGAAATGAAGGTCCCTTGCATGAGGATGAAACATTTGAGCTATTGAAGTTGCCTAAAGGCAAGAAAGCTTTGAAGAACAAGTGGGTGTTCAGGATCAAGCAGGAAGAACACAGCTCCCAACCACGATTAAAAGCTAGACTGGTTGTGAAAGGATTCAATCAAAGAAAAGGTATTGATTTTGATCTTTTCACTAGTTGTGAAATGGCATCCATTCGGATAGTGCTCGGAACGGCCGCCAATTTTGATCTGGAAATCGAGCAAATGGATGGAAAGACTACCTTCCTAAATGGAGATTTGGAAGAAGAAATATACATGGAGCATATACATTGGAGCAGCTAGAGGGTTTTGTAAGAAAAAGAGGATTATGTTTGCAAACTAAAAAAGAAGAGCCTGTACGGCTTGAAGGCAAAGCACTGAGACCAGGTGGTACAAGAAGTTTGGAGTCTGTTGTGGGGGAAAGGCAATGGCTACAGAAAGACTTACTTTAGATCATGTGTTTCTATTCTCTGATGATGGCTACATTCTCTGATGATGGCTACATTGTTTTTGCTCTATGTGGTTGATATGTTGATTGTTGGTCAGAATTCTAGCTTGAAGAAATAGCTAAGTAAGTCTTTTGCTTTGAAATACTTGGGATCAGCAAAGCAAATTCTTAGCATGAAGATCGAAGAGCCAAGAAATTATGGCTGTTATAGGAGTACATTGAGAAAGTACTTTAAATGTTTAGAATGAAAAATGCTAAAGCGGTTAGTTGTCCTCTTACTAATCACTTTAAATTGAGTTCTAAACAGTGTCCTTCGACGGATAGAGAGAAGGAAGCAATGGAAAAGATTCCCTATGCTTCAGCAGTTGGCTTGATGTATGCCATGGTTTGTACACGGCCAGATATTGTTCACTCAGTTGGAGTAGTGAGTAAGTTTCTTTCAAATACTGGAAAGGAACATTGGACTGCAGTGAAATGGATTTTCAAGATATCCAATCACATTTGCAGGGGGAGCCGTGTTGTGGCAATCAAGATTTCTGAAGCGTGAAAGGAGTTTCTGTGGATGAAGAAATTCTTGAATGAACGGATGAAGAAATTCTTGAATGAACTTGGAATTCATCAAGAACGATATCAGATATTTTGTGACAGTGAAAGCACAATTCACCTTGGAAAGAATTCCTCCTTCCATTGAAGATCAAAACACATTGATGTTAGATCAGGGATGTACTGGAGATGAAGCTGTTACAGCTTGAGAAGATCCATACAGAAGAAAATTGATCAGTTATGTTGACGAAGATTCTTTCAAAGGAGAAGTTTGAATACTGTCGGTATTACTGTCGGTTAGCTGGCAGGAATGATCGATGGGCTTACAGGAATGATGATGGCTAACGTCCCCACTTGAGTGTGCAGGGGGAGATTTGTTGTGGCGGTGCCCACTCAAGTGGGACCCACACAGTTTGAAAAGGAAAAAAAAAGAAGGAAAACGTGTTCTTTGAATTGCAGGCAATTCTTTTGACAAAACGGAGAGCTGTGAATGAGTTATACACGGCTCTCTCGTAACCTGCCTATAAATAGAGACAAATGCATCTCAACAAAACACACAGTAGAAGAAGAAGAAAAAAAAAATGTAAAGAGAGAGTTATCTAGTTTTAGGAAGGATTTCCTAAAACCAGGGGAGAGAAAAATAGTGAGAAAATTATTTTGGGGTGTTTTGGAAAACACTTTGTGTGCCACTATTTTTGTATTACTCTCTTTGTGTACCTACTATTTTTTAATAGTGGAAGAATTAGGATAGAATTATTTCCGGAGTTTGTCCCGTGGGACGTAGCCCTAAAACAGTTGAAGGGTGAACCCGTAAAAAGCCCTAAACAGTTGAGGGTGAACCACGTAAATTTCTATGTGTCTCATTTCTATTATTCCGCTGCGTTAATTTTCTCTTAATTGGTTGAAAAGGCCCAATGAGTGGTATCAAATCTGATGCCCAAAAACTGGTATCAAAGCTGATGCCTAACACATGAAATCCTCCATGAACATTTCACATGATTGACTAATGAGATTAGAATGATAAATGAAGTTGGAACTTTCAATGTTTATATAAACATGATATATCCATCGTTTGCAATATGAATACAATCTCAATATTTAATTTTTAAATAATCAATTAAAATTGTATTAAGAATTAATTTTGAAAGATTTAATTTTTTCATCATAACATGTAGAAATTTATTAGAAAGAAAGATAAATACTTATCTTTTAAAATTACGATCAATGATTAGAAATAAATTTGTACCTTCCTCAATTAGGATAACCACTTTATTTGGTGATTTCAATAAAATAAAAATTATTATTTATTCTTCTCCTAAGTATTGCATTTAAATCAACTAAGTTTATAGTTTTAGTTTAACATTCTTTCTCTCTCAATAGCATGAAAACATTAGATTTTTAAATAGTTCGATTTGACATTACACTTAGAAATAGTTTGTTTTTTAAGAAGAAATCAAACTAAAAATTTCATTAAGAGTAATACAAACTGTAAATAGATATGGAATACAAATCAATATTTTTAAATAGTTCGATTTGACATTACACTTAGAAATAGTTTGTTTTTTAAGAAGAAATCAAACTAAAAATTTCATTAAGAGTAATACAAACTGTAAATAGATATGGAATACAAATCAATATACACTGATACAATCAGATATGGAATACAATAATAACTGACTTCTTCTCTTTTATTACTATGGCCGTCACATACTAATAAACACTTATACAAAGACATAAAAAAACAATCCTTATTTTGAAAATACTTACTAATCGAGTTGATACATTTTTAAATAGTTCGATTTGACATTACACTTAGAAATAGTTTGTTTTTTAAGAAGAAATCAAACTAAAAATTTCATTAAGAGTAATACAAACTGTAAATAGATATGGAATACAAATCAATATGTTTCTATATTTTTATATAGGAAGTCTAATAATAAAACACTTATACAAAGAATAAAAAAAAAACAATCTTATTTGAAATATTTAATCGAGTTGATACAGTATAATATTTGTGTCATAGGCGATCGTTTGCTCCACTTAGTGGCTATTCATAACCACTGTTCGATTCCCTATGTCTTTCTACATAAATCCGATCTAATTACTTTCAAAGTTCTTCCTTCCATTAGAAAGGAGATCAACACTTCTTTTTGCATAACTATCTAAATAACAAAATACGTTAGACAAAATTAGCATAATGGTGACAATAATAACTCAGAACTAAATATGAGAACACAATCCTAAGATATTGGCAAGTCTTACTACAATTTGTTGACAGGATTGGATGATCTGAGGACAATATCTAGATATACAGATCTGACAATATATTAGCAAGTCTTACTAGAATTTGGGTGATAATATACATATATGAGAATTATATGCAAAAAATAAATAAAAAGGGAAAGGGGTGACCACCGGTGAGGCTCATCGATGGCCGCATGTGGAAAAAGAAAAGAGAGCTTTTAAATTTTTAATTGTTTATTAATTTTAAGTTGTTTGATACTCTTTCCATTCCATATTAAGTGTACATTTACCAAATAATTCTTTTTTTTTTCCAATTTAAGTATTTTTCAATGAAATCAAAATAACATTATACAATTATTTCTAAATATGTCCTTGTTGTCATGAGTCATTGTAATTAATTTTTTAGCTTTTTTCAAAAGAATATTTTAAACTATCAACCATATTAATGATGTCATATGATTTACTTAATACTGGTGAAATTTTCTAAGTGATTTCATATAATTTCTTTAATCTTAGTAAAATTCTCTAAAAAAACACTTAATATGAAATGCCAAATTCAAACAGAATGAGATTACTGCAATTGGTAAAAATTTGAATCCTTCTTCCTCATCAACCGCAGTTCAATTTAATACTAAATAGTAAATAACATTTCTAAATAATATGGATTGGAATTAGCCAATCAAATAAAAAAAACATATAAATATAACAATAAATTAAATAATACATATGGTTGTGTGAGAGAGAAGAGAGGGGGTGCGGGGGTAGGTGTGAGATTGACCGAACCACCTTCCTCCAAAGACTTGTCCACTCCCTTCATATAAAACCCCCTTAACTCCCACCTTTCTTTCCTCAGCTTGTCGTTCCCTTCTATAGAGAACACCAAGCTGAAATCCATCTCTTTCTTTCCCTTCAACATATTTCCTTTTTTTTTCTTCTTTCTTTTAATAGATTAAATCAGAAAAAGAAAAAAAAAATTAAGGATGCAGGCGATTTCACCTCCCTCCCCTCTCAAGTCATTAATACCGACTCGCCGCCGACTCGCCCAAGTTAATCCCAACAAACTCGTCGTCCATTCCATCTATAGGCCGGACTCGGTTAACTTCCCCAACGGCGTCGGTGCAAGCCGATCTGACTGGCAGAGTTCTTGCGCTATTTTAGCCAGTAAAGTCGTTGCTCAAGAGCAACCAACTGATAAATCCGGAGGAGATAACGCCGGTGGAGCAGACCATGTCGCTGCCGTCAACGGCCATAAGACTTCTATCGACTTAAATCTAGTCCCTCTCAACAAAGGAAAAGCTGATGGCGATTCAAATAATAAGCCGATGAAGCCTTTAACGATTACTGATCTCTCACCGGCTCCTATGCATGGTTCTCAGCTCCGCGTGGCTTATCAGGGAGTTCCTGGCGCGTACTCAGAAGCTGCTGCTGGCAAAGCTTATCCTAACTGTGAAGCCATCCCTTGCGACCAATTCGAGGTGGCTTTTCAGGCGGTGGAGTTATGGATTGCAGATCGAGCAGTTTTACCAGTTGAGAATTCTCTAGGCGGATCTATTCATAGAAACTACGATTTGCTTCTTCGTCACCGCCTCCACATCGTCGGTGAAGTTCAATTACCAGTCCACCACTGTCTTCTTGCCCTTCCCGGCGTTCGAAAGGAGTACATTACTCGAGTAATCTCTCATCCTCAAGCACTCGCACAATGCGAGCACACGCTCACCAAACTCGGACTCCACGCGGCGCGAGAGGCAGTAGACGACACAGCTGGCGCAGCTGAGTATATAGCCGCTAACAACCTCCGTGACACAGCGGCCATAGCTAGCGCACGCGCGGCGGAACTGTATGGACTACAGATACTGGCAGACGGAATCCAGGACGACTCAAGCAACGTTACACGGTTTGTTATGTTGGCGCGTGAGCCAATAATCCCGCGCACGGATCGGCCATTCAAGACGAGTATCGTGTTTGCACACGATAAGGGAACAAGCGTGCTTTTCAAGGTGCTATCGGCGTTTGCTTTCCGTAACATTAGCTTAACGAAGATCGAGTCACGGCCGCACCGGAACCGCCCGATTAGGTTGGTGGATGACGCAAATGTGGGAACGGCGAAGCATTTCGAGTACATGTTTTACGTTGATTTCGAGGCGTCCATGGCGGAAGTTAGGGCGCAGAACGCTTTAGCGGAGGTGCAGGAGTTCACATCTTTCTTGAGGGTGTTGGGTAGCTATCCAATGGACATGACCCCATGGTGTCCATCAAGGGGAGATTAGCAAACCCACCAATAAAAAACAAAATTCCAAAAAGAAAACAAAACCCCCGGAAGTGTTGTTATTTGCACAAAGAAAGGGCAATTTATTTTAATTTTTAATCTCTTTTATTTTTGGAATTTTTTTTTTAAATTTTTAGTGGGAATTTTGAATTCAACAATGAATGAATATGTTGGGGTAAATATTTTAATTAAAAATGGTTCTGGGTGTTACGTGTAAACATGTGAATACCTTTGGGCAATCAATTCCTTGTATGTTGTTATTATTAATTATTATAGAATTTGGGGGACCCTTGAAAGGAAAGGGACAGAAGAAAAAACAATATATATATATATATATATATCAACAAAACTTTAGCCATATATTTCATTTTTTCTGTTTACTTGTCAAATTGTTTTGTGACAGAAAAATGTCTAAATGAACTAAATTTTTATTATGTTTTTTCTATTTTCTATTTTTGATTTTTCCCCCCATTTCTACTAACTTGTGTGGTTTGATGCTAGCCTAACTCCTATTCAATATTTTTAGGTGTTCTTTCATAATTTTTCTACTTTTAGATTATGTCATTTCACCTGTAATTTTGCTGATAATATTATTATTATTAGCATAATGTTTATTTCAATAGTTTATTGTATGCATTTTTACATGATTAATTGAAAGCTTCATGGATGGAAATATTATATTTAAATATTTGAAGTTTAGCTTCCATTTTTAAATAGATATATGCGTATAGAAAATTGCTTGTAATGTGGTTAACATTACAAGCAAAAGAAAGGTTTGTCAAGAGCATAACCCAAAACGATTCATTTTTCGATTACCAGATTCACCTATGTTATTCTTAAACTCTATGTCAGAAAACTTTGGAAGGTAAAAGGATTTGTTAAAGTTAGATTAGACTCTCATTTTTTAATGCAGACATGGTTATACTTTAAAAATTAATTTTTCCTAATCTAATTTCAAACCTTTTTTGAGAAATATATATATAGGCACCCACTTGTTAGTTTTGTTTGACTTGCACTTGTAGAATCTGTTCACACCGTTCTTGTTGTAGGTATTATGACCATTAGGTGACATACAATGCTAACACTTTGAGAGCTGCAAGGACATGCCTACCAAAATTTATTAGATTTGTGGTGGAAAAGCAGAGGGCTAGGTAGTTGTCATACCCTTTAACGGGTAATCTAATGGTCCGTATTTTATTTTGCATTATTATTATTATTATTATTATTATTAAATTACAAAAAGAAAGCATATCTGAAAGTTTCCTACCTCCCATTAGTAATTTAAAAGTGCAAAGTAGAATACATATGTAATATTAACCAACGCGTTGATTTGAGTGAAAACCGAAAAAGAATCAAAATTTTTAAACAAGAGGTCGCATTGTTCGATCGATGTAAATGGAGAAAAAATCCTTAAGAGCACTTCTTTCTTATGGACCTGTTGCAGCAAAGAGAATATCACCTGTATGAAAAAATTACTTACATGAATTCTTCAAACTTGTTTTTCTTTGAAAGGCAACATTTGCTAATTTGTTTGCACTTATTTATGAGACATATCTACTTCTCACTTGTCATTAAATACTTTTTGGAACAAAATATGTCACCCGTTTCCTGTTGTTCAATAACTTTTTAATGCTATTTTTATTTTTTAAAATATAAGGGTAGGTTGATATCATAAGGTATTTTTATAAAAAATGAAATCATTTGAAAGTCATATTGAAAATGAAAACCATATGTGTCTGTATAAATCCATATTTTGAACTTGAAAGTTAGATATTTTCAGTAGGAATTATCTAAACTAATCAGGAAAATATACTTGGAGGAGTAAATTTGAATATGGGTTGCAAGTAACTTTCAAACCAAGAAGGGATGTTTTTGAGTTAAAATTGTATTTGTATAAGATTGTTAGTTGCTCTTATTTCTATTCTATTTTCATAAGCATAGTTGGGACATAAAGTTGGATATTGATACCTCAGGAGTTGGTGAGATTTACAAATGTTGACTTACAATTATTAATTAAGTGAATGGAATAGCCATTTGATTCATTGATTGATCACATGTCTCCTAAGTTGTTTCTTTTTTTTTTTCTTTTCTTTTCTTTTCTTTTCTTTTTTGGAAAGTCTCTCCTATATTATATAATGGATTAATTTAATACATAATTTTACCCATAAATTTCATTAATATAATTTTGTGATACCTTCAATTTTTACTTTGACCCATCTAATATTTGAACTTATAAAATTATACTTATTAAACATTTAAAATTTTTTACTGAATATTTTAACTTCTAAAATTAGAGCAATCAAACATTTATTAAATAGTTAAAAATTGTGAAAATTATTATTTTAAAAGTTATGTTAACTGCATATCAAATCGATAGTTTATGTACAAAAGTAAAAGTCCTAAAAATTATTAATAATGTTTGTATGAAAAAATATACAATATTATCAAAATTTATAAATTCAACTACATATTAAGTTATCTGCAAAGTTCAGAGTGACACGAAACTAAAGTTACAAAGTTGAACGTGTAATTTATAAATTGAGCAATATATAACTAAATTAAATTATTAAGCTTCAGTGTATAAGTAGAATAATGAGTAATTATAGCTTGGAAACAATATAATATAATTGGTGGCCTTTCTCTATTAATCATTTTCTTGAATTTAGATGACAATATTAACCACTATATATATATATTTTGCTTGGTCATTTATTTAAAGGTATAATGTATTTAACACCTCTTTAGTAGATGAGATAGTGAAATTACCTTCATTGCATATAATAGATAATGTGATTTGTCAAGAAAAAAGCATGAAAAGAAAAGGGAAGTAATGACAAAGACTTTTCTTAAAGGAAAATATATCTAATTTTATGAGTAGTTATTTTTCATTTATTTTTCTAATTATCTTGAGTCATTGCTGGAGACCATTTCTTTTTAATTCAAAATTTTAAAAATAAAATGGTAAGAAAGGAAACTTGTTTGAATGATCCATTAAAGAAATTAATGAATCAACATTGGTTGGGATTGGGACTAAAAATGACACAAATCACTAGTACGCTACTCGAGATTCGGCTTGATAAAAATTCGCTCAAATTCGTTCAATAAGTTTATTGAACTCGTTTAATAAACAAGTCGAGATTGAGCTCAGCACATTAGCTCACGAGCCAGCTTTATCGAATCGAGTCAAGCTCACGAGCTAGCTCAATAAAATAAAATCAATTAAATCTATATTAAAACAATGATATTTCGGTTTGATAGATTTCGAGCTCGAGCTCGAGCTCGGCTCGTTTATGGTTATCAAGTCGAGCCTCAGAGCTTATCTATTTTTTAGATAAACGGAGCTCAAGCTCATATTTTCGAGATCGAGTATATTCTTATCTAGTCAAGCTTGAGCTCACCAAAACTCGGTTCGGCTCAGCTTATTTACAGCCCTAGTTGAAATGGTGTGGTTGGAACTCCTTCTCAATTAAATACAAGCCTCGGGTTCGAATTTCGAATATGAAAATTGCCACACTAAAAGAATTGTTCATTATACGGACCCTATAATACTCGAATTGTACGTTGTATAACACAATAGATTTTGAAATGCCGATGATTATAGACCGAAAAAAGAAAATTAATGAATATATGCATGCGTGCAACTTGTTTGATAGCTTACTTATTAGCTCAGCTCACCAAACTATGACAAGCTCTAAGTTAAAGCCTAAATTGTTAGCAAGTCAAGCTGAAAATGTATAATTTCAATTTCCTCTTTGTTCTTTCTTACTTCTACGTTTTACCCAAACCAACTAAATACCATAAGGTTGAAATTCACCATTCATACGTTCATTTCGTTATACATAAATAGATTCCCAAGAGCTCACGCCACTTCTTTTTTTCATTATTTTTTATTTTAGCAAAACATGATTATTATGATAATTATATATTTTTTTAAGATTTATAAGAAGAATACTAGCTACAAGCTTATTTTAATTTATAAATATAAGATTTATAAAATTTTATCTTATAAAATGATGAAAAATTACAAAATGGTGTCGTTTTACCCTAATAATTTTTTTTTTTTTTTTGAGAAAATACCTAATAGATTTTGATTCAGCCTTTATTATGTAGAGTTTTAACTACGTACTTTTATTCTAATTATAGCTACTTAACATTATAATAATAATATAACTATAACTTTTATAATTATAATTAGTATATATTAACTAAACATAGTATTATAATACCTAACATGTATAATAGTATTATAATTGAATCTTGTACTATACCTAACAATATTATAATTAATAAGAGTAATAATATTATAATTATAGTTTTCTAATTACAAATAGTATTATAAGCAATATGTAGATTTGTTTTCCAAAAACTATTCAATTATAAATACTTTATAAATAGAATATTCTAATCAATATAATATGTATTATAAGCAAAGTTATTGTGTTATAATTAATGTTATAGTTTCAATAAGATCATAATATCTAATGGGTAAAATGCCCTATAGTTTTATAAACTAATGTTAGAAAATTTTTAATTAAATTTAATGTAAATAATTGTTTTATACATCAAATTAATAAGTGAGTCATATTTTTTAAAATTTATTAATTCAAATGATTTTTTTTTTTCCATTTTTAGCTATCATACTATCCTAATATATAAACTTAAGAGCAAATAAATTTGATCTCCAAATATTTAGTAGTTCATATTTGAATTATAAGTAAAAGGAACATTTTCTTGTCCAAACATTATACGTGTTTGATCAATTTATTTCCATTTTGAATTGTTAGCTACAACAAGCAACTTAGAACTATTGGTTTCATAAAAAAAAATTTAGAACTATTAATCATTGTAAATATCAAAGGAATTCCCAATGAAAATTGAAAAGCAAGCATATCCTAATAGTAAAATATGGATATTTCATATATATCTATTTAAACCCAATTGAACAACATAAATAATAAAAAAAGTGATAAGACAAGTAACAATTGCCTAAAAATTCAAAATTCTTTACTTTTTTTCCACTTCATAGTATAAAAATAGAAAATAAAAGAGAGAAAAAAGATATTTAAATGATATTTATTTTTCATAAAAATAATACAAAATATTGAAGAATGAAATAATTATAGAATATAATGCAGAAAAAGAAAGAGAAAGAAGAGATGATGACAACAATAATAATGGTGATTAAGAGATAATTAAATATAAATTAGTAGATAATAATATTGAAGAAGAACAAAGGGATGAAGCACAAAGTTAGGAGAAAAGAGGGTTTGGTGTGCATGAGTGTATGAGTGAGTTGTAGTAGGTGAAGATGATATTTAGTGGTTGATAGATCGAACACTCTTCTTATTCGTGATGCCATCTCTTAGCTATTTCTGACGCAAAGTCGGCAATTCCTAACCTATCATTTTATTTATTTATTTATTTTTGTTGCTTTCAATTTTTTAATTAACACATGTTGGGGTGCGGTTTTAAAAAGATTTTATGTTGTTTTCTACCTTTTCTTTTTCATTTAAATTGTCAATTTATAGTAACATAATATAAATATCTACTTCATTGATTCTTTGACTAAAAAGATGTGATGTACCGGTGAGTTACCGCTTGTTATATAACACATGATATTATTTTGATTCGTAGAATTCCATATATAAAAAATATAATATAAATATCTCATAATATATATAAATATCTCAAACTAACTAATAGCCACTGGATTTTTCTATTTGAATTTTGATCATTAGATGATATAATAAAATGGAAACCACTTACCTATTTTGTAAGTGAACATCTCCTATTTAACTTAAAAGTAAAAATATTTTTTTAATTTTTATTCAATGTTTATACTCCAAAACTATTTTCATCAATTTAATTTTTTTAAAAAGTGATATTTTACTTATACAAAAGAAAAATAAAATTTGAATAATATTTTTTTATTACCTCTGCATATCATTAAATCATTTTTGTAAACAATAAATTTCTTGTTTGTCTAAATGTATAAGTGTTTGTATTAATGGTTTATTTCTTAGTTATTAATTTTTTCAAAAGCAATTTAAATACTCTGATTATTAATTTTAATGATCAAAAGCAAAGACATATAAACTTGTAATTATATTTTTGTAATTCTATTTAAGTAAATTTAGGAGTTTTAAATTGTATGTAATTTTCATTATAGTGTATTTATAAATTTTAAATATTTCTAGATATTCTATTGATACATTCCAAATACCCAAAAATATAACGATATTTTTTAATTTATATTTTTAATCTTATGAAAAAAAAATATTTATATATTTTAATATACCTAAATAGCTAATCATTTAAAACTTAAATTTTTGTGATTTTCAATATATTGTTTCTATTTAATTAGATTCCATTAGCACTAATAAAAATTATTTGCAAAACTAATTATCTTTAGCAAATTATTATGAATTTTGATTATTTCTAGATATAAAAAATAATGTGAAAATACTTTTAATATTAATTTCAGAGGAAAACTATTAATAATATTGAAAAGGAAGATTTTACACTAATGAAATTTGAATTTTAAATATTTACTCTTAAGTAATCTTATAGTTATTACTAAATGAGAAAATAATTTTTTATTTTTAATCTTTATATTGAAGAGTTATATATTTTATATAATATATATTATATAAAAGAAATAAGGGCTATAAAAAAAGAAAAAAAGGGAAAAAAAAGGTAAAAACTAAGAAATATGTTAAAAAGAAAAGAAAGAATTGTTGTGGATGATAAACTTGTTGCAACAAACTAGGAAAGTCTCTTAAAAAAGATACGAACGAACTAGTTATATTTGGAAATTATAGGATTTATTTTTTTCCTTTTTTTTTGTTCTTTTTTTAATTTTTTTTTTCTTGTAAGGACTTTCTTCTTGATAAATACATATGAAAAAGATTCGTACATTATGATTTTTAAATATGTTAAAGTAAGAGTCTAAATTACAAAGTAGTTAATTAAGGTCATATCATTTTAATAGTGATAGTATTAAACTTTGTCTCTATCTCTCTCTCTATATATAGTAGACAAGTTTTCATTTGGTGTTGTCATGTGGGATTATAAAAAAGTGACATGTGTAATATTTATAATTGTTTAAATTTATATTTATTTTTTGAATTAAATTATATTAAATGTGGTGGAGTTTCTCGTATTTAAAATGAATTACTTATTTTATAGATTTTAATGATATAAGGAGTTTCTCCTAAATTTTTGCATTTTGGCATATAAATAAATCACTATGGAACCTTTTTTTCTTTTTTTCTTTTTTTAGAATTTCAAGATTTCTCATTATGAAGTATATGCACATGAGATATCAATTATTATATTTGCATTATTCATAAGATTCATAGTTTGGAATCTCTAGTTCATATTCATGATAAAAATGTGTGCAAATTGTGATAAAATAATATATGAATTAATTATATTAAATGTGGTGGCGTTTCTCGATTTAAAATGAATACTTATTTTATAGATTTTGGAATGAATATAAGGGAGTTTCTCCCTAAATTTTTGCCATTTTTAGGGCATATAAATAAATCACTAGAACCTTTTCTCCCTTCTTTTTTTCTTTTTTTAGCATTCTTCACAGATTTCTCATTATGAAGTTTCATATGCACATGGAGTAATATCGAAATTTAATTTTTAATATTTGCTAATTATTCATTAATAGATTCAATATGTTTTTGGAATCTCTCACGTATCATACTTCAAGTTGGTAGATAGATCACAACCAATTTTGTGTCATATTCTGAGTAGATAATAAGTAAATATCATATGAAGGGATTACCAAACTATTGAATCTTTATGGAATAATGCAAATATACTAATCGATATCTATTGTTGCCCATAATCTCATTAAGAGAAATATATATTTGAAAATATCTTAAAAAATAAGAATAAAATAGGAAATACACTAAAAGGATTTTCATAGGTAGTACTTATTTATTCATTATTGCCCACTTGCCCCCATTAAGGGGTAGCATCCTTTACTTAATTATTCACACTATACAATGTATCATTCATTAAATCTATTTTATTAATCTTGAATCTTCTTTGAGCTTTAACACTTGTGATTGTGAGAAATAATCGAGAGCTTCCTATGACTCGAGGACAACCTTGCGACCTAAATCACGATTATAAAATTATTATTTGTATATTTTTATGCTATATATAATTATCACAACATGTATACAATTATTTTAATCTTGAATCTTCTTTGACATATCCTTGTGATTGGAGAAATAATGAGAGCTCATTGTGGCCAATGGACTAATAGTAAAGTATATGTTTTATGGAATATTTTATTTTTTAGTCCATGATTTTAGAGGTTTTAATTTTGACTTTCATTTTTCTTTTAAGAAATTTCATTGTAAAAAATAAATAATAAGCTAGTTTTATTTTTGCCTATTGTTAAATGATTTGCATCCTTTGAACTGAATTTTGAAATATTTTTCTGTCAACTGAGATCTTAGCTAAATCATTCATCAGAAAATAAATATTAGAAAAAAATTGACAGTAATATTTTAATTTTAACATTACTGAAACTAAATCAAAAAGATAAATATCGAAACCTCTTAATAGTTAAGTACGCAGTTGGATTAATGGGAGTGCATTATATTTTCAAACAAAATTTATCTACAATATTAAGAAGTTGAAAATTTAAAATTACTACAATTAGAAGAACATTGTTTGAATATCATTTTTTTTTCAAACAATATATTATACTAGTCGTAGTTTCGTGCTTCGCACGCGGGGCAATGTATATATTAGTTGATAATAATTATTAGTATTGAATTAATTTAAAAAATTTTAATTTGCAATTGTTTGGTGAAATTTTATTTATTAATTAACAATAATTAACCTTATATTTAGCCATAAATCGATGATTATTTGAAATTTAAAAGATTTAAGTTTTTAAATCCCGTTTTAACATGATTTAACATAATAGAAATGATTTCAAACGTGAAATTGATAATTTTATATTCATAATAATTTGGATAGATATTGATCTAAAATTGAAATGGACACAATTAATTTGAATTTGAGTTTTAAATATAAAACTTAAAAAAAATTAAGTATAGTATTTTAGGAATCTAAATTGATTATCGATATATTTACTAATAATTTATTTATAAATTGATAAATCACAATTTAAAAAAGTAATAATAAGTATAACACTAATTGCAAATTCTGCTACTGCGAGAGGGGGCAATGCATGCTCCAGTATTAACTCTTTAAAACAGTCCTAAATGAGAGAAATACATACATGATAATACCTACCTTAAACATTTAATAAAACACAAAATAAAATCTTCCAAATAGCATATTATAATTTTTACATTGACTCCAATAAAAATACTAAACAATGCTCCTAATTATAGAAACTTGTTATTGAGGAAGACAACCATCAAAATATTTTTTACCAGCAAAGATTCGTTCAGCTACTTCTCTAACAACAATCCAATTAAATCAAACATAATTTCTAGTGTTGTTATTTTTTATTAGTCATATATGAAACTAATATTATACATAAAAAAATTTAAAGCTTAATATGATAAAATTTAAATTAATATATTTAATTAAATATACGTACCTCATTCACTCTAATATCAACTTTTTTTCTCTTCAAGAGAACTAAGATCACTAACATTAAACTTGTAAAATAAAAGTAATAATCATTTAAGTCACCAATCCTTTCACAAATAATCATTGCATCCTAATTAACGAAAAAAGAATATAATAACTAATGATTAATTTTTTGATTATGTACCTATACAAAAAAAGAAATGTTTAAGCCACCTTTTGAGAGATTATTACTCATGATCAATGGCTTTTCATCATCTTCTTCTCATTAGAAAGAGAGAGGAGCCCTGCATTTATCAAGGAGAAGATTTTCATCATCTTCTTTCTCATTAGAAGAGAGAGGAGCCCTGCATTTATCAAGGAGAAGAGCAATGATGCAAAATATATAATGAGTTCTTCAACAAAAGAGGAAAAAAAAAAAAAAAGATGCAAAATTTATCTTCTTCATTTATTTTTCCAAAATTGTTTTCCTATACTTCTTGCCAACCATATAAATTAAGCAAAAGCAATAATAATTATTATGTGAGAACATGTACAAGAACGCAATTCTTGTTTGGATGACAGAGAAAGGATAAAGGGAAGACACTTCCACTTAGGTATTTTAGGTTGTTTTGACACGATTCCCAATATCTTTTTATTTAAGTAGAATTTGATTCGTGCGAAAGGCGTGAAAAATGAGAAGTACCATTACTCAAACTTTATACACTTTTTGAAAACTACTGCGACCATATTGTGGTTTTTTGAAATAAAAGGAGAAAATATTTAAAGCCGAAGATAGATAATTTAAGGTAAACAAACACTAAAGAGAAAAAAACATTAAGCAATGAAAGAAATCCTTGCAAATAAAAAAAACAGAGAGATTATATATAGCAATAACTTCAATTTAAACTTTATTAAGTTATAGGTTGTATTTGAATTAGGTTAGCATGATATATTAAAGTAGGATTTTGAAAAAAGTTATCAATTATTGTTTTTATATACTGAATATTATATATTGAAAAAAAATAACTATTTAATATTGGGCCAATCAAATTAAAAAAATTAAAAAAAATTAAAATTTTCCTAAAAAAAATAAATTCTAAAAAAAAAAAAAGCGTCTTTAAAACTTTCTTCTTTGTTTCAATGATATAGATTAGACCTAGTGAAAGAAAAAAAACAAGGCGGCGTTCAAAATAATCCAATTTTAGTATTTATTTTCTAGTCAAATCATAAAATTTAGCATTGTTCTTTAAAGAAAACAAATATTTTTAGTTGGTGGTTGGTAAATCCACATTCATGTATATTATCATATGTCAAATGCCCCAATGTGAACACATTTCCCCTTAGTTGAGGTGAGCGCACACCCACATTGCTTCTTCCTCACCAACCTTTTTTTGTTAGTATTGCAATTTATTTATAGAGCGAGAAAACCTAATATTAATTTTTTGGTAAGAAATGAGAGCATAGCTCAAATATAACTATAATTTATTATTAGTGAATTTTTTAAATTTTTTTTTAAAAAATCTAATATTAATTTAATTAATACAGTCTTGTAATTTAAAGTTTGACATGATGAAATCACCCCAGGTGAATATTATATTGATTTATATTGCTATTTAGAGATATTTAAAACCTACATTTTGAATCATCTACCTACAAATCTAAACTTCTTTATATTTGAAAAAATTAATATTATTGTATTATGATCAAAGATTTTATAGTTTATTGCTTAATTTGCTTGCGATTTAAGACTGATTTTGGTAAATATTAAACAAGAATCAATTATTTTGTTAAACATTAATTATAAAATATGCACCAAAGTTTACAATTTGACCAAACACTACAACAAAGGAAATTCCAAAAAAAAAAAAAAAAAAGTGAAAAGGTTGTTAATTACCAAAAACGCTTTTCTGGCCTAACCACGTGAGAAATTTGAGAACTATGTTGGAAATGTTTGAAAGACCCATTTCCAAAGCATTCGGCTGTCTTTCTGACCACATAGTGTTCTTTCACCAAACTTTTTATTTTTTTCAGAAAAAGCTAAAAGATTTTTAAAGAATTTAAAAATTTAACTTAAACCATTATTTCCACTACCCTTCTTTGAATCTTCTTTAGCATTTTCAAAGGTAAAGTTTCTTTGGTTCTATTTCAAGTTGATATGGAGTCCAAGTCCTTTGTCTTTTTTTTTCTTTTTTTTTATATGGTCAAAACAAATATTGTAATAATTGGTTAGGGCTGTTCATTCTTTTCAGTGGATTGTTTTATTTGAGGGTACGTTAGCAAAAAATATATCTTTTATAAACAATAGCAATAATTATTTAGCAACGTTTTAGTTGTTAGTTTTTTATAAATACTATTTAATATCTAAAAATTAGTTTAAGCACTATTATTTACTGAACCATCTATTAAAAAAGTAATATTTAATACTTTAATTGGTTTTAAAACGTTAAAAGGGCTTACTAAAAAGGGATTACATTATCAAATTAGAGTCTAGACATTATTTCAAACATAATTTTTCAAAAATAATTCTTGTGCTATTAATTGCTAATTATTGTTTTAAGATCTTTATAATAAAGAGCGTAACTATGATTCTGAATGGCTTACTTAAACTCAATTGTCAAATGGAAGGGTTCTAATCAGCGGGTTAGTTTGAAGATTTGTTTTTAACTATGTAATTAAGGGAGAAGTTAATTTGAGGATGATGAATGATTAAACCACCTTTCAATATTCAGGTAAATTAACTTAATTTGGGTGTCAGTTTAAATTTAGATGATTGTCCCACAACTTCATCAAAAGTCCCATTAACAAGGACATTCTCATCCAGTTTGCTTTTTTTTAGTTTAATGAAAGTATTAAAATTTATATAAAAATTGATTTTTTATGCTTTTCGAGAAATAAATTATAAAATCCCATATTATTTCAATTACTAATGAAATTGGATTTTCGATCACCTTTTAATTAATATGTACATTATAATATCAATAACTTTAAAATTAATCAAAATTATACATATAAAACTTACTTTGATTTTTTTCTTTTTTTCGGTATGAATGAAAACTTAGATCCGTTAAAATCCAGCAGGAGGCATAAATAAAAAATTAATATTAAGTGGAATAAAGTTTAGTTTTTTCTAAAAAAAAAAAATTAAATTAAAAGTTTGGTTTGTTGGCCAACTAAATTTAGACCTGAAATTCAATTTTTGCTTCAATTCATTTTTTCATTTTTATTGATTTTTAATAGAGTTTGAACTTATTTCAAATAAAAATCTTAATTTTTAAATCTTTTTTATTTGAGCAGAAGTGAATTTATTTAAAAAATCAATTTTTAGTTCCTAATTGTTTACAAGGATTAAAAACACATATTAGAATTAATCTTTTCTATCACAATTTAATTCTTGAAATTTTTTAAAAAAACTGGATTAAAAGATATTAAATTTAATATTTTGACTCAATTTAATTCTTTTAAACTTATTTTAAAATGATAAAAAAAAAAAATTAAAGTTAACAATTTGGATCAATTGTAGCGGTCATGATTCTTCATGTATTTTATATGTTGAGAATTCTTATAAAATTTCATTAAAATTATAGTTAGAAAGAAATGATGTGTTTTTATGGATTTTTAAATTTTTTATTTCAGAAGTGTTAAAAAAATTTGATCTTTTGGTAGTTTATTGGGGAAACAAGAAGGGATTAAAAGTCAATCTTGTTAAAATGAATTAATTGATTTAATTTGTAAAAAATTCCAAAACTAGTTCAGAGGCTAAATCGGTCATGGGCCAAAAGCAAAATTCGCAAATTAGGTTCAGGTTGACTGACGAATCTGAAAAATTTAAAGTCCATTGGTTAAATTATGAAGTCATTGGGCCCAATTGTTAGGCCCCAAATAATCAGGAAATGACAAACTTCTTAATTGCTTGGTAAATTATTAACAAATATTTTCATTTTAAATTCCTCGCAAATAACTCTGTTCCCAAAAAATTGATAAATTTAAAGGCATAATTTAGTTTTATTATTATGTATTAATAATGGTATATGAGCTGTCACCTTAAACCCAACGCAGCTATCTCTGATGCTATGATTTGAAAATTTATGATTATTTAAATAACAAAAATACTTAAAATCACAAAATATTAACATTTACTGTAATCATGTTTTTTTTTTTTTTTTGAAAGGTATTAATCATGTTATTTTCAAGTTTACAAAATGGATTTCGCATCTATCCTAAATAATTTTGGTTGTGCAGATTATATCTTATTTGGGTTAATTCCACAAGATCATATGTAAATTTTAGATAGATGGGACACGCCTACCCAAAAGGATAAATAATTTAACAAAGGATTTTCAACAAACAAGGGAAAATATTTAATTTATTTTACTTTAATCTCAAGAATTCAAACTTATAAAAATAAAATAAAAAGGTTTGTAGAAATTACAATTTCGATCTAATTTTTAAAAGTTGTAATTTTAATCCATTTCGACTTCTAAGAGATTTTAATTCTGTGAAATTGCATTAAAATCCAAAAATTACTTTGGAATTTTTTTTTTTTTTGAATAAAAAATACTTTTGAACTTTGTACCATAAAATCATATTATAAATTACAGGTTAATTGAATGACTTACTTGGAACCTAATTTAAATTTAAGGAAAAAAATTAAAATAATTTCGTGAATTAAAAAAAAAGAGATATTAATGTTAAAGTGATTTGAATTTGATTCAAAAATCTTTTTTCTCTTCACAAACTTGAGGTTCACTTTGAAAATCCCATCCATATTCGTCCAACCAAAAAGAAATTAATTTTGGATCCGAAAATGAATTGAGTCTAATCCAACCCAACCCTATTTCTATTTTAAAGCATAAAAAGCATTTATGAATAAATTAAATATTTTAAAATTTAATAACAGTATTAAATAGGTAATAAAATTCAATTAAATCGTATCACTTATGTGTCTCCATACCTCTTTAGGCTTTTTCATCCACTTAGTGACTCCAATCAATCAAATTCCTATTTATATTTTTTATCTATGAGGAAAAAAGCTCAAAACAATCTTAGGTAATATTGTGCTGTTAGCACTATCATTAAAAAGTAAACAGTTGAGGCCATTGAACTTAAAAATTTGGAAATAATAGAGTCAATGACAAATATTTGAACAAATTGGGCCTCCAGTTATTGGTTGGTGGTAAGCGATCAACCTGTAAAAATAAAAACAGAAAAATTTGATATTTAAAAGACGTATTTTACTTGAAAGGGATAAAAAACTTTATAACACCTTTAAAAGTTCGAGAAAGATATTCTCCTGATTATATAAAAAAAATAACATAAAACATCGATTTAACTGGCATAAGAAAAAACTTCCAGCCTTGTTGACTTTGATTTTGACAACTCAAATGACTCCAGAGTGAGAAATTGTTTCCTGTGTCAATAAAGAAAGTTGTTTGCATTTTAAACAATCTTTGGGTAGGACTTTGGTGACTGGTTGTTGTGGCTTGCTTGCTAGGCACATTTCAAGATGGGACTAGACCTCCATGATGGAACTTTACAATCCTAAATGGACAAGTTAGGCATGTTTTAAAGTTTTCTTGTTTTTTATATGCAACAACATTATTTGTCTGGTTTAGTAATAAAACATGAAATATAGCTTTATTGTTTTTGTTCTGTAAATATCAACTTAATATAAGTGCAAAATTGATTTCCTACCCTACTTGGTTAAGGGTGATGCCCTCCTCTCCCAGGTTCAATTTGTCTATGTAATGATTTTAAATAATTTGTATGTGTATTCTTTCCCTGTGGGGCTGTAATGATCAATGCATTTTATCCCCTCATCACTGATTTAAACTTATAGTATTTAGCCTTTTATACGGGATATGGGTTAAGGTTTAATGGATTTGAATGTTAATATGCCTTTAAAATTGGTAATTGTAACTGTTGTAAGTCTATCGAAAATGCCGATGTAATATATTTTCTTGTACATATATCCGCATGGCAATATATAAGTTATATAGACCACTTTATGTTATAATAATTTAAAATGTCTATAATTAGATTAATAAAATAATTTAGTTTATTAAATATTTTTTTAATCCAGTTGTAAATATCAATTATTATAATATAAAATTAGGATTTCAAAAAACTCCAAGGAAAAAAAAAAATTTGCTTGTGTAAAAGTCTATGTTGGGAAGCTAAAAAGGGGCTGTGGAAACTCGTGATGCTACACTTGTTAACAACGTGAACAACAAAGAAAATGAAGCAGAATGAAAACCATTATATTCTAGGAAGAAAGCACATAAAGAATCTAGCTTTAGGTTAAAGAAGAGGCTATTTACGTACACCCAAAAGATGACATGGCATTCATGGAAATGGCAATGCAATGCATTGGAGTTAGGAACATATTCCCATAGCATTAGCTGATATCTTGGACAAAAAGCAATAAAGAAAGACAAAAAGTGAATTAGGGAGGAAGAGAGCTTTTGCTTGTTCTTCTTTAATGGCAGAGCTTCTCTTCTTTTTTTTTTAATCCCCTTAATCTCAGAATGGATCAATTTAACTTTATTATCGATTGTAAAGAGTTTACAATCTTTGGATTACAACATTCACAAGTTTAGATTGGACATGAATAAATAGCGAGGAATCTTTAACAACTAGCTTGCAGAGATGACTTGGACTTTTCAGAATTACCCCATATATAGCAATTTACCTTAATAAAAATTATAAAATAGAAATTACCCATTTTATATAGCAAAGGGAAAAGCGAAAAGGATTGAACCACTGAAGCGTTCCAACCGAGACATTGAAAATAAGAAAAATGTGTAGTTGGCATTTTAAAACAGACAAAAATAATGAAAGGAAAATAGATTTTATCTTGCTAGTCCCAATGATTGTCAGCTTATCTATATAAAATCCACTGCCGTGAGGGAGCTTGTTGTGGTTTTGATAGAACGCAAATGAAGCATTGAATATATTTTTTTTTTCTTTTTTTGGACCAGGAGTTATTATATTTTACGATGCTGCAAGTTTCAAAACAGACTTTAAACTCAAGGCTCATCCATTCAGGACCAATTATTATAAGACAGTTAAGGATTCAATATTTACTTCAAATGGAAGGAGGAAATTGAATTTACTCAAATGGAATTCAATATTTGCATTGTTAAACATTAGCTTTCTGTTTTCTTTTCCCCTTTCCAATGAGGACAATGCAGATAAAATGATTAAACAATGAAATTAAAGTATCATTACCCAATGCCACTACATCAATAATCTCTGTGTATCATATTTTCTATTCAGATTTTGTCTGAGATTAGCAGACACAGGCTTCATATAAACCCCCCAAAACATTGGAAACTCAATTCTCAAGGGAATTAGATAGTAAAAAACTAATGAAAGTATATATCAAACCTCCACAAAATCCAAACTCAGCAAATGACTTTCTTTTGTGAAATTAATTTTATTAATTATTCCAGCTTAGAAGATATGAAAGATTCAAATCTTCCAAAACGAGGAAAGCATAATCTCCCATTTCATTTTTAAAATTGCAAGATTCACCTATTTGAAAATGGACAAATAAACATTTGCTAGGACTTCTAATTAGTAGTGGCATTTCCACATTTTCAGCATGAAAAATTTCCTTTAGTGGCTTCCAAGGAATGTAGTGGTTATTTGCCAAAGTGTAAGAGATTGGCTAATGCATCACTTAGTAGGATTAAGCTTAAATTTTCCAGATTCTTGGCTCTATAAACTAAATAATTCCATTAAATACAAGACTTAAAAACATAGCATTATTAACCAAGCTTGGTATTAAAAACCACACATTAGGTTTTTAAAAAAAGGTGGACACCAGGCCACTCAAGGTAGGTGGTGCTGCCACTTATCCCCATTTGTTACATTGTAGGATGCAATTCAGTGATGGGTGGCTTCAAACTTTAGACTCTCAAAAGTATCTGTTAATTATGCTTTTGCTTTTAAATTGATGCTAATTTCATATGTTACTCTAAATTCTTTCCACGTGTCAACAGATTGTGAAATGGTAAAATTAAGATATTCTCGTGATTATCGGGCAACAGCTGTCAGCGCATGTCTTAAAAGGTTGACTTGTTTTGACACTGTCCAACCACTATTGCATTGCATGATTTTGGAGTGTTGTTGATAGACTTGCCAGAACCAGACACTAGTGGCCAGACAGTGACCAAAGCCTCCTCTTACTCTCTTGATATTAAAAAAGAACAAATATTGAGGGATTGGTCCCACATGATTGAGGTAATGTAATGAACGGCCTTCTCTTAGAGAGACCTTCATCATGTGACCTATATATTAGAATGTTTTTCTTTGCATGCATTTATATGCACCTTCTTCTTTCTTCTTCTTCTTTTTCCCCAACACCCCAACTCCTCAAAACCAACTCTTTTCTTCTGTTTGTTTGTTTTTGTATATTGTTTCTTAAGCCTAAGACCATTGGAAGCTAAGCCTATATCATAGTGATTCTTCTCCTCTTCCTCCTCTTTCTCTCTATTCCTCAAATGTTAATCTGCACGTCCATTACAAAGCAAAACAAGGTAATATCTCGTCTCATCTTATCCCATTCCATTCACCCTTATTATGTTTAATTACTAAGATTGTTCAAGAAACTTAAGTTTGCATTCTTTTGCAGGCAAGAAGAGGTAAACTTAAGTGGGAATAAACTAGTGAAGCGATTGCTCTTGTGCAAATAGAAGGGCAGTGAATTGATTAATGTTGCTTCCTTCCTCTTTTTGCGTCCATATAATTTTAAAAACTTAAAAAAATGTTCTGATTCTGCGAATTGTTTCTTGTTGCCCAGTTTTAATTGGGTCAGAGTTCTGATGAAAAACTGGGGATGGAAGAATCTTCAGCAGAATAATACTCTCAGAGGCTTCAACTTTGGACTACAATCTACACCTCCAGGCAACCACAAACAAGCCTTTGATTAACTTTTCAGAGGTTTTGAAGTTTCATGCTTTCTATTTCCAACTTCAGCCTAAATTCATATTATTCAATGTAATTCTTCTCCAAATTTTGATATTGTCATTGTTCCAAAACTTAGACTGGGTTTTAAGTTTTCCTTTCTCTTGAAAAAAGTGTAAACTATACTCTATTTCTAATAATTATATATATATATATAATATCTCACACTGTGATATGCTGATTCCACATAGGTTAGTTTGTGATTTTCTTCAGTAGTAATGGAACACAGAGAGAGAGACAGGGCGGGGGTGGGGGGGGGGGGAGGAATGGAATTAGAATTTCGTCAAGGAAAGGATTAAAAAACCTAAAGTAGCAGTTAAAAAGTTTCCAAGTTAATCATAATGGAGAACGAAACTGCAAAAACTTTCAAATCTTGCAAGTGAATTTGGACTAGACGATTAAGCAATTCATAGGCAGCTGAGGAAGTGGAACAGCTCACTGAATTTCAACTTGTACTTTAGAGTTTCTATGGCATCGTCCTTTTAATTCCACAGCTGACATGCTTCATGTCACGGACCAGGATAAAAAATTTTTAACCATTTCAAACCATTACTAGTAATACTTTTCAAAGTGCTGGAAAGTAGGGCAGAGGACATACATGGGTAAAAGAATTTCAGTAATCCCAATTTCCTATGGTTAAATTCTTATTCAGGAAGTTGAAGATCTTATTTCTTCCTTTCTTAGACTTCTCTTGCGTCATAAGTTGATTAATTTATACTCTACAATGATTCAACTTTACAAATTGGAAAATAGCCAAAAGGAAACTCGCGTTAAAATGATCAGAAAGTAACTTAAAACAAGATTTTAAAGTTGCACTTGTAAGGTTAATCTCTAATTAGTTTTAATTTGATAATCGAACTTAAAAGATGGGGAAGAAAAAAAAAAAAAAAATAGCATTTACACCATGTTAATCCAAACTTACATGAAACAAAAAAAATTTGGAAGAGGAATATTAATAATTTCAGGACGGACATTTTCAATCCCATTTGCTAGAGGCATAATTCCATTATTCCATCATGCTATTCTTTCTTGGCTTGAGCAAAGTACCTTCATGCATTATTCATGGTTTATCTTATATTTTTTTCTTGGTATAACCAGCTAGATCTCTCTTCTTTT